>CM050163.1:345399490-345791990 GCA_027410445.1 Discoglossus pictus | reverse complement strand
AGAGATACAATTATACTTACCAATTTAATTTAATTACTAAAGGGCCACTTGGTAAAAATGGTACATGTTTGTGAAATATAAAACAAAATAGCCACATTAGCAGCTATGTAAATCATGAGCATAACAGCATTTTAGAGAAAATCTAACAGATCTGCTTATATCTGGTGGTTTCTATATTGCACCTTAAGGACTCTCTTTTTGCTGTTAGGAGCTTTTGTGTAAAGATGATTCGACTGAGAATTGCACTTTCCTTTAATCCTGTTGTAATGTTGCCCTGGTTTTGTAACACTCACAGTACTTTACACTGTTGTAGACTTTCATCCTAAAACTTTAAAATTATAGTATATGTGGCTTCACTTTTAAAATTTTGTACATGATACTAAATATTTGTTTTTGCTTTATTTTGTATTTTGTAAAATGACAAATATTTGTTGTGGTAGAAAATGGGAATATCTAAGAAAAAGATTATAATCAGTATATTAATCTAGACATCTTTGATAGCTTAAATAAAGTGTAAAAAGATGAAGCATACCAAGGACAATCTATGTGCAACCCTATTTAATAAGACATTATTCAATGAAGGAATTCTGAGACATCTCAACACAAGGTCACAAGACTTCATGATTTGTGATGTTTCATAATTCCCTAGGTGACTAACGACAGACTTAATTATACATGGTTGCCCATGTGTTATACTGTACTGTATAACATTAACTTGGGAAATGCGTGCTTGCATTTCCCTTTGCTCATCGCCCCCATTTCTTTAGTTCAGTGTTATGGTGTGCTGCAGTAAACTTTCCAGGGCCAATTTTCTTAAAGGGACATGGAATACACAGAACATTTTATATTTTTAATTCAAATGTCCCATTGGTGAGTAAACACATTTAAAGGTATAACTGCACAGGGTGTATGTCCTTTTCAACCAATGTAATAGAACTGGTTGTACCATTAACTTTTCCAAAGGATATAACATATGGCTGCATGATCACAATTTTTGTACAATGTTCAAGCATTTTTAAATTGTTAATTATTATTATTTTTTTTTAATACAGAACAAAATGTTTAAATACGTGACATTCATTTTTTGAGTTCTGTGTCCTTTAATCTTCTTTTATACTATACGTTACTAGAGTGAAAGATGAAAATTCTGTTATTATTTTATAGTTCCATATGGAAAATTCTCATCATTTATTTTTTGCTATATACAAGGAAGCTCCATTTAATGCTATGAGCTCTTTTCCACTCTTATTCCCTGCCTGGGATATTCCTGTAATTAAAAAAATCTAAGGGAGTTATAATGTTATAATGTTTCTATCTTATTTGGTAGAAAAAAAAATCTTCATAAACTGTTTTTGATTTTGTACATAGTTAATTATGTAGCTATCATTTTTCTATTATGTTATAATAAATCAACAACAAACATAACGGATATTTTCAGTAAATCAAAGAACCAAGTTATATATTAACTTTTTTATTTTCATGTATTTAAATACCAAGTACAATATGGACGTGAAACAAAAAAAAGAGCTATGTGAAGGAAGCATATGTAATAGTACTAAAGGAATCAAAAACAAAAAACAAGTAAGAAATGTTAGTAGAAAAGGAATGAGGCACCAGAAGATTACTGAATCACCAAGCAAAAAATTAACTTAACGTTTAATTGAACATCAGTTTTAATCAACATCCTGATACAAAACAAAATTATATATTATATTGATAAAGTTTACTTAGCAAATAATTGTTCTGCAGTTACTTTTTTTTTTACCAATGATTGGTCCATTCAAAATGTGACAAAGCTAACAGCATTTTTAGCAATGTATGTTTTCTTTACAAAGCCAGATGGTCTGTCACTGCATTAGATGTCAGGAACAATCCATTAATTCTATCATGCCATTCTCTCTTTAAGGAGTTTCTGTCCTGTCTTGCAGCTGTCTCCTTTTCTGTTGACATTGTCACCACATACGTTGGTTCTGTTTGCAGATTTACTTTCACATTTTAAGACTACATTTATTAGAAAAAAATTGAGCCATATTTCACTGCAGTATTTCAATAATGTCAATGGCAGGATACGTAATCAAACTCACACTAAGATATTGATTAGTATCCTAGTTATCTTGTCAAGGAGTCAGCATGCTGACTGATAGAAAATAAGGTGCAATTGCTTGATATTGATTGTAATAGACTTTATATCAACTTTCTTGCCAAATGCTTTTGAAAATTGAAAATTAAGGCCATTGCCAATCTCCCTTAGATGCATTCTCTTTGACTCCACATTATACTCTTAATATGGTGTTTTTTAGAACTCAATTAAACTTATGTTTTTGTTTTATATACTTGACTTAATTGAAACATACATTGTATACATTTTTAATACCATTCACCAAGATCACCATTCACACAAATATAAGAATTATATAGAATGTATTAAGTTTGTATTTTAGCTACAGGATTTTGTAGTTGAATTGCAGCAATAAGGTATTAGTCAATTGTATTAATGATTAATTAAAATTGATAAATATAACCTTTTAGGTATCTCATACAAATTCTCTTTTGCATGATAATTTATATATCTTGTGTATATTTGCAATGGTCTTAGCTGTTTTTTGTGTTGTCCATGTCAACCAAAATAATGACACCTATTTACTACTATTTTGTTATCTGCCAATAAGACAGTAATGCAGAAACATTTGATTCCATTACACATGAATACAGCTTTGCAGTTTCTAGAAAACAAATTTATTAGGGCTGTGGAATTCAATGAGTTGGTTTCATGTTTCTAGTGTATATTGAATATAGTGTTGTCAGTGTTCATTTTGTTTGTTCATTCCCTTGTGCATTGCTGAAGTATCAGCAATATCTTGCAAGCATATTTAGCACAAAGAAGACTAAACCTGAAACATATAGTTTACAATTATCGTACTTTCATTGTGTTCCATCACTTTAGCTGAGTTGTTGAATTCAGGACAAGGGTAATTTAGGTAGTTTGGTGATAGAAGCCTGACCTTGCTTGTAAACGCTATTGAACTAACATTCAGGGTATACATTCAGCAGCCTACATGGGATTCTAAAATATTTCTTTTAAATTCATCTAATATTATTACATTCAACTTAAATTATATATTTTTGTTCAAGGGAGCCTGTCACCCTAAAAAGCAAGCTCTTTTAGCATACAAGAGTGGCAAATTCATTATTTCAGAAATGATTTACTGTAGAGAAAAAATGCTAGTACAATGTATAGCCAGTTTTTAATGTTCTTTAAAATGATTTTGACTTCCTACTGAGGTGGCATTAAATTAATGTGTAAGCACAAATAAGCAGCATGTAAATACAATGTATAAAATGTCTCCAATGCACATACTGTAACTAAACAGACTATCAATCACTTTGTGCAAACAGAAACATTGTGTATTTTGTCAGTGTAGTATTTTTTAACAATTATTTAAGGTTAATAAATGTATAATAAATACAATTCAGTTTATATACTGTAGTTTATCATTTGTCTTCCAATAAATGACAAAATAAACAAATTAATCAAGTGCAAGAATATACTCATCAGGTGGAGCAGAATACCCATCAATGGAGCAGAAAACGTGACTCGTCAGAGAAGGCAACTCTTTGCCAATCAAAAGAGGTCAAATTTTTGGTACTGTAGGGCAAATTTAAGCCATTTCTGCCGATGATCCGTCGTCAGCATGGAGGCAGTAACTAGCTGTTAGCTTCAGAGACCCATACGCAACAGTGTTTGCTGTATTGTCATTTTAGACACATGTCTAGTAGCCCCTTGGTTCATTTGGACACTGAATTGCTCAACTGTAGTGTATCGGTTGGCCCTTACATACATTCACAGCTGAAGTTCACCTCTGATATCAATAACACGTGGTGCTCTGCAATTTCCATGCCGTTTACACGGGCACATACTCCACTTTTGGTGTTCCTTTTCTAGCTGCACAATTAATTTTGCATGGTTTAACATTCTTATTTACATCTAAGTATAAAGAAAAGTTTTTTTCTTTTACAAAATTTTACCCATGTAACCACATAGATAAAATAATACACTTTATCCCAATATTCTTTGATGTATATACTTGTCCACCATTGATATATGAATTACAGAGTCTTTGGCTGCTGGTCTTTTCCATAAATATTTTTTTAAGACCTTGAGATACTCCTCTGCCTGATATGCTTTTAACATGATGTTTTATTTATGTAAATTTTCTTTTGTATTTAAAAAATATGTGTGTAAATGGGTACTTAACAACTTTACATTTTTAGTGGCGCTTTTACAGTGCATAGCAGATGACAAATATATGTAAGCAAAAATAGTATTTAAAAAGGTTTATTCATTCTTTCTTTTAAATAGCATGTTATGTGAGATTCATAGTCAGTTTTCTAGTATAGTAGATAAATGCTCAAGGGTTACTGAATATAAATATCTATTAAAATGATTTGTATTATTAGAGCACAGCTGTTCTCTAATAGTTAACATTCTTTTGAATGTTCCATTATAAGCTCATGAGTTTATAACTTGTTGTTGGCTTGAAGTATGAGTTTGATTTTGTATTTTAGGAGGGATTGAAGGTCTGTTTCTTTTTTGCAGATTTTCATGAAATTCTGTCCAGCCAAAAATGTTGTTTTATGTTGAATTTAGGGATAACTAAATGGTGTTTTTCCATAGGACTTTGAGCTCACTTGAATCAAAAAATAGACTAAATAGATGTATTTGAAAGTTGGAGATGTAATAGTGATCTAAAAAAAAAAAATTTACGCCTTTTTGGAAATATTTTAATAGCTTAAGTTGTTTTTGAGATCTAGCAGTTTAATAAATAATATAATGAGCATGATTTGTAGAGACTTGTGCATGTCAGATTTAATGCATTTAGATTTAAATATCCATTTGCAGAATCTTTTTCATTATGCAGGGAAAATCATCTGAAGGAGAACACTCCATCACCTCAGTTTTTTGTAGCTTACAGGACAGAAAAGACAGGGTTCATACCATAAAGCTCATACTATAGAAATATTTAAATATATCAATGAGTTTCCTAAAGTTCAAGTGCCAGGGTAAGAAGTATATATGAATAACAATTCTTCATTTCAGATTTGGAAGTTGAAAAACAGTCATTTTGAAAAAGTCAGCTTTTAACAAAATAAGACCAACCCAAAAAGTCCCAAAAATGGCACAAATGGAAAAGGCGCACCAGAGGTTTATGAACAAAATTATACAAAAATAAACTTGTTTTACTCCTCACAAGAAGTCTATTTTGTAACAGCCCTTACTATTGTCCCAGTGCAAACAGAAAACCTGTCTGCTGTTCTACTAAGGGATACATTTCAGACACTCACCTTAATTCCTCATTTAGTTTTCCAGTGAGATATATTTGAGGAGCTCAGTCTTTGACATGTTGAGTTTGATTGTACGGTGGACATCCAGGAGGATAAGCTAGAGAGGCAGTTGGCACATGAGCTAGAAGAGAAGGTGTCATCTGCATATAGATGTTAATGAAATCCAAAAGATTTATTAGGGTACCAAGGGAGGATGTATAGATGTAAAAAAGGAGCGGAGAAGGAGACACTAAATGTTTGATTTTCTATATAAGATGTGAAACATGAGGAAGCAGTATCAAGGATACCAAGAGAGCAGAGAATTTGCTGTGTCAGGCAGCAGAGAGATCCAATAGAATTAGAATGGATAAATTACCTTTTCACTTTGCGGTTATTAAGGCGTTAGTAACTTTTATGAGAGCTGTCTCTGTGGAGTGTTGGGGCCGGAAGCCGGATTGCAAGATGTCAAGGAGGAAATTGGCAAAAAAAAATGATTGCAAATGACACACTTAAGCAGTTTTGAAACCAGGGAAAATAGAGTGATAGGACAATAGTTATATGGAGAAGCTGGATCAGATGAGGGTTTCTTAAGAATTAGTCCAATTATGGCTTGTTTAAAGGGTGATAGAAACTTGCCAGTGTTTAGGAAAACGTTGATTAGAAGTGAGAGAGATGGGGTAAATGTAGGAGGGAGGGCTCAGCTGTGATGGAATAGGGTCATGTGGACAAGTTGTAAGACGAAAGGTTATATTAACTCATATCACTGTGCAATAGTTCCCTGGTGCTTAACAACTTATTATAATATTCAAGTAATTGTGGAGAATAAGGGAACAGAAATAGCCTTTGGATGGGTAGTTACTCTTAAAGAGCTATTGGCATATAATGTCCCATTTTCATATCACATTAAATCTTCCCTCATATGGAAAAATTGCTTTGCTAATCCTTGGGAAGATATAAAAATGTGTTTATATATTAGCTCAAATATTTTTTAAATTTAAAACCAATCTAGAAAAAAGCGCACCCTTAGTACTCTTATGGTTATCAAAAAAAGTTTTATAATTAGTTGTTATATAATTATATGTGAGGAGTAGAGATGTCGCAAACAGTTCGCCTGCGGACTATACGCTGCGATTTTGGCATGTTCATGTTCGCAGCGGACGGCGAACACATGCTCTTTTGGGTTCGCCCCCTATTCTTTATCATTGAGGAAACTTTGACCCTGCATCTCACAGTCAGCAGACACATTCCAGCCAATCAGCAGCATACACTCCCTTCCAGGGCCTTCCATCTAAAGGACAGCATACATTTTAGAATCATTCTGAAGCTGCATTCGTTGTGAGAGGACAGATAGTGTAGCTGCTGGAGATTTAATATGGAAATAGATAGCCAGGCTGTGTATTTAGCTTCCACTACAGACCTGAAGGACTCATCGGATATCTGCTGCAAGGACAGCATTTCAAAAAGCCCTTTTTAGGGCTAGAACATCATTTATTTTATTTTATAATTTTTTTCTGTCTAATCTAATTGCATATGCCTGCCTGCCAGCGTGTGTGTGTGACAGGCTAACACACACACACGTTGTGCTCAGTGAAATAAAACAACACTTTTTTGACTGTAATAGATTGAATAGCAATTGCCTGCCTACAGGCGTGTGTGTGAAGGCTATTGCATCTACTCTGCCAACTTTTGCCAGTGCACAGAGGAAACGTCATATCTGGTGCAACCCTAGAGTACAGTGACATAAAACAACACTTTTTTTACTGTAATCGATTGAATATCAGTTGCCTGCCTACAGGCGTGTGTGTGAGGCCTACAGCGCCTACTCTGCCAACTTTTGGCAGTGCACAGTGACACTCATATCTGGTGGCACCTTAGATTGCACGCGCAGTGCCCCAAATTTCAAGTGGGAGGACCGACCAAGCATCTTTTTCCATCTCCCGCTTCCAAAAATCCATGCCATATACACGTCCCCTCATAGGTGACGTAACAGGTATCAAACTGATAGGAATAAATAGTACAACTTAATACACCACTCCTATCTGGTGGCACATTACATTGCACGTGCAGTGCCCCAAATTCGAAGTAGGAGGTCCGACCAAGGATCTTTTTCCATCTCCCTGTTCCAAAAATCAATGCCATATACATGTCCCCTAATAATGGACGTAACAGGGATTAAACCGATAGGAATAGTACTACTTAACAGTACACACCTTATAATAACGCAGACAGAGGCAACGCAGAGAGAGGAGTCTGAAGAAGAGGAGTCAGAGGAGGAAGGTGGCTTTGAGGAGGTGGAAGACCAAACACAGCAGGCATCCCAGGGGGCTTGTTGTCACCTTTTGGGGACCCTTGGTGGCTGGGTGGAGGAAGAGACCTTCAATGACATCAGTGAGGAGAAGGAACGGGACATGGCTAGCTTGGTATCCAACCTTGTGCAAATGGGGAGTTTGCGGTTGTGCAAAGAGACTGTTTGCTTTAAAAGGGGAGATCTGGTCTGTTACTGTGAAGCGGGTGTAACCCTTACACTACCTGATCGATACAACATCATACCTGATGTTTTAAAGCATGTTATTCTAAACAATTTAGGAATGTTAGGTGATTTATGCCCTTTATGGCTTAAAACCAGGCTCTGCATCAACTGTGTAATTTTCCGTGGGAGTTTTGCCATGGATCCTCCTCCGGCATGCCACAGTCCAGGTGCTAGTCCCCTTGAAACAACTTTCCCATCACTATTGTGGCCAGAAAGAGTCCCTGTGGGTTTTGAAATTCGCCTGCCCATTGAAGTCTATGGCGGTTCGCCGGGTTCGCCCGTTCGTGAACATTTGATTGAAGTTCGCGTCCGAAGTTCGCAGACCGAAAATTTGATGTTCGCAACATCACTAGTGAGGAGTATATGGGGAGTACCTAGAATAACTTCTGTAAAAGTTGTTCAATACTACACTCCTTATTGCCTTAGACTACGAGAGGTTGATAGATTTAAAAGGTATAATTTATACTTTATACTTTTAAATTCAATTTATAGGATTAAAATAATCACAAAATGTGCCATATGTGCTCTGCACCAACAGTTTGACAGTAGAAAACCATGTTTGTTTGTTTTTAAAATTCATCAATAATTCACTTAGATATTGTCATTTTAGTTTAGCCCTTGAAGTCCGCCCACAAGAATCTGCATAAATAATTAGGCTGGAATCTGTAACTGTTACATATTCTATTATAAATCTGCACTGACTATCAAAGCCATGTATGGTGGTGTAGTGGTAAGAATTCTTGTCATGACTGACTCATGGGGGCCTGGATGAGCACCCCTGAACCCCACCAGGAAGGGTCTGTATGGCCCACGATCGAACTGTCACCACCATGAACTCAAGAACTATTTTATTATGACCCTAATAACCTGTATAATGTTAGGCCTCAGGTTCTCCAGATCCTCAAGGAGCATGGCCTGTGAGTATTCAGGCCTACCAAGAATTGTTTATAATGTATAGTGTTCAGGTTGTGGTTAGGATATGACAATGTTATGGCAAGTCCCTTTTCAAAGTACCATTTACAAGTAATGCTATAATATTTAGAATAGTGATTTGATCTAATAAGATTATTTGGGTAATTGTATAAAGTTTAAATAATATAGTTGTACTAGAAGTAGGCCCTAGGGTATGCTAATATTATATAAAGTTACTTTAGTCACTTATGGGACAAAGGATAGTTTATGACTATTGGAATGTTGGTTCTGTCAGAGTGGGCTCCTCTGGGGGTTGTAAAAGATATCAGATCAGATATCTCAGGGGAAGGACATTTGGGACGTTGATAGCTGTAGTTACAGGGTATTTTTATTATTTTGGTTTAAAAATGTATATGAAGCAAAAATAAAGTCTGAGTTGGACAACCTAACAAAAGGAATGTCTGTTTGTGTCTGCTGTTATGATTTATTCCTAACCAACGGAATGTAACAGAGTTATTATTTTTAATAAGCAATAACTTTTGGATTGAGTTTGCAAGCTAGAAAGCCCTGAGTTCTCCTAAGAAGGGTTTTTGCTGTGTGCTGAGATCTTAAACACCACCTACAGGGAGAAAATTGAGGTGCACGTAGCTCCGCAAATCTGGGTCGTAACAATTCTGTTTTATAGATTTTTGTAATATTTAAGTTATAGGTTTGATTCCCCAGCCTTCCACTTGTTTTAATTTTGTTTAACTAATTTACTTATTTATTTTTATATATCAATTATATGTGTATTAATAAATACATTAGTCATTGAAAAAAAACAAAAATAAACAAATTGTATTTGTACAATGGATTCCGAGCCAACCTGAATGGTTGCAAACTGTTTGACAAAAAATGTAATATTATAAATAAAATAGAAAATGTATCTTAATCAAAATAATCAGAGGATCTGCTGGAGATCTGATCAAGCTGCTGCTGGACTCTGCTGGTTTGAGTTTGTGACAAAGACACGGGCAAAGACAAGATCTGGTAACTTTGACAGTTGATAACTGTTAAGACACCAATCTGCTGCTTGTGGTTTTAAAGAAGCTTTTAAGAGCTCTGAAATTCAGAAACTGTACAACTTCATCACAAATGTGACCTAAGAAAATTGAATTCTAAGCATAAAGCAGACTATTGCACTGAGAAACATACCATGCAATCCTCTCAACTGCCCTGTACTTCTCCTAAGCATTCACCAAAGACTTGCGTGGAGGCATCTGCCCAAAGCACTAAGGTGGATATGCAAGACTTGAAAGAACTGATCTCCTCTTTTAGATCAGAGATAAAAGCAGAAATGCAAAAGGTTGCTGCAGACTTATATAAGGAAATTAAAGCAGGGAACACCAAAGTTATAGAATTGAAAGACAAATATAAAAAACTCTTCAAAGCACACATAGAAATGGAGGAAGAGCTGATTATGTTAAAAGAGAAGCAAAACTACCTTAAGTATTTTACAGGAAGACCTTATGAACATGTCAAGGAGGCAAAATGTCCTTATCCACAACCTACCGGAATCAGTGCGTGACCTGTCCCTGTATTTGAAAGAGCTATGCAGGTCCCTCCTACTTATTATTATTATTATTATTATTATTATTATTATTATAGTTTATTCATAACGTACCAACATATTCCGTAGCGCTGGACATAAATTAAGTTCAGACAAAGATAAATAAAGATTAACATATAGCAAAGGAAGGAGGGCCCTGTCTTTGTGCTAGGAATCCAATGTCCATGGTGAATTCCCAAAGTACTTAGGACAGAATGTTGCAGACTTACAATCTAAGGTATAGTGAGTGGTAAAAGAGAGAGAGAGAGGTGATAAGTGTGTTAGGGTGGAACGTGAGACACTTCTTTAAAGAGGTTTTAAATTTTTTGAGGCAAGATGATAATCTGGTGGAACGAGGCAAGGAGTTCCAGAGACTTGGGGCAGCATGATAAGAGTCCTGGAGGCGGTAGTGAGAGGAGGTGACAAGAGTTGTAGAAAGAAGAAGGTCATTCACAGAACAAAGAGGGTGGCTCGGGGAGTATTTGGAGATGAGAGCAGATATGTAAGGGGGAGCATTATTGTTGAGGGCTTTGTAAGTTAGGGTCATAATTTTTAATTTTATTCTTGAGGCTAAGGGAAGCCAGTGGAGTGATTGACAGAGAGGTGATGCCGTCACTGAATGTTGTGTGCAGAAGATGAGTCTAGCAGATGCATTCATAATGTATTGAAGTGTAAATAGTCGGGTGGTGGGTAGGCCAACAAGAAGCGAGTTGTAGTAGTCTAGTCGAGAGATGATGAGAGAGTGTATAAGGATTTTAGTTGTGTCTTGTGTAAGATAGTGAAAAATTCTGGAGGTGTTTTTTAGATGGAGAAGACAAGATTTAGCTAGTGATTGTATGTGAGTGATGAAAGACAGAGCGGGGTCCAGTAGAACTCCAAGACAACGGGCTTGGGAGGAGGGGGCGATGATGTCTTTGTTGACAGTGAGAGATATGTGAGGAATTGACTCTGTGGGAGAGGGAGGGAAGATTAGGAGTTCAGTTTTAGACATGTTGAGTTTGAGATGGTGGGTGGACATCCAAGAGAATATACTAGAGAGGCAGTTGGGGACGTGTGTTAGTCATCCTACTTGACTTAGATGGAGAGGATTATAGACTAGACAAGATACACAGAGCATTAAGAGACCGTCCTACTCCTACCGAAAGACCAAGAGACGTAAAAGCCAGGTTTCACTACTGTTCCACTAAGGACTTATTCATGAAAGCAGCCAGAAAGGAAATACCGGAAGAAAATGGAAACCAACCAATTTACTAAGACTTGTCACCTACTACTCTTTATAAAAGAAGAACTCTGAAACCTTTTTGGAAGTGATCATAACTCATAGCTAAAAAAACACACAGGGCTTCCCTTTAGACTGTATATTTCCAAAGGTGGAAAACTCCATGTTATAAGCACTATTGAGGAAGGTGCAGCTCTACTCCACTCATGGAATATTGCAATTCCAAAAACGTCATGAACAGTCATGATCAAGAACAAGCTTCACTTCTGCAAAGAAAACCACGAAGGCAGAAGCCATCAAAGAAATGAACGGTTAACTCAACTATATTTGTAGATTTTTTTTCTAATATTTATGCAAAAATAATGTTTTTCTATAACAGTTAACTCAATCCCAAATTTTTGGGGGAAACATTTCACCCAAATGTTCCATGCCATTACAACAGAAAAAAGAGAGGTGTCTTGATTCTAATCCACAAAAGACTTAACTTACAACACATAAAAACACAAAGAGACAGTGAGACAATTTTTATTAGGCAACTTTATAACATGCACATCTGTTCAGGAGTCATACCATAACTTTGACATAATTGGAAAGTTACATCATCATTATGCAAGAAAACATAACATAGTATACATAATACTGTGAAAAAAGTGTATGACGAGCTAGTGTAAATATTTACGTGAAATATTGATGAGGTTACACGAAACATAGGAAACATGAGATTTGGGAGAGGAGTCTTTGCTTTACTTTATCTGTGACACTCATTCTTATATATGAGCAAAGTGATGTAACTGCAGTGATGAATTTTAAAATACAAAAGCTAAGCAAAGTAGGAGCGATATATTCTTCTAATGAATGATCTGGATTAAATATGTACTCTTAACATGAGGCTCAATCAATGAAAGACAGGTTTTGTTGCTTAATATATATGCTCCAAACACAGGACAATAATTTTTTTTCTGCAGCATCTTTGAACTGATAGACACTTGGAAACACTCTACATTGGTGTTAGGAGGCGACATGAATACTTTATATTGCCCCGATTAAAGACAAGACTAAGGATGCGTCATGCTCCTCTGTCCCAACTGCCATAAAAAAACATTTAAATCAATGCTTAAAAGCTACTGTTTGTTTGATGCCTGGAGAGCAATGAACCAAAATAAGAAAAACTACACTTTTTAATTAGCTAGAAACAAATTTAATTCACAAATTGATTACATTTTTCTTCAACAAAACCTAGCATCAAACTTAACTGAGGCCCTATCTATCCAATTTCCCAGTCAGACCACAATTTAGTTAACAGAACTCTGTGCAAATTACTTCTGAAAGGCCATATCCCTAGCTGGTCTCTAAACCCTTCACTCTTCAATGATATACCTAAAAAAGAGAAAATACAAAAAGCTTAAGTAGATTATTTTCATTTGAACAGTGGCAATGAGGTATATCAGATGGGAGTATGGGCTGTTCACAAAGCGGTCCTACATAAAATACTTTGGCATCTATATACCCAAACAAACCAATCTATTCTATAGTGTAAATTACCAAATTATCTAAAAAAAAATATTTAAAGACCTAACTGACTGGCCTTCCCACAAATTCTCCTAGTTAGGCAAAATACATGAGATAAAGATGAACGCACTCCAGAAGCTGATGTATCTCTACAGATCAATCAAAACAAAAGATATACTGAAACTACAAGGAGCAATCCTCCTCTTTATTTGGAACCACAAAAATACAAGGGCAAATAGAGCAACTATAGTAGCCTCAAAAAACAGAGGTGGTCTAGCAACACCCGAACTGCTAACATACTATAAGGCAACCAGACTTGTTATCTTGGCTGATCAGACAAAATATAATTATAGCGGCAGATATCCTAACAAAATTCCCAAATTGACTGGTCACATACAGAGATTAGGGATAAATTCCACTTACCACAAAGAGAATGGCTTAACTTAGCCTCAATAAAGATAAACATGGCTTATGTTCTAAAGGACCACAAACCAGCCAGGAAAAGAAAAATATATCCATTCTATGTAATTACCTAAATGACCAGGTCACAACAGTCAGATTACCCGTACACAATATCCTGGGAAAAATAACTAAATATAACACTTGACGAACGTAATGGGGTAACATTTTCAAAAATGCAGCAAACTCCTCTCTCAATATAGTTCTAAGAAAAAATACTTTTAAAACTCTTTTAAAATACAATAAATATTCCATGCCTACTATAAAATATATATACATCCTCAACTTCCCAAGACACCCACGAAATGAATGCTTTCTTAAACTTGTTAGATCTTCCCCGACTAACAGAGGAGAACCTCACTCATCTAAATTCTGCAGTCACCCTATAGGAAGTGAGAGGAGTTATTCTAAACTCAAAGGTAGGCAAGGCACCTGGTCCCAATGGCTTCACGAATCTTTACTTTAAAAAATGTATAGACCATCTAGCCCCCCACTTAACTGTTTTGTTTAATGCAATATTGGAAGGTCAGCTAATGCCTCCAGACCTAAACAAGGCCAATTTGGTCCTGTTTACCAATGAGGGGAAAGAGTCTCTCAAAATCCAAAATTATAGTTCTATCTCCTTATTGAACAATGACATTAAATACTTAGCTAAAGTTATGGCAGATAGGATAGCAGAATTTCTCACCTCCCTGATACATAATGACCAAATGGGGTTTGTTCCGGCACAACAAACAGGAGATAATATATGGAAAATATTAAACTTGATGCACCATGCGATGCACCATCTGTTGCCCAGATTGATGTACCTTTTCAGATCAATACCTATCCAATCATTATTGGACCCTCCAGAATATCTAAATCACTCATGTATAGGCACAAATCCAAAGGGGCACTGTCATGCCCAAATTTAAAGCTTTATTACGGGGCAGTGCAACTAGCTTTTATACCCTTAAAGCACTCACAGCCATCCCAACCGGAGCCTTGGGACTCTGTAGTCAGGCTTAATCCACTACCGTCTACAATAAACAATTATTCAAACCCCATAATGAAGCACAGCATCATGTGTAACTTGGGCCTACCATCATTCCACACTCTTTTCCCAAATACCCCAGTATTCACACACCATCAAGCCCCAACAGACATCTTAGCTACCTCCCAGCATTGGTGGAAATCTAACAAATTAGACTGACTGGACTCGTAGGTAAGGGACAGTCAGATTCTATTTTTTGAAGTGCTGAGGGATGAATTTGTCACCCTCTTATATAAACACTACAACTACAGTAGACTGCGACAATTTGTTTGCAAGATGAGCCATGCACTAATCATAATAGGCTCTCAAAGTTATGTCAAGAGGCTCCTCCCACTAAGGTGAAATGTACTATACACTTAACTCCCCCAAAGAGGAAGATAGGGTTAGATATATCCAGGAGTGGGAAAAGGACCTAGCTGTCCAATGGGACCCAAATAAATGGGAAGAATCGTGGTGCAATATTTTTAGAGGCTCTCTGAATAATAGTGTGCTAGAAACTTCAAAAAAAGTTATTCATCGTACGTATATCACACTGGACAGATTATCCAAATGGAACAGGACAGAAAGCCCAAAATGTTTTAGAGGTTGCCCCAACGTAGGCACATCCATCCACATCTGGTGGAATTGTAGTAAAATTCAACAAATTTGGAAAGGAGTGGATAACCTTGCAAAGGATATTTTCCATCAATCGGTGCAGCAAGAAATCTGCCCACTAGGGATATCTAGTTCTGTACTTTTCCCACTTCAAAACAACCTCTTACAATATATTCTACTAGCTACAAAATCCCACAGAGCCCAAAACTGTAAGTCGAACTCCCTAGACACAGGGGCAATTGAGGCAAAGGTTTACTTTTTTGCAGCAAACAAGAGAATCTCACACTGCCTTGCAGACACTATACCCACATTTTTGGAGATACTAGAAATTAAAACCCAATAATTTTAGATAGATACAATTTTTGGAGAAAGGAGAGAACCAGAGGCCAGGGACTGATGGAGAGGGACCATGGAAGGGACCGGATCTGGAGAACAAAAACTGGTGTAAAAAGATTACTTTACATAAAAAAATAATAATAATGACCAAGTTGACACATGTGACAGGTTATTAAAATTTAATATGTTTATTTTATGGTATTTCAGTATCTAAACACGCTCCTCCCCTATGGGGGATATTCTCTGTACCATAACAACCTGTATCTGAAGACTTCAGCTACTTCCTAGGAATAATAAAGTTAGCAGTAATTGTATAGAGGGTATTACCTGTAAAATTATGTGATGATGATAATATTTGATAGGTTAGGAATAACCAACATCTGTGAAGCTCGCTATTTAGAAGGTTGTGAGGAGGAACATTTTAAAATTGGGAGGAGGCAGATCTCATGATCAATACAGTGGTTGCAATTTTAATGTGTTCAGATGATCCAAGTAGTGAAACCAATTTTAACAATACAATTGAGGTTTCTTGGTTCACAGAATATAGTCAAATTTGTATACTTATGGAACATGTCACTAAACAAGAATGTAACTGTGTATGTCATGTATCTGCCTGTAATAAAACTAATAAAATAATAATAAAAAAAAAAACTCTTTTAAGGTGGTATCTCATTCTAGTGAGACTACATATCTGTGTGTGTTGTAAATGCTTGTCATTTCATATTGACAAGCATCCATATAAAAAGACAAGTTTCAAAAATTAGCTTTTCATGAAAAATAGGAATTACAAAAGTATAAAATAATTGTAATTCTTTAGAAATGCATTATTGCAACAAATCTACTTTGGAAGTGTCAGGTGCAGGCAATATGTCTAGAGTAGATAAATGTCCAAACACACCCAATTTTGTATTATTATAAAAAAAATTTTTTTATGGTATCCTGTGTGTTATGCTGTATAATAACATTGGTCATAAAAATATAAAATCATAAATAAAGGATAATAATAACATGCTTAATAATATTCATGTTCAGCAAGATCATTTTAAGAGTATAGTATTGAATGGTGAAACTCATGGCGACAGAGGTTAAATACCACATAATATGCACTACACATCAGATAAAATGTGCTTTATGGAAGTCAGATTATAATATTAACCATATATGTGTGTAAATATTATATCAAACTAAGAACAGTATGATAGCCTTTTTTCAGTCAGTCAGTAATTCGAAAATGTTTATTTTCATATAGCACATATGTTTCAATTATCACATATGCCACCTCCTCCTGATTCAGTAATTCTTTTCTCGGATATATTGACATAAATGTAATATTGTCCTGTCATTTAAGGCCCTTTTCTTCTCATATACTCTTTATGTTATTGGAAAACCGAAGGGTGGGGGAGAGGGAGCGCAAAAGGAACTCCTGGTGCAGATTATTTTCATGTTTGATTGTGTTGGTATGTTACAGCTCTATCTGTTGGTCTCTCACCTGAGGGGACCTCAGAAATATGAGGTATTAAAAGAACATGTGTGGTATTCTTGACTCTTAATATGTAAATCCTCCTGTTGTTGTCTTGCTTCTCACGGTTCACTGGAGATCCTGCTCATCTGAAGTACCACTATACACACTAAGCCTAATATTTCTATTAATGCTCAGGTTATAGAAAACGGATTTCTATGCAGGGGCTTTGTGTATCTATGATATACCGTGAGGCAAACAGTGCTCAAAAGCAAAAGGAAGACCATACTATATAAACTGTAAACTGGTTTATTTATGTAAAATATAGTGAACAAACGCGATATGTATCCTATACGAACCACCATAAATCCTCATAGTGGTGGGGGAATGGAATCCTTGATAAGCTTGTGTTGCTGGTGCCGCTATCAGGGTCCAAAATGCTGTAGCCTGTGCCTGTAAGAACCAATGTGCAGCCTGTGCCTGTAAGTGCCTGTAAGAGCCAATGTGCAGCTTGTGCTTACAAGAACCAAAGTTCCAACCAATAACCTCTCTCCTCCTTCTCCTCCTCTCTCAGTACAGTTAAAGTGAAGTTAAATTCTATGTTATTTGATGTAATTATTGTATATATATATATATATATATATATATATATATATATATATATATATATATATATATCACATATAATAGTTGTCAAACTGAGATTTGTCGTCACTCTTTGCGAGCCTTGCGAAGCGAGGCGAGCCGTTGAGGCACACGCTCGCAAAAATACGGTTGAATTTCCAAACTGTAAAAGACGTCAAAAACACACAAATATGCCTCATATTCACTTACACACTCACACACAGCACAGGAGGAGTGCCAGGAAGCCTGTGAGTGAGGTTGCAAATTAATTTGAGGCATATTTTGTATTTTTTAACAATCGAAAATCGTTAAAGCAGGAAAAAAAATGTCAGCCGAAAAAACGTAAAAATTCTGAAACAAGAGGAAAACAAGGCTCCGCAAGGGCCAGGCACACAGAACTTAGTAAATACACAACGCAAAAGACAGTAACACTTACACCAACAATGCCAGGCATGCGGGACACAGACGAACAATGGCAGGCACGCGGGACTTAGAAAATAGACAACGGCAAAGACAGTAACACTTACACCAATGCCAGGCACGCGAGACCTTGAAAATAAAACCAACGGCAGTCAACGCCACGCAAAGAGTCAGCAGAGAGACAGAAGAGAAAGACACAGGGAAGGGACGGGGGAGATGGTGGAAAGAGACACATGGCATTCCCAAGCATAAAAGTTGCAAGTTACAGAGTCCTGTAATGAGCAGTAAAGTAGATAGGAGAGGCTCGCAATGAGCGCCAATAGGCGCTCATTGAGAACCACGAGATGAGCGCCAAAGGTGCTCAGTGCGGGGCTTGCAAAGAGCACCGAAGGTGCTCAAAGGGTGCAGAACATCGGATTGCCAGGCTTCAAATTTTATTGCCGTAATTTTTTGACGGGCAAGTCGCTAGTATATATATATACATTTTTCTGCGCTGGGCCCTCCTGGTTCCTCCTCTAATGCCATCATTCCATTTCAGGCTTTTTCAGTCCTACTGGAATAGAGCTCATCTTTACCTCTTGCTGGACTGGTTTCCTTTCTGGAGAAAGACACAGGGAAGGGACGGGGGAGATGGTGGAAAGAGACACATGGCATTTCCAAGCATAAAAGTTGCAAGTTGCCGAGGCCTGTAATGAGCAGTAAAGTAGATAGGAGGAGAGGCTGGCAATGAGTGCCAAAGGCGCTCATTGAGAACCACGAGATGAGCGCCAAAGGTGCTCAGTGCGGGACATGCGATGAGCGCCGAATTTGCTCAAAGGGTGCAAAACATTGCATTGCCAGGTTTCAAATTTTATTGCCGTAATTTTTTGGCCATCTCTGCGGTCTCTCTCACCGTCTCTGCGGTCTCTCTCTCCGTCTCTGCTGTCTTTTTTGATGCTCTTTTGGTGGCTTTTTGCACTCTCTCTGCCATTCACAAGGTCTCTAAATCCTGATTTCACTCTTCATCAGGTTTGGTTTGCCTTCCCTTAACAGGGGAACTGCTTTTTAAACTTGGGTAGACAAGCATGCCCCTTGTATAGCAATAAGCAGGTTTATAAAAAATAAAATCACAGGAGTGCAATCTCTGTAATCTATTTACTCCCACTCTGTTAAGGATCTCTTCCTTCAGGTTACAATAATGTGTTGCCTTTTCTTCAGGCAAAAACACATATGCTTTCTGAGCTTCTCCACACAGATAGGGACCCAGGACTGTGGCCCAGTGCTGTTTAGCCCAACCTTCCCTAGTGGCAATCTTTTCAAAATTCAAGAGGTATGTTTCTACATCATCCTTACTGGTCATCTTATTTAGGAAGCGGTTCAGATTCATAATCCTGCTTGATTTTGAAGCCACAGTATTCATTTCAGACCTCATTTGCTGCAGCTGAGCTTTCTGTGCTTCCAAAGATTCTCTCATGTGGACTCTGTCCATTTCCACTTGTATCTACCATTTCTCTGTGGCCTCTTCTGCTTGTGTCAGCCATTGCTCTTTAGTCTCTCTTTGGCTCACAATGGTTGGTCTCTGGTACTGAGCTACTTCAGTTGTCAGTAACATATTACATTTCTCCTGTTGCTTATTGCTTGCTTGCTGGGCAGCTGTGGCTTGCAATAAGGCTTTTAATGCCACCTCCATGCTGAAAACGTGGGCTGTCTTTAAATTCAAGACCTGCTTCTGCACCTCTGGCACCAGTTGTGGTAATGTGGCCTTTGGCCTTTTTCTCCTTTTGAGATACATATAAACAGCAGAGATTCCAAGATTCTTTTTTTGTACTTTTTATTAAATAGTCCAAAATACAAAAGAAATAGCTTACTCAAGCGTAAAATAAAATTCTGCATAAACGTACTGGCTTAACATCAGGAACACCCTTACTAGCCCTGGAGCCGCTTCTCGGCCTTCAGTTAAAAACATACAGTCCACTCTTTGAACTTCTCACAATAGGGTGGGGTTTCTGGCCCACCCTACTCTCCTGATACCCCAATATCCAGGGACCCTTAAAACCCTCTTTCGGTGAAGGCTAAAATCTGTTAAATTCACAGACTTCTCCCTGGGGTATATTATGACAGTCTCAAAATGGTACCTCATTCCACAGGCTTTTCTCTCCAGGCTTCCAACTCTGGGATAGCATCAATCAGTTTCCTCTGTAAACTTGTGTGTCAAAAACCTTGCAGCAGCTCCTCTGCAAATCCTCTCTTCTGCAGCAAACAGTCTCCCCTGTAAATGCTCTTGTGGCGCAAATACCTTTTTCTCTGCAGCTCCAGCGATGCCTGTTGCAGACTTCTCAGTTTGCTCTCTGAGTTGTGCAAAATGCAGCAGTCCAAACCAAACAGCCTTTTTACTCCAGACTGTAAACTTTCAGGCTCCTCTCAGCCTGGTACAATTTCTGCTTCCAGCAGACAAAGTAAAAATACTGCGTTCCTCTCACTGGCAGATAACTACAAGTGTCCTTCTTAGCTTGCTTCAGACAGAGGCCTTCACTCTCACTGGCCTCACTCTGCTAGGCCAAACAGAGCCTAATTGCAGGAGCTCACACCCATTTCTCTGTGTGCGCCTTTTACCAGGAAGTTAACTCTCTCTTTCCTGGGGAAAACTCTTCATCACGTGTTTTGCTCTCACCTCTGGGGGGCACTATGTTACAATATCACCTTTCCTCCTTCCTCTCCCTCCTTATCTCACTCTCTCTCCTCTTCTCCCACTCCCCTTCTCTCACTCTCCCTTCTCTCTCTCCACTCTTTTCTTTCTCTCTTCCCTTTCTCTCTTTTCCCCTTCTCCCTTCCACTCTCTCTTCTTTTGAAACCTATCACCTTTCCTCCTTCCTCTGCCTCCTTCTCTCACTCTCTCTCCCCATCTCCCACTCCCCTTTTCTCATTATCCCTTCTCTCTCTCTCCACCATTCTCTTGCTCTCTCCCCATCCTCTCTCCCACCCTTGACTCCCCATCCCAACATCTCTCTATCTCCCCCACTTCTTTCTCCCCTCCTCTCTCCCCTCTCCTTTTCTCCCCAACTATATATTTCTCCCCCTTGTCTCACCCCCTCCTCGCTTTTCTCTTTTCCTCCTCCTGCCTTCACTCTCTCCCTTCTCTCTATTGCTCTCTCCCTTCTTTCTCTCTCCCCTTCTTTCCCCTTCCCTTTTCTCCCCACTCCCACTTCTCTCTCCTCCCTTGTCTCTATCCCTCCCTCTTGACTCTCCCCCCTTATCTCTCTCACCCTCCCATTATCTCTCCACCTCATCTCCCTACTCGCACTTCTCTCTCCCCCCGTTGTCTTTAACCCTACCCTTGTGTCTCTTCCTCCACCCTCTCTCTAGCTCCTCCCATCTCTCTCTTCCCCTCCTCCCTTCTCTCTCTTCCCTCTCCCCTCTTCTCTGTCTCCACTCCACCTGTCTCTCCCCTTTTCTCCCTTCTCTCTCCCCACCTCCCATCTCTCTCGCCTCCTCTTCTCTTCTCTCTGTCCCACTTCCTGCTTTTCTCTCTCCTCCTCCCTTATCTCTATCTCTCCCACCTTATCTCCCAACCCCCACTTCTTTCTCCCACTGTCTCTCTCTCCCTCCTTGTCTTCCTGCCCCCTTTCTCTTGCTTCCCCTTTGTCTGTCCCAGTCCCCCTTCTCCCCCTTCTCACTGTCTCCCCCTCGCCTTGTCTCCCCACCTCACTTCTATCTCCTCTTCCTCCCCTTGTCTCCAACTCCTCCCTTCTTACTCCCCTTGTCTATCTCCCCTCTCCTTGTCTCTCCACCCTATTTCTCTCTCTCCCCCCTCACCTTGTCTCCCTCTCCTCCCTTCTCACCAGCTCTTGTCTCCTTCCCCCTCCACTTGTCATCTCACCCCACTTATCTCATACCCTTGTATCTCTCCCCCTCTCTTTATTTTTCCCCTCCTCCAATCTCTCTCCCGCTTGTCTCTCTCTGCCTCCCCTTGACTCCCCCTCCTCCCTTCTCTCTCCCCCTCCCTGTATCTCCCCACCCCACTTTTCTCTTTCCCACTTCCTATTGTGTCCCCCTCCTCACTTCTCTCTCTCCCTTGTATCTCTACCCCTCCCCTTGACTCGCTACACCACTTATCTCTTCCCCTTGTCTCACCCACTTCCCTTTTTTCCCCACCCCCACTTCTCTCTCTCCCTCTCCCCTTGTCTCCACCTTCCTCCCTTATCTCTCTCCCCTTGTCTCTCTCCCTCTTCTCATTGTGTCTCCACCCCAGTTCTCTCTCCCCCTTTTCTTTCTCCCCCTCCCCTTTCATTTTTTTTTCTTTCTTGATTTTCCAAACAATGGGTAATTTTAGTCTTATCAGAGTGAAAGTGATGGTTAAGGCAGAACTGCTAGTTAAACAGTTACTAGACAAATGTAATGGCTTCTACATGAACAATCTGAGTCATGTTACAGGAGGGAGGTTAAGAAAGACAGATATTACTTTTTGTAGAATTCATGAATGCATTTATTGGACTAACAAGTGGTGAACTAGTTACTCACAGACCTTTACATTTTGCTTACATTTGCCCTTTAACAAGTATTACATATAAAATCTCAAGTACTAACAATCATTGTAACATGTAATATGTAAAATGCTTTAGTCATGTTCAACTATCGGTGACCATATATAACCAGCATGCCAGGCACATCTGTCTGTGTTTCTGCTTATGCTTATCCATATAGTTTTCATGGCAAAGCTACTGGAGTGGGTTGCTAGTTCCTTGTCCAGTGGACCTCGATTTGTCTGACCTCTCTGCTATGACCTGCCTTAACCCTACATGGTATAGCTCACAGCATCATTGAAGTACACAAGCCCCGTCACCATGACAAGGTAGCAAACCAAAAGGGAAACATGTATATGACTTACGTTAAAAATATTATAAACATAATATCAGAAAATTTATTTTGTAAAAAAGGGAGCCACTGATATTTATTTTTGTTAAGCCCACCTACATTACACAGTGGGAAACTTTATATTTTTATTGAAATTTTAACAGCCTCTCTCTCAAGGCAAGGAATGAGATGCAGGCGTCATTTGACGCTGCCATTTATATTTTTGGATTAAAGCAAAAATAGATTTAGAAATTCCTCATGAAGTCCTATAGATGTTACTTACATTTAAATTTCAAAACAAAATGATAATCTTGAACACAGGAAAAAAACAACACATATAAAAAAAAAACAAGCAAAAAAATATGAAAATCCTACAAATTTAATTGGATGCTTATTTATCAGTCTTTGAAAAATAGAGAACACATTACTAGCATGGCTCAAAAATGATTGCAAATTTGCAAACTTTTTATAAAAAAAAACTATGATCCACTTGGTTCTTCTTTGAGCTAAATATATCTTGCAAAGGCAAACAAAACAATTTCACAAAGCTTTCCTCTCACCTTGCAAAAAAATTAGAAGTTGAGCTGTCAGAGTGATAGAATTTTTCTTCAGCTCTTGTTCTTTGATTTATATGCTGCTGTTTTTTATGTCTTGAAGAATATTATTCTGTTTCAATATAGTTCTGGTCCTATCAATTCAATATGCTGTTATTTTTGACGAGGTATCATGTTTGGTAACACATTTCTTTATGATGTAGATTTTTTTGTTTGTGTTGACTTACTGTCAGGCTTTCATATGTAGAATTACTAAAAATAATAAGATTCGTTTACCATTCTCATTGTAAGGCAACCAGAGGTATTCTTGCAACTCTTCTTTGATGACACATTCTCTCTTGTGCTAAAGTGCTTTTAGCTATTTTATTAATCCTCTAATTTTGCATTACATAAAATGTTCTTTATAGTGTATAACTCAGAAAATGGTCGTAGTTAAGCATAACTAAACATCTATCTTTTCAGACAATAAATACATACACACCGACATTAAGTAGCCAATGTCATGACTGACTTTGGGACTCCCTTGAACCCATAAGCAACCATGCTATTTGAAACTCTGGCAGACTGGGTTGCTAAAATCCAAGACTATTAAAATGGACATAAAACTTGTTGTTGGGACTGTGATGTGTTGTTTTTGTGTGTAGTGTGAGCCACAACAATTAATGTTGGGTTACTATTTCATGTTATATGCACTGTGATATTGTTATTTTACCTATAACTAGCAGAGGTAAACTTTCTGCCACGTATGTTAGTGTATCAAAAACGAGTTAACTCTGCAGGAATTTGAATGTGTATATGGCCTCCTGGAATGTTTGTTTGGTCAGAGAGGACACTAAGAGGGAGATATGGGTTAATACAGTAAGCAGAAACGTCTGGTGCTGATGTCCCCTGAATCCCCAGATGCTGATCTACTCCCTAGTCTAGTCATAAAGTGATATGCATCACTTAACATCAAAACACAGGTCTGGTATATGAAGTGACCTGGCCAGATAACCCCCAGGCTCTGGTGTATCTGGTGATGGGAGGAGGGTTTATAGCCTAAGGATTCAGACCCCCTGATACCAGAAGGGGTGTAGTTGAGATATTTTTGTGTTAAATATCTGTTGGTTAAATATATGTAATGATAACAAAGTGGCCAGTCTGCTCCACACTAACTAAGGGTGTTGCTGGTCTGATTCTCCTGTTCCTCCATAACTGATTTCATGGAGAAGAATTGCTGGTGTGCTGAAATAAAGTCACGGCCTGCAGATTTCTCCTATAAGCTACAGTAGGAGAATAAGTGGTGTACTGAGCGCCTTGTTGCTGGGTCGTGACAGACAACTAGCCAAACTTGTTATCGTGGAAGTGCTAAGTAACATCTGGATTTCCACAGCCTACCAAAGATTGTAAGTACTTCAGGTTCACTGCATTTTGTGAGCTATGGTTACTCCCACAGGGGATGGGGATTCACACTACCAGTGATATGCTATTAGATGGCAAGCAGGCAATGAAATGCTGGATACTGACAAGATTTACCCTTTTCCTTTATTACATTATGTACCACCAATGTGTTAGTATAACTGATTACCTACCAACCACATTGGTTGGTAAACAAAGCACCAGCCTCTTTGATGTTTCCATGATAGCAATTTTCAATACATTCTCTAATGTTCTTTATTCAGCTTCTTGTAAATGTTGTAAGAAATTCATATATAATTTCCATAAATCATAAGTTCTTTTGGAAAGGTCAATAGATAAGCAGATCAATAAGGTATGAATAAAAATATATATTTTACATAAATCAAGATACAGTTACACAATGGGTTTTAGACAAACAGATAGACAAAAGGGATACATAAAGGGACTTACATAAGATACTTATTCTATATACTACATTTCTATATAAGGGTACATGTTCTTATAATGTTAATAAATACTACCCCAAAAGTCATCATTATCTTCAGGGTCCATCTCTTTAGGTCTCTGGTCAGGGTTCACACCTTGGCTTGTGCTAGACTAGACTCAATTCTGGCCTTGCATAACTCTTTCTTGGATACTCCACCCTTGATCTGTGACTGCCCATCCCAACTAAAATCTTTCTCACCTCCCCCAAACAGTTTTATTTCTAACAACTGTTGAAAACAGCAATCCCACACACACAGATGTCCCTTTGTTTACACATAAACACCCTGTGCCAAAACCTTTTGTTGTAGTATCAATAGTGAAGAGGTTCATGTGGGACTGATATAAACACTATTCAGCAAACAATTGCTAATGATAAAGATTTATACAATTACACATATTTTATAAGATACAATTATTTCTGTCATAATGTTTACAGATTGCCACTCTATAAGCCATATCTTACAATCCCCACCTAGAGAGCGAATTATTTCATTAAAAAAAATTGCTCTCTCAAATTATACAAATAAATATGTGTTGTTGTATGTAGACCCACTATGTGTGTGAGATGTCTAAGTCATACAGTTCACTGAGACAGGAATGATCTGGTGACAACCAATACTTTCTCTAAATTTAGAGTTCTGTGAGGCAAATTTGGACAAATTATGTAAACACTCACAGCATGCATTGTATAATATAAATCTACACTCTTTAAGCTATGGTGTGCATCATCACATCACCCTCCCATAACTATTGCAACTTTATCCCAGCTACAATCCTGTTTACACCTCAATACCAATTTGTTGCATTTGTGTCACTTTCCACCATTTTGTACTGAATCCAAGTGTCACCATTTACACCTATGTAGCATCCTCTGACCCATATTGGATCCTATTGAGAGCTTCATGTTGCACATAACTAGCTTGCTTAAGACTTATGCTGTCTTTAGAACTGTGCAATGTTTGTATTTAAGAAACCACTCATTGGTTTCATTGTTCTTTATTAAGGACACAAAAACATTAATGTAACAGAAAAATATGTAAGGTAATGTGTTTTTCATATTCATCATTGAGAAAGCAGTGTTGCATACTTTGAGCAATTTTGCAGCAACAAAACACTGTCCTAACTATTTTATAGATTTTTTTGTGATATTTCTATCCTTCAACATTACAATGTATAAGGCTTTGCACTAAAAAGCAAAGATTGCAGCCTACTTAGAAACACAATGCCTTTAGAAAGCTTCTTATGCATTGAGGGCATTGGAAAGATCAAAAAGTTATGAATTCGATTTAACTGCTAAGTTTCCCAAGTACTCCATGCAAGGGTTAGAGTTAAACTTTAACGGTGCATACCAGAGAAGAAAAATAAAATTTTAATGAAAAAACAAAAAAGAAAAACAGGGGCATGAAGGATAGAAAAAAAAGAGAAGAAAGAAAAAAGTGTGTGTGTGTGCGTGGGGGGGGGGGGGGGGGGTCCATGGTGGCCCAATCATCTCCCAGTACAACCTTTTATGAGGGGTTATGAGGTAATGCATGTCCAAGCATCTCAGCTCTGTCTCTAAGACCACTTGTTCTAATCTGCTCCTGTCTCCACTCTCCGCCAAAAAGCTTCAAGAATCACCTTGATTTCAAGGCACCACTGAAATACAGTCCGGCGATGACATCCAAGGCTCCCATATACGCAAGAAAGTAGGATACAAGTCTAATAAGATATGGGTCATCCTTACATTTATAAAGAAACTAGCGACTTGCCCGTCAAAAAATGACGGCAATGTGATGTATATGTTTGTCAAGTTGTTTAGTTATTAACATATATTTTTGACACTTGTAAGTATTTTAATATGAACATGTATTTTTGTAAAATGTTGATGTAATGGTTTTTTAAAATGTAATTAGTATCTGAAGAATTGTTAACTTTAATATACATTGAATGAATAGGAAAGCAAAAAGTAAAAAGCCTTCTTTAAACGTCGCGAATTTTAACATGAAGTTTAAAATATATGTAAGCAATAACCTTCAAAGTATATATTTTTAAACTTGAACTTTATTTTTTATGTAAGTTTAGAAGTTGACAAAACATTGGTATAATTTTGAACATTATAAACAGGAACATAGTGAATACATTTTGTAACCTAATTTTTTATTAACATTTGAATGTAAAAACAATTGACCTTTAAATTAATCAGTATTAAAATTCAATTTCTATCACAATAATTGTTAACTTGAATATACATTGAATGTAGAGGAAGGCATACAGTAAAACTCTTCTTAAAACGTACGTAATTAAAGTAATTCATTACTGAGCACATAAACTGGCGATAAACATTAATGTAGGTAGTAATCTTAAGATAACAGACAATATTTACATTGTGACTTAAAAGGTGCTTGACCTCTTAACATCCACTTTGTAATCTGTTGAATGAAATAACTTGAAAATATAGTTTTTAAACTTGTAACATTAGAAACATTAACATAGTGACTTAACATTTTAACATAATTTTTACTAACAATGCAAGGCAAGTATTTTGTGAGGCGAATCATTCATAAACAGTACTTCCATTAATTATGACTGAATTAAACAACCAATTGTTATGTATTTTGGAATGCTTTTAAAAAATCTTGGCATCTTTAATTTGTATCCTTCAAAGTTATAGTACTTCATAGTAGACAATGTTTTTAGTAAAAATACGTCCATCTTCTAATAAATCACCTTGACTTTCATTGTTTTCAATGTAAACTTTAATAGCCTGTGGATTTTTGCACCGTGACAACGCAACGTACAATTGACCATGTGCAAAAACTGGTTCTTCCAAGAAAATACCCACAGATTTGAAAGTTTGACCTTGTGATTTATTAATGGTCATGGAAAATGCCATAATAATGGGAAATTGTCTTCTTTGAAGTATAAAAGGGAGACTACTTTCACTTGGTGCTAAATCTACTCTTGGTATGAAAACTCTCTCTCCTTTATGGGTCCCAGTTAAAATTTCAGCATCTATAAAATGGTCCTTTAATTGTTGAACAATTAATCTTGTGCCATTGCATAGGCCTTTTTTAGGGTTCATATTTCGCAGTAATATGATAATTGCACCTTTCTTTAGCTGCAAAATATGTGGTGGCATTCCAGAAGGAGTTAAAGAGTTTATGAATTAAGTTGAAAAGTTTGCCTGACTTTCATTGTCATCAGCAAGTACAGAATCAGCACTGTGATAATTTCTTTGTGGTGCATACATTTTTTTTAAGATTTCATTATTGAGTATTAATGCATCTTTATTTTTACACGTCAGTATAACTTGGTTGGCAAGCTCGGAATATTCTTCGTTATTTATGCTCCCTTCAAATATAGCCGATATAATATCTTGTTGACAAATCATATGAGGTGGGATCTCTACAGTGTCGTCAGGTAAATGTAGTATTTTTTCTGTTCTGCCTTCTCCAATTTTAATAAGCCAATCATTGAAATCAGTTTGGCCTTCTGATCTCATATTTTGTTGCAGTTGAAGATGGGTAAAATGTTTCCATACTGTACTTGACTTTATACATGTTTCGATAATGTCAGTTCGATTTCCATGTACAACGACAGGTAATGTTTGTCTAAAATCGCCACCCAACAACATTACCTTTCCACCAAATGGAAAAATATTATCCATGACTTCACGAAGCAAACGGTCAATACATTGGAGGGCATAGCATGACATCATTGTGGCCTCATCTATTATAATTAATTTACATTTCTTCAATTTCTTTGCTTGTAAGGATGTCATGCGAATATCTGACACAGAATTTTCTAAAATAGGCACTGGCAGTTTAAATCCACTATGAACAGTTCTTCCACCTTCTAATAAAAGTGCAGCAATTCCAGTAGTGGCAAACGCCATTGCTATTTTTCCTTGTGCTCGTACTGAACTCATTAATAAATTGTACAAATATGTTTTTCCTCATCCGCCAGGTCCATCAAGATAGAAATAACGCTCTGTCACCATGTCATCATCTATAGCATTTTTAATGGCATGAAATGCTTGCAATTGTAGTGTATTTAAAGTTGCAAGTCTTTCTTCTGTTCTTTCTGCTTGTAGTTGAATGTCATAGTCTTCAAAGTTATGTTAATGTTATGTAATGTTATCTATAAGACCTGGATCAGGCAAATTAAAACTTGCACAACTTAATCCATGAGTTAAAAAGACTTCTTGGATTTCCATTAACGCTTTTAAGTGTGCAATGGGTTCATTGTATCGTCGCATAAAGTCTTCAGCCATATTACTTTTAAAAGTCTCCCACAAAGCTAATGCATTTGGAGCATTTGAGAAGATACAAATAAAAGCAAATTGTTCTCTCATCTGTCGTGGCATTTGACATTGTGCTGCTTCTTCTAAACATCTTTCCCACTCTGTATCATCAGCGAGTAAGTTTCTATGTCTTGCAGCTAAATGGAAGGATTCATATACAATGTCATTAACAGTTCTTAAGTGTTCAAAACTTTGTGCTCCAGGAACATTTAAAAGTAATATCCGTAAGCAAAAACGTTCAACATCTCTTGGACTGACTGTGTAAATTCTTATGGAATTTCAATATATAAGTATTGTGTTGCTTCAGCATCAGTGGAATTTAATGCAAACCATGCAGTTAGTGTAGTGTGACGATCTTCACTTTGGGCCAATGCATTCATTTCATTTCCAGCATGGAAATAGACTAAATGTCGTTGTGGCAAATGTACTGCTAACCTATATACTGCATGTGATCTATCATGCATTTCAAATTTTAAAAGCCGCCACATAGCTTCTGGCGCACTGACATAGCGAGCATCTACATGAGATGCAAGTTCATCATGTACTAACTCACTACTTTCAGGGTTGTCTGCACTTTTGACGACTACAGTAGCTGCATCGTAACCTTTGTAAATATATTTGTAGACATATTTAATGGATTTGATGGAAGTGCAGGCTTCTACGTTGATGTGGGCGTTGTACTTCATGAGTAAATGTGGATTGTAGGGTACTACATATCTATTGTCCACTTTTTTTCAACGAATAATGGCACTATCTCCTTCTCTTCTTTTATAAAGTGGATATCCATCACAATTGGCATAGGTTTTGTCTCTATAATCTTTTGGAAATTCTTTGGAACATTTATTATTTTCCATACATGGTGATTGTGGATTAAGGTCACCACAGGGTCCATAAATCATGCGATGAGTAACAATCTCATATAGTCTACCATATAGTTCTGGATCTGGTAGTTCAGCAACAATGACTGCATCCACTTTGTCCGAAGTATCTAATTTATCTTTTTCTTGAAGTATTATTAGAAGATGTGCATGTGGAAGGCCTCTTTTTTTAAATTCAATGGTATATACATAAGCAAGACATTTGCCAAATAACTGATTTATAATGAAGTCACGTATGAATTCATTTAATTTAATCTTAAAAACTCTGGCTACTAAATCTGGTCGATCAGAAGCACTTTGTCCAAGAATTAGATTTTCTGTGATTTCTGGCCATTGTGGATTACATGTAAATGTCACAAATAAATCGGGTTTGCCAAATTTAGTGACAATAGCCATAGCATCATTGTATCTTTCTCTCATATTCCGAGGAGATCCTTGAAAGGAAGATGGTAAAATGATGGCTTTGCCAGCTGTCATGTCTCTGCTTGTAGCCACGTCAGCAACATAGTCCATTAATCCAGAATATTGTTCTACACCGAGTTTATCTTGTTGATATTTGATAAAGTTTAAATTATTTGCCTCAACTTGCAAATATGAATCAATAATCCATTGTTGTGTTAGTTTCCCACCACATAAAATTGGATTAAATACATTGCAAATGGCAATTTGAGCTACTTTAAATTCAAGCATAGAAACATTATTTCGGATTTTGGCTTTAGCATTTGGGTAACTGGGAAGAGTTAATTTTGGTTGCCAACCTGCTTCTCCGTGTGGGAAAAAGATGGGATATGTCATTGGATCTAAATTTGGACTTAAGTTACTCATATTAATAAACGGTTGCTCCTCATTTCTAGGATATATTCGAATGTCTCTTTGAAATGGTGGTTCTCCTTCATCATTCTGAAACACCATTGCAACCTCATTTGATGTTGGCAAGTTATAACGACGTTTATCAGTATGTCTGTCTCTTTTAAGCACCATATTAACCTTCGGCATTGGTAATTGATGTGTTTGTGCATGAAGTAGTTGTTCATTTTCTACTTCTGCCAATTTTTTATAAGCTTTCCTGTAGGGATTGTTGTCCATAATGTTATTTAGCTCTATGAAAACACTGGGTAAGCATTTTTTATTTTCTTCCATCTGCATACGTTGGTCAACAGCTTCCATTGTATCTAGGACATATAGTTGAGCAAATTTTCTTTGTTTTCCTTCCTCTGGATGTAAATGGGAAGTGCGATGATAAATTTGTCCTTGGACTTTAAAACAGTAAGGACCATGTCCTGGTACATTAGCAGCTAATGTTGCCCCCATGGATGCAAAGGATATGGCACAATTGTAGGATCTTATGTTTGTCTTAAAATTTTTGTAGTTTGAAAAAGTAGGTTCAGTCATAATGTTTTGTAAATAGAGAGGAAATTGTTTCCTTTCTGGAAGTTTGAACTTGCCTTTTTGACAGCAACTAATAAATTGGCCATCTCTGGGTCTCTCCTGTTTAAAATAATAAGCCTCACAAAACTGACATTGAGTAGTCATGTCCCCACAACTATGAACCTCTACTGCTAAAGACTTGAGTAGAGGACAATTTGCAAAGCATATAGGATTTTGACTTTTATATTCATCAGGTGAAATGTCATATAATGTTTCAACAACAGGTTCTAAATGTTTTGTTTTTTTCGTTGCTTTTCTTGGTATATGTTGTATTGTTTGAGGTAAAATGTCATGTAATGTTTCATGAAACGGTTCTAAATGCTTTGTTTTCTTTGTTGCTTTTTTTGGTATCTCTTGTATTTTTTCTGGTAAAATGTCATCTGATGTTTGAGCAACAGGTTGTAAATGCTTTATTTTCTTTGTTGCTTTTTTTGACATATCTTTAATTTCTGCAAGTGACAGTCTTTTGCTTGCAATTCTTTTGCGTTCTTTTTCTCGTCGAATTTCCTTCTTCTCCGGTGTCTGCTGGCTGTCTGCTCTCTGTCGTCGTTCTCTAGCTTGGCGTCTTTTCTTGTTTACTCTCGTTATCAGCCATGTTAATCTGTAAAAATAAAATGATGTACCATTAGTTTATTTTGAGATGATAAGTTGTTTTTCATGACAAATAGTTATCAATAGTGTGTTAACATTTTATACTTAATCAATTTCAATGCGGTCAATTGAATAAAAGTCTAAATAAGGCCATCAGATAATTATTTAAAGAAGTTTTTATTTATTAAACATGTATCCAAAAGCAAGTGTTTCAGTAACTAAAAAGGTATTTTCAAAAAGATGTTATGTCCTTATTTACAGCACTATTCAATTTGTCAAATGGCAATTAAATTAGGGTTTAGGACTGGAATGTTACAATGACAAATTGTATAGATTCTGTGTTTTTAGACTTTTTTGGACTATGCCAATTATTTTTTTTAAGTTTACATTGAAGTTTGTATTTACTGTTAAAGATTATTGGCCCTAAAAGACAAATAAGAGATAGATGAAAAATGTGTTAGTTATATTTTCTCAACAGTTATAGTTACCGGTGGTTTATTTTAAATTTTATTTTCTGTTGACATCGATGCAAAGCTAAGATCTTTATTTATTTTTTCTCTTTTTTTACTTTTTATACTGTACCTTGGTTGAAGTTTGATTTCAAGCAAAATTCTTTGTTGGTCCTGTGTTGAAAGCCTTCGTCCGATGGTCTGGTCCTGTGTTGAAAATCCTCGTCCGATGGTGTAGTCCTCTGTTGAAAGTCCTCGTCCTCTGGTCTGGTCCTCAGTTCCAACTCCTGTTCCGATGTTCTTGACGTAGTATCTGTTATAAAATAAAAATGAAAATGTTATGTTATTTGAATGTCTTTGTATTAATGAAAAAATGCCATTATTTCTGTGTTTTTCTACAATCCTTTTTGGTGCGCCGCAATTTTGGTATGCTTCTGTAGGCTTTTTTCTAAGGCTTATAGGTGGTTAAACATTAAAGAAGAATATTAATTAATTTTTCTCTTTTTTTACTTGATATACTGTACCTTGGTTGAAGTTTGATTTGAAGCAGAATCTTTGTTGGTCCTGTGTTGAAAGCCTTCGTCTGATGGTCTGGTCCTGTGTTGAAAGTCCTCGTCCAATTGTCTGGTCCTCTGTTGAAAGTCGTCGTCCGATGGTGTAGTCCTCTGTTGAAAGTCCTCGTCCAATGGTCTGGTCCTCTGTTGAAAGTCCTCGTCCACTGGTCTGGTCCTCAGTTGAAACTCCTGGTCCGATGTTCTTGACGCAGTATCTGTTATAAAATAAAAATGAAAATGTTATTTTATTTGAATGTATTTGTATTAACAAAAAAATGACATTATTTCTGTGGTTTTCTACAATCCTGTTTGGTGCCCACCACTTTTGGTATGCTTATTTAGGCTTTTTTCTAAGGCTTATAGATTGTTAAACATTAAATAAGAATATAAATGTAGTTTGCTATGTGTTTGTGTGAGTTTTCATACAATCCTCTTTGGTGTGCACCACTGTTGGTATGCTTATTTAGGCTTCTTTCTAAGGCTTATAGGTTGTTAAACATAAAATAAGAATATAAATGTAGTTTGCTATGTGTTTGTGTGAGTTTTCGTACAATCCTTTTGATGGGCACCACTTTTGTTATACTTATGTAGTGTTTTTTCTAATGGTTATAGGTTGTTAAACATAAAATAAGAATATAAATGTAGTTTGCTATGTGTTTGTGTGAGTTTTCGTACAATCCTCTTTGGTGCGCACCACTGTTGGTATGCTTATTTAGGCTTCTTTCTAAGGCTTATAGGTTGTTAAACATTAAATAAGAATTTAAATGTAGTTTGCTATGTGTTTGTGTGAGTTTTCGTACAATCCGGTTTGGTGCGCACCACTGTTGGAATGCTTATTAATGTTGTTTTGTAATGCTTATAGGTTGTTAAACATAAAATAAGAATGTAAATGTAGTTTGCTATGTGTTTGTGTGAGTTTTCATACAATCCTGTTTGGTGCGCACCACTGTTGGTATGCTTATTAATGTTGTTTTGTAATGCTAATAGGTTGTTAAACATAAAATAAGAATCTAAATGTAGTTTGCTATGTGTTTGTGTGAGTTTTCATACAATCCTCTTTGGTGCGCACCAATGTTGGTATGCTTATTTAGGCTTCTTTCTAAGGCTTATAGGTTGTTAAACATTAACTAAGAATTTAAATGTAGTTTGCTATGTGTTTGTGTGAGTTTTCGTACAATCCTGATTGATGGGCACCACTTTTGTTATACTTATGTAGTGTTTTTTCTAATGGTTATAGGTTGTTAAACAAAAAGAATATGAATTTAGTTTGCTATGTGTTTGTTACAATCCTGTTTTGTGTGTACCAGTTTGTGTGTACCATATGTTGCATACTTTGGCCCTCATTCAATTGCAGTTTGGCCAATTCAATAGGGTTCTAAATGTGCTTATTTCGAGCCCTATTGAATTGTCCAAAATATCAATTGAATGAGGGCCTTTGGTTGCTGGATTTGTTATATTGTGAGGGCCTCATTGAATTTGGTTTTTCGCAATGGAATTTGGCTCAATATGAGCACAGAGCATCTTTTTTTACAGAAGTTTTTAGTTAGTGAACTTGTATCCAAAAGCAAGGTCTTCACTAACTAAAAACTTCTGTTCAAAAATATGCTCTGTGCTTATATAGAGCCCTATTGAAATGGGCAAATCACATTTGAATGAGGCCCTCGGCCATTAAACATATTTAGGTCCTGAATCAATTGCGTTTTGACCAATTGAATAGGGCTCTATATAAGCACATAAAATATTTTTTGACAGAAGTTTTGAGTTAGTGAAGACCTTGATTTAGTATCGAAGTTCAGTAACTAAAAATGTCTGTCTAAAAAATCTGTTATGTGCTTATATAGAGCCCTATTCAATTGGCCAACTCACAATTGAATGAGGCTCATGGTTCGGTTCTTTTTTATACTTAATACTTTACCTTGATTGAAGTGTGGAATGACAGAGGGTCCCCTCCTGCCAATCTTAATCCACCGGTCTTCTTGTAGTGTCTGTTTGAAAAATAAAGTGAAATAGTGAATTATAGAGATTTTTATTTGTATTTAGCAAAGCATGGCCTTGTCAGCATTTAAAGTATTTTTGTATCTTACCTCTTCTTCTTTGTTGGTGTTCTTTAAAAGGGATTGTGCTTCACAATGCACGGTGCAAATTGTTGAGAGACGCTGTTGATGCAGAGTCTGTTTAAATATTAAAAAAAGTAGAAAGATTGAGCTTTAGGTGATCTATTGAATTGCAGTAAATTAATTTCATTTAAATATACTTCTGTAATTATTTTCAATTAACATTATTTTTTGGTGGGGGCTACAAACATATGTCACATACATGAAGCACATTTCGAAAGTTGAAAGTAATTTTTGTGTGTGCGTGTGACATATCACTATACATGAATCATATTTTAATTGTTAAATTAACCTTATTTTTATTTTTGGCCAACATACATAAATGTGTGTGTGACATGTGACTATAGATGATACACATATATGTGCGTGTCACATATCAGTATACATGACTCATATTTTAATAGTCCCAACTTATTTTTTTCTAATGTAATTTAAATGTAGTTGTTTAATTAGTTTGTTTTAAGATAATTTTGTTGCAGGGGCAATACACATAAATGTGCGTGTCACATGTCACTATACATTATACACATAAATGTGCGTGTCACATGTCAGTATACATTATACACATAAATGTGCGTGTCACATGTCAGTATACATTATACACATATATGTGCCGGTCACATGTCAGTATACATTATACGCATAAATGTGCGTGTCACATGTCAGTATACATTATACACATAAATGTGCGTGTCACTTGTCAGTATACATTATACACATATATGTGCGTGTCACATGTCAGTATACATTATACGCATATATGTGCGTGTCACATGTCAGTATACATAAACCTCTTTTTCTTATTTAATTTTTTTTTTTGATGTCCTGTCTTGATAATAAAATGTAATATATTATAGCTTACCTCTCAGTTGTAATTTGCACAATGTAAAGTAGTAAATTAGGAAAGAATTATCTTCTCAAGTTTTAGCAGCAGTTATGTCTGAAGTCACTCTGTTCATCACCTGAGGAGAAATGTATTTTTCTCTGTCAAAAAGGCAGTATTTATAAACTTGTAGAACATTCTGGAAAGTTAGACCGTTAGAACGCAATACGCATGCGCTATTTGCGTTCCAGCTTACAATTTGCGTTCCATCCGCCATTTTGTGCGTAGTAGTGGTTAAAATGGTGTTTAATATGAGTGTGATCCGTTCCGCATAGTATGTGTTTCATTATTGCGAGTAAGTGTAGTGTAGTTACGTCTGGAGCCTCGTTTTCGTTTTGTTCGGCGGCCATTTTTTCTCTCGCTTAGCCGATTTTCGGCCGTTTAAACTCTTTGTTTTGGACTTAAATGGACGTGTAAATGAACTTTTGGAGGTGCCGGATGCCCCCCCGTGCTGTAAGTAAGCTTTTTATGTGTTTGTTGTGTTTATTTCTTGTGTTTGTGATGTTTTGATGCGCGGCGGTTGGAATGGGTCTTTCGCGGCCGTATTTTTTTCCGATGCGGCCGTATTTTGTTGCGATGTTGCCGTATTTTTTTGCGATATACGCAGTTAGCTTTTACGTGTACGACGCAGTGTATTTGTTTCTAAGTCGTGCGTATGTGTTTTAAGAGCGTGTGAAGGGCCTTTTTTACTGTTTTTTTGTTAAGTCTTGCGTCTGTGTGTCTGGGTGTAAGCGGGTGTGAGGCGACTTTGAGTTTTTTTTTGTTATGAAGTTGTGTGTGTGTGTATGTGTGTGTTAACACAGCCGATGTTGGGATGCTCCCACCACAGCAAATGCGGACCCTCGCTTCGCGAGGATCCGCATTTGCGGGGACGTTGTTGGGTTTTTGTTGGCTGGGCGGTTGGGTTTACTCTGTTAAAAAGTCGTGTGTGTGTATGTGTGTGTTAACACAGCCGACGTTGAGCCTCCACCTCCGCAAATGCAGACCCTCGCTTCGCGAGGATCTGCATTTGCGGGGACATTGGGATGCTCCATCACCGCAAATGCGGGCCCTCGCTTCGCGAGGACCCGCATTTGCGGGGAACTGCGTCCCTCGCTTCGCGAGGGACGCAGTTCTTGCGGGCTCGCTACGCGAGCCCGCAAGCGTGAGCAACGACCCGTACGCTCACAACTATATATGTGATAATGAATTTGATTGATTACATCCTGGAGTCTAATAAGACTATCTTTCCAAAACCTTGTGATAATGTCCAGATTAGTAAAGTGAATACCCAGCAGGCAAGTGGCAATAGCTGGTCTCAAGGTAATCTTAAATAGTCTCAATATCAGTTTAACAGTCTTAGACCAGACTTCCTGAATTATGGGGCACAGCCACCATGTGTGGAGGAAATCACCTGGTGATTGGCATCCTCTGAAGCATTTGTCAATCCCCTTTTGTACATCTGCACAAGGGTCATATAAGCCCTATGAAGTTTCTAAGAGGCTACAGCTTATTGAGTCTTTAGTAAGGTTCGAGTAGGCCTCAGTCCTCGCATCATGGACATAGTGCAATACAAATCCCTATGATAGACACTTAGAAACAAGTCCATAAGATGCCCAACAGGATTAACAGGCTCTAATTAAAGAGTTTACTTAAGTTTGTATAGATATTTCAAAAAAAGAAAATATTCAACGGTCAGCACTTTGATAACACTATTTAAAATTGAGTCAGATATACAGCTGACTCTATAAAAGTACTTTAGATTCACTAGAATTGCAGAATTGCAGCACTTAGTGATATTGCTCCACTGGAAAGGGGGTTGGTGCTCATTGTGCACAGTTTAGCTGGGCCTAGCATGGAGGGTGGAGCTGGGGCTAGTGAGGATGCCCAGGGAGGTAGCTGGGTTACAGTTAGAAGGGGAATCAGGGGGAACAGGAGGAGGCAGGCCAGTTCTGAGTTGGCAAACACCAACAGATTTGCCAGATTGAGTGAAACTGTTGGGGATGTCCATTCAGGAATGGCAATGCCAGATAGAGCTGTTCCCTCTAACAGCCTGGAGAACAGCTCTACTGAAGGAGAGGGAGGGCAGAATAGGCAGAGCAACAGAGAGGTTTTGGTTGTAGGGGACTCTTTTATCAGTTTGCTGTCTCCCGGTTGCTCGGGATCGTCATGTTGTTGATCGGGTAGACAAATTATTCGGAGGGGCTGGAAATGAACTGGCGGTCTTGGTACGTATTGGTACCAATGACAAAGTTAGTGGAAGATGGAGTGTCCTAAAGAATGAGAGAACTAGGTAATAAGCTGAAGGCAAGGACCTCCAAGGTAGTATTTTCTGAGATACTACCAGTGCCACGTGCTAGCCCAGGGAGGCAGAAGGAGCTTAGGGATGTTAATGCGTGGCTAAAGATGTGGTGCACTAAGGAGGGGTTTGGGTTTTTAGAGCACTGAGCTGACTTCTCACTTCGGTACAATCTCTACAGCAGGGATGGATTGCACCTTAATGATGAGGGAGCTTTTGTGCTAGGGGATAGGATGGTAAAAAGGCTGGAGGAGTTTTTAAACTAATAGGTGGGGGGAGGGACTAGATATAAGTAATGGGGTAGAAAGTGTAGAGGGAAGTAGTACTAAGTAACTCAAGTACAGTGGCAGGCACTTCAGAAGTACAGACGCATAACATAAGGTGTATGCTTGCTAATAGCAGAAGCTTGCCAGGAAAAATGGGAGAGTTATAATTATTAGCAATTAATGAAAAATGGGGTAAAAGAGGTGGAGGTATTTGTCTGTATGTTAAGCCTGAATTTAAGCCTATAGTCAGAAAAGATATTTATGGTGTACCTAGTGATAAAGTTGAATGTTTGTGGGTAGAGTTAAATAGCGGAGCAGCAAATTCCAAAAGGACATTAGTAGGCGTATTCTATAAACCCCCCAAAATAGCTGAAAGTGAGGAAATACAAATATTGTTACAGATTGGAAATGCAGCTAAGCATGGGCAAGTTCTAATAATGGGAGATTTTAATTACCCTGAAATAAACTGGATAAATGAGACCAGCAGTTCAGCTAAGGGGAGCAGGTTCTTGAGTACACTCAGGGATCATTATCTGGCCCAAGTTATACTAGAAGAGCCTACTAGAAATGAAGCTATCTTAGATTTAGTCATCACAAATAATATTGATATAATATCAAATGTTGGAATAGGGCAACCTTTGGGAAACAGTGATCACAACACAGTCTCATTTGTGATTGAATTCAAAAAACTAAATTTTAAGGGGCCAACAAAAACTCTTATATTTACAAGGGGAGCAATACAAAGTATAGACTGGGACAAGGAACTGATAAACACTGATCATAAATGGACAACATTGAAATCCTTACTAAATATACATATACATACTCATACGCATATCCATGTAGGAAAAAAAGTAAAAGGAGTAAATCCCATCCAATGTGGCTTAACAATGATTTAAAGATCAAGATAAGGAGTAAAAAGAAGGCAATAAAATTATACAAACAAGATGGGACAGAAACTGCTTTATGGGAGTACAAGGAAATCAAAAAGGCTTTCAAAAGTGCTATTAGACTGGCTAAAATAAAAAATGAAAAATAAATTGCAAAAGAGAGTAAGACTAACCCTGAAATATTTTTTAAGTATATTAATGGGAAGAAGGCGAGGAAGGAAGCTATAGGAACATTAGAATGTAAAACAGGCCATCTGAAAATTAGTGACCAGGAAAAGGCAGATGAGCTAAATAGGTTCTTTACTTCGGTGTACACAAGGGAGGTACCAGTGGTTGGGACACTGCAACATAATGGGGCTACACTACCCTTGCCAAATAATTGGTTAACGCAGGAAGTAATCCAAAAGAGGTTGGAAAAAATAAATGTTAATAAAGCCCCAGGTCCTGATGGAATACATCCACGGGCACTGAGGGAACTGGGTTCTTTAATAGCCAAACCATTATATCTAATCTTTCAAGACTCACTCACTACAGGGTCTCTACCAGATGACTGGAGAAAAGCAGATGTGATACCTAGATTTAAAAAAGGACCAAGAGCAAATCCGGGGAATTATAGACCAGTGAGCCTCACTTCTGTAATGGGGAAGCTTTTAGAAGGGTTAATAAGGGATAATATACAAGAATATATCATTTTGAACAGGATTATAAGTAGGAGTCAACATGGATTTATGAGAGATAGATCATGTCAAACAAATCTAATTAGGTTCTATGAGGAGGTTAGTAGGAACCTGGATCAAGGCAACTCAGTTGATGTAGTCTTTTTGGATTTTGAAAAGGCTTTTGATACAGTGCCACATGGGAGACTATTATGCAAACTAAGGGATACAGGAATTGCAGTAAATATCTGCTCATGGATCGAGAGCTGGCTAAAAGACAGGAAGCAAAGGGTTGTTCTAAATGGGACATACTCCAATTGGACTAATGTGGTAAGTGGGGTTCCTCAGGGTTCAGTATTAGGTCCACTCCTTTTTAACATATTTATTAATGACTTAGAGGTAGGATTGGAGTGTGGTGTCTCCATTTTCGCTGATGACATGAAGTTTTGCAAGGTAATTAAATCAGATAATGATGTGCTTTCCATCCAAAGGGATTTACATAAAATTGAGGAATGGGCATCTAAATGGCAAATGAGATTTAATACAAATAAATGTAAAGTTATGCATCTGGGAAGGAAAAATAGCCATGCAATTTATAATCTTATTGGAGCAAATCTAAGTGTTTTAGATATTGAAAGGGATTTGGGAGTGCTTGTGGACAACCATTTAGGTAACAGTGCTCAAAGCCAAGCAGCAGCTGCAAAGGCAAATAAAATATTAGCATGTATTAAGAAAGGTATAGAAGCAAGGGAAGCAAATATAATTCTGCCACTATACAAATCTCTAGTACGCCCTCATTTGGAATATGGAGTACAATTTTGGGCACCACTTCATAAAACTGACATTTTAGAGCTGGAAATGGTACAGAGGAGGGCAAACTAATAAGGGGAATGGAGGGGCTAAGTTATGAAGAAAGATAATCAAATTAAACATATTTTCTATAGAAAAAAGGCATCTAAGAGGAGATATGATTACCTTATATAAATACATCCAGGGTCAGTATAAAGGTAGCTTTTTGTGCCAAGAGGTTTTTAAGTGACAAGAGGACATCCCTTGAGGTTAGAAATAAAAAGATTTCACCATAAAGAAAGAAAAGGGTTCTTCACAGTAAGGGTGGTTAATCTGGGGAATTCTCTACCAGAGGAGGCGGTGACAGCGGATTCGATAGATAGCTTTAAAAGGGGACTGGATTTATTTCTAATTAAAAAGGGAATTCAGGGTTATCATGGGTAACCAACAGTGTTGATCCAGGGAGTAATCTGATCGCCAGTATCTGGGGTCAGGAAGGAATTTTTTTTTCTCCCTTTGGGACGACTGGCTATGTAACTATGTTCAGCACTTGCACTTTAATTTAGGATAACACTAAATATTTAATATGCACTCAATATTTAAGAAGTGCTAATTTGCCCTGTAAGTTATATTGATACAATCCCTGATAGCATTGCAGCGTCTGAATATATTTTAAAGTTTTTTATCAAGTTATTAAAAGTTAAGTTTTAACTATTTATTTAGGTCTCTTCAAGAAAACGGAGATTAATAGGTGTGGACTGTAAGAGGTGACTTTTATCTATAAGTCCTTTTGATACATGTTTCTGACCCTCAGTGGCACCCTATAAAGCGTTCATTACAAATACATTTACACATAGAGCCACCAAACCCCCTCTATTTCTCTAGAATACCATTATTTTGGTTTTCCTTAAATAATCCACTAATAGAGAAATGTCTCTCCAACTCCCAGCAGCGTTCCATTCTGCACATAATATCTCTCCAAGTTGGAATTTTTATTTGTTTCAATTTGGACAGTAATAAGAGTTTAACAATCGTACAGATTTGTATTATAAACTATATATCCTCCAGCCTATATCCTTTTACAAAGATGTTTAATAAACAACTTTGAGCAGTCGGAGAGACGTCTCTCTTAAGAATAACAGAAACATAGTCAAAACATTCCCGCCAGAGTGGTTTGATTGGGGGCAGTCCCACCACACATGAAGTTGGTTCGCATTCATCCCACAGCCCCTCCAACAAAGTTTGTCCTTGTTCTTGTGAGTGAATTAGGAGAAAATGCCAACTATTAATTACCTTAAAAATGTTTTCCCTTTGGGTAGCATTTTGGATAACTAGACTAGTAAGGGCTTTTCTCCACTGGTCCTGGGTAAGAGCAATGCCTATTTCAGCAGCCCAGGCTTTCATGCCTGTTGTATCATCTTCTTCCACCTCGTCACGAAAAATATTAAACATCTTAGATATCAGGTGCGAAAAGTCTAGTTTCTTTATAATTGTTTTGAACGCATTCAATTTATTATTTGCAATAGCCTCTAATTTAAGAGTTTTTAAGGGCAACCTTAGCTGTTCATATATAAGCCAGTATTGAAGCTGAATCTCAAATGTATCTCTTAATCGTTGGAAGGAGGCCATTACCTTACCTATAAAAAAAAATCCTTTAATATTCCAGTACCTTTACTGGACCAAGAATCTTATTGCTATCGCCAAAGGTTCCAACAGCAACGCAAATAGGGTTGTGAATCTTAAACTCCTGTGAACTAAATCCCAATCCACTCACTGAAGCCATGGGGGCTGAATATAAGGCGCCGATGGCATGTGAGCTAAATTTACCAAAACCCATCTTCGATAGTGTCAAACTCATGTACCCCCTCCCTTCTCAGCATCTAATGACAGGAATAGGGTGGAGGTACTACTGCTTTTAGAAAGAACCAGCAGATCCAACAGCTTTCTAATATTATCTGAACCATTCCATGATCTACTGATTCCAGTTTATTCAATATCTCCTTCATTCTATTAGCCAAAATTTTAGCATATAGTTTTAGGTCCATGTTCATCAAAGAAATGGGCCTGTAACTATTACAGAACTGTGGTTCTTGTTTTTTTGGGGGGATCATAATAATGTTAGCTTCCAGCATTTCTGTCAGTATTTTACCCTGATCTTTAAACTCATTAAAAGAGTCCTTCAAAAATGATTTATAGAAAAAATAATTGTGTAACAATCTGGGCCACGAGTAGTGTATTTTTTAAAGTTACCTATACCCTCAACAATTTCCTTTTCAGTAAAAGGCTTGTTAAATTCCTCTAGCTCTTGAACAGAGACCGAAGATAACTTAAATTTAGCCAAGAATTTTTGGATTACCTCAAAGGAAGGTTCTATGAAAGCGGGATCCTTTGCTAGGTTGTATAACTTTTGATAGGAAAATACTTTTTCTTTCACTCACCAAGTAGTCAATTCTAGAACTCATGTTATTTTTCTTAATTTTATTTGCTAACAACCTACCTTATTTTATTATCATGGTAATGGTATTTTTGCTGTAACATCCAGATTGCTTTGTCAGACAATACCTGATTGATTTTATTTATCTTTTTTTGTGGCTTTTTGATTTTGGCATAAGTACTGTCATTAGGGTTTAGTCTATTCATTTTTTCCAGATTGTGAAGTTGGATTAGTAATGCTCGAAGCGGTTGGCCTCTTTGTTTCCTGATCTGGAAATTAATTTTTATTAAGATCCCCCTAATAAAAGCTTTAAAGTATGTCCATAACATACTACTAGAATTAACTGTTCCTTTGTTTAATTAAAAAAAAAATACTAATTTCCTTTTTAAGGTATAATAGTCTTACTTGATCCTCCAGTAAAACATCTTCGAATTTCCAAGCCGGTCTACAGCCAATTTCATAATCTAATTTGATATTCAAGGACATGCAAGCATGATCAGAAATTATGATGGGACCAATCTCAGCTTTGTTCACATAATTTATACTCGATTTATCCACTATAAACATATCGATCCTTGAGTAGGCTTTGTGGATCGCAGAAAAATATGAGTAATCTTTTTGGTCAGAATGTAAGATCCTCCAAACATCAAACATCTCATTGTCATTGATATATTTTGCAAACCGCTGAGCAGAATTATGAACCTTACCAATATTTTTTATTGATTTCTCAGACTTCCTATCCAATAATGGGTTGATGATTAGCTTGAAGTCCCCAGCAATCACCATTACTACCTGACCGTATTTTTTAATTTTCCAAAAATCTTGTTTTATGAAAGGGAGTTGTTTATCATTGGGGCAATATAGATTTACTATTTACGACTTCTTGTCGTTTATTTCCCCCACCCATAATATAAATCGGCCATTAGGATCAATTTCAACCATTTCTTATTTTACTTTCAACTTTCTGTCAAAAAAAGAGACACCCCTTGAATTTTTTTTTAAAGTTGAATTGTATTTATATTTATACATTTTCTGAAAATTGGAAGTTTGTTTTTATCCCAGTGGTTTTCCTGCAAAAGAATGACATTGGCTTTTTATTGTGTTAATAACCTCAGGATTGAGTTCCTTTTATTGGGTGAATTTAGGCCCCTGGTATTCAAACTTACTAATTTTAAAAACATTTGACCTTTGTACTTCCCTCATAGGTCTTAAACATAAAAGTCTTTGTCCTCAAACCCCTTTTTACACCTATCTTGGATAAATACCCCTTGAAGTCATTATGCTCATTCACTCTCACATTCACACTTACAAACTTACTTATTACTGCCACAGTTGGAGTACACAGTAAAAAATGTTTACAGGGCCAATGTTCAAAAGTGTTAGATCTTATTAAAAAGAGGAGGTGGTCTTAAATCTAAATTTTCCTGTTTAATAGTATTTAAAACTTTTCTAACACGTGTTTGTTTTGGATTTGGGAAATTCATTTTACCCAAAACTTACACCAATAGTAAATGCATAATAAATCCTATGCTTTTTCAAAAAGTGTGTTAAAAAAAGTGTTCATTTTAACTATCTACCATGGGCCTCATTCTATTATCGGCCGTAAACCGTCCGTAAGGCTGCGATTCCTTGCGGGGGTCTTGTTACCTCGCAATTCAATTAAACGGCCCCGCAAGGATCTCCTCTTACGGCCGGCCGTAAATCTTGCTACCGGCCGTAAGCTCTGAAACTTAAAACTCAAAAATAAATTCAAGCCTGCACTGTACAGCTCTGTAAATGCTAGGGATCATATTGGGGGACATGAGGATTAAAAGTAACCCACTCTCAAGCTTGCACATCAGCCCAAACCCGAGTTCAAATGAACTGTTTATTTTCCGGCTGCGGCGTGGGCGGGTCTGAGGTGCTCCAAGCCCTATGCACTTTTTACATGGATATTTGACATATATTAAAAAATATATATTTTACGGATTTGAGTATAGGGGAATTTTGTGCTATTTTTGCTAACACCGAAAATCACTTTATAGTCTTCTCAAAGTGCAGGATGGCTTTATTTGAGCTATATTTCGTGCTTAATTGGTGCTAGCGGGACCTCTTTTCTGCAAGTAAGCTGCGGCTCGCTTTTAGCCTTGCAGAGAGGGTTCCCGGAGCAATTGAATTGCAAATAGGATTTTCTTACGGCCGAATTCCTTGCGGCCGCTTTAGATCAAAGGATTTCCTCCGGCGCGAGCGGCCGCAAGAGATAGCAAGGCACCGGCCGCAAGCCTGCCGGAATCCCCGGCCGGAGGGGAATAGAATAGCAGAATAGCTTGCGGCCGGTCCTTGCGGCCCCGCAACGGCTGCGGCCGCTAATAGAACGAGGCCCCATGTGATTAATTAATTGGAGACCCAAAGCAAGAAAACAAAAACAAAACATAAACCCAAACTATTACATTCTAGGTAAATTGAATAATATTCAAAGTGAATGAATCTATTTTTTCCACCTTCATTGAAGAATCCAATACTATCTTAGTGATTTATTTAACAGGGAATAAAATTTAGGTAACATTATGTGTCTGTGTCATCTTTAACTATCCTATTATGCTATCTTCTACTTTTGGTGAATAAATTCCTATTAATCCTATCTTTGAGTAGTTAAATTATTATATACCTTTTTCCCCATTTATTTATTCCCCTTTATCTTTCTTATTTTTTTTCTTTCCTTTTCCCCTTCTCTTACCCCTTTCTTGCTTTCTTTTGTAAACTATTATCCTTTAGAAGTTCTTATAATTCACACACACCGTAAAATAATAGTATATATTCAACCAGTTAAATGTCAAATTAGCTTGCAACCTCACTTACAGGCTCCCTGCCTCTCCCGCTGTGCTGAGTGTGAGGTTGTAAGTAAATTTTTTAATTAATTGGCGTCTTTTGGTGGTCTCACAATGGATTCCGAGTTACAGGCTTCAAAAAAATGGTGGCTGTTAAATCCATAATTTTTTTGAAGACTGTAACTCGTAAGCGATTTTGAGCCTCTCCCCCCCCCTCAAGCCAGTCATGTACGGCCCTCATGTACGGGCTTTGACTCTCTCTTTCTCTCTGTCTTGTGTGTGTCGCTCTCATTTCTTTCACTCTGACCTTTCTCTCTCGCTCCTGGTGCGCTCTCTCTGTATGCTCTCACTCTCTCAGCACTTTCTCTCTCTGTGCGCTCTCTTTCTCAGTGAGCTCTTTCTGTGCACTCTCTCTCCATCTCTGCTCTCTCTCTCTTTCTGTGTGCTCTCTGCATTCTCTCTGTGCGCTTCCTGTCTGTGCACTCTCTCTCTCTGTGCTTTCTGTCTGTGCACTCTTTCTCTTTGTCTGTGCTCTCTCTCTGTGCACTCGTTCTCGCTCACTGTGTGCACTGTCTGTGTGTGCTCTCTGTCTGTGTGCACTCTCTCACTCTGTACCCCTCTCTCTCTGTGTCGATCTCTGTGTGTTCTCTCTTTCTGTGAGCTCTCTCTCTCTGTCTGCACTCTCTCTCTCCCTGTGATCTCTCTCTCTTGCTGTTTGTGTGGGCGCTATAAGTGTGCACTCTCTCTCTTTGTACTCCTCCTTCTCTGTGTTGATCTCTGTATGGTGTCTATGTGTGCGCTCTCTCTCTGTGCACTGTCTCTGTGGCTCTCTCTCTCTGTGTGCTCTCTGCCATCTGTCTGTGCACTCTCTCTCTGTGCTCTCTCTGTCTGTACGCTCTCTCTGTCTGTGCACTCTATCTTGCTCCCTGTGTGCTGTCTGTGTGATCTCTCTGTCTGTGCCGTCTCTCTCTTTGCGCTCTCTCTGTGTGCTCTCTCTCACTCTCTGTGTGAGCTGTCTGTGTGTGCTCTCTCGCTGTACCCCTCCATCTCTGTGTTGATTTCTGTGCGCTCTCTCTGTGTCACTCTCTCTCTCTGTGCTCTCTCTGTCTCTGCTCTCTGTTTTGTCTCTCTCTCTCTCTGTGAGCTCTCTCTCTCCCGCTCTTTGTATGTGCTGTATGTGTGTACTCTCTCTCTGTGTCAATCTCTGTGTGCTCTCTTTGTGTACGCTGTCTCTGTGGCTCTCTCTCTGTATCTATCTCTCTGTGCTCTCTCTTTCTCTGCTCTCTCTCTGTGCACTCTCTCTGTGCACTCTCTCTGTCTGTGCACTCTCGCTCTCCGTTTGCGCTGTCTGTGTGTGATCTCTCTGTGTGCACTCTCTCTCTCTCTGTACCCATCCCTGTCTGTGTGCTCTCTCTGTGTGTGTCTCTCTCTCTCTCTCTCTCTCTCTCTTTGCACGCTCTGTCTCTTTGTGTGCTCTCCATCTGTGAACTCGCTCTCTCTCTGTGTACTCTCTGTCTGTGCTCCCTCTCTCGCTCTTTGTGTGCTGTCTGTGTGCTCTCTCCCTCTGTACCCCTCCCCCTCTGTGTCAATCTCTGCGTGCTCTCTGCGTGCTCTCTGCGTGTGCGCTTTCTCTATCTGCACTCTATGTGCACTGCTGCGTGAAATCTCTGTCTCTGTACCCCTCACTCCCTTTGTCAATCTCTGTGCGCTCACTGTCTGTGCAATCTCTATGCTTTCTATCTCTGCACTCTCTCTCTGTGCTCTCTGTCTGTGCACTCTCTCTACGCTGTCTTTGTGCTCCCTCACTGTCTGTGTGTGCTCTTGCTCTGTAATTCTCTCTCTGTACCGCTCCCTCTCTGTACCTGTCTCTCTCTCTGTACCTGTCCTTCTCTCTGTACCTGTCTCTCTCTCTCTCTGTACCTGTCTCTCTCTCTGTACCTGTCTCTCTCTCTCTGTACCTGTCTCTCTCTCTCTCTTTTCCTGTCTCCCTCTCTCACTTTGCTGTCTTTCTCTGAAATGCAAATGGCAGCCATGCTTCTGTTAAGATCAGGTGTTAGGCCCAACCCCCACTTACATCATAGCCACATTTACATTCAAGGCATCAATATTTTTTGATGTTAATATCACTTTGTTTGCAATGTCTGAGTGATCCTCGTTATTAAGAGTGTTTAGAAATATGGCTGATATGAGTGATTCATTGCAAACCATTTCTGATGGAATTTCAATGGTATCATTTGGTAAATGATGTATTTCTGGATGTTTTCCTTCTCCGATTTTAATGAGACAATCTGAATTCATTTTGGCCTTCAGATCTCATATTTAATTCTAATTTCAGATGTGTAAATATTTGCCACAGTTTACTGGTCTTGATACATGTTTCAATGATCTCCGTTCGATTTCCATGTGGCACAACAGGTAATGTTTGCCTAAAATCTCCTCCTAACAGCATCACCTTTCCACCAAATGGCAACCTATTATCCATCACTTCTTTTAAGAATCTGTCAATACATTGCAGTGCATGACATGACATCATTGTTGCCTCGTCTATGATAATTAGTTTTGTTTGTTTAATTTTTTTTTGCTTGTAAAGATTTCAGTCGAATATCTGACACTGATGTTTCCAAAATGGGAACTGGCAGCTTAAATCCAGTATGCACAGTTCTACCACCGTCTAACAAAAGTGTAGCAATTCCAGTTGTTGAAAATGTCTTTAAAATGTCATCATCTGTAGCATTTGTGATGGCATGAAATGCTTGTAACTGTAAAGTATTTAAAGTTGCCAGTTTTTCTTCAGTTTTTTTGTTTTTGTAGCTCAGTGTCATAATCATCAAAATTTATGTCATCTATAAGTCCTGGATCTGGCAAATTAAAACTTGCACAATTTAATCCATGAACAATCAATATTTCTTGTATTTCAAGGTTTTTAACAGTGCCATTGGTTCCTTGTAACGTTTCAAGAAGTCTTCTGACATATTTAATTTAAATTTTTCCCACAAAGTAAAAGCATCAGGTACATAGCAAAAGATGCAAATGAATGCAAATTGTTGTCACATTTGCTTTGGCATTTGACATAGTGCTGCTTCTTCCAGACATCTCTCCCATTCTGTATCATCAGCTATGAAGTTTTGATGTCTTGCAGCTAAGAGGAATGTATCATAAACTATGTCATTCACTGTACGTAAATGCTCAAAACTCTGTGCACCGGGACCATCTCTGTGCAACCATGTCGCCATAGACCATTTACAAATACATAGTGATATGGTATCTCTATGTATAAAAATTGTCTGGCCTGCATATCCTGGCAGTTTAATTTAAACCATGCAGTAAGTGTGGTATCTCTGTGTTCACTTTGATCTAATGCAGTTCTTTCATTTCCTGCAGTAAAGCAAACCAACTGACTTTGAGGCAAATGTACAGCTAAACGATAGATAGCATGTGACCGATCATGCATCTCAAATTTCAAAAGGCGCCACATTGCTTCAGGAGCACACATAGCGAGCATCTAAATAATTTGATAGTTCAGCATGTAAAATTGGATTTTCGGTTTTGTTTGCAGCACCTTGCACAACAACAGTAGCAGCATCATATCCTTTGTATATATATTTATACACATACTTGATTGAATTAATAGAAGTGCAAGCTTCCACATTGATGTGTGCATTGTACTTGATGAGCAAATGTGGATTATATGGAACGACAAATCTATTATCAACCTTTTGCCCACGGATAATAGCTGTTTGTCCTTGTGTTCTTTTATACAAAGGATATCCATCACAATTTGCATAAGTTTGCATTTAAAATTGTTTTGGAAATTCTTTAGTACATTTTTCATTTTCCATACATGGTAGTTAGGATTCATCTCTCCACATGGGCCATGAATCATTTTATGTGTAACAATCTCCCAAAGTTTTGTATATTTTTCTTGGTCTGGCAATTGTGCGGAAATTACTGAATCCACTCTCTCTGCAGTGTTCAACTTATCTTTTTCCTGCAGTATTAAACGTATGTGAGCATGTGGCAATCCTCTTTTTTGAAATTCAATGGTGTAAACAAAAGCCACACATTGTCCAAATAAGTGGGCTTTAGTGATATCATGTATTAATGAATTGAGTTTGATTTTGAATACTCTTGCCACTAAATCTGGTTGGTCAGAAGTAGTTTGTCCCAGATTCAAATTTTTCTTGATCTCTGGCCATTGTGGATTACATGTGAATGTAATAAATAAATCTGTTTTTCCAAATTTTGTGACAAAAGCCATGGCATCATTATACCTTTCTCGCATATTGCGAGGAGATCCTTGGAAAGTGGATGGCAAAATAATTGCTCTTCCAGCTGGAATGTCTCTGTTGGAAGCTAAATCTGCCACATAATCCATTAATCCACAATACTGTTCTACGCGTAATTTATTTTGTTGAAATTTAATGAAATTTAGATTATTGGCTTCAACTTGTAAATATGAATCAATAATCCATTGTTGAGTGAGTTTGCCTCCATGTAAAATTGGATTAAAACAATCCCGGATAGCAGTTTGTGCCACTTTATATTTCATCATGGAAATATTAGATCTAATACGAAGTTTAGTATTGGGATAACTTTCTAATTGTAATTTTGGTTCCCATCCAGCTTCCCCATTTGGAAAGAAAATGGGATATGTCATTGGATCTAAATTACAGCTTAATATATTGATGTTGATAAATGGTTGTTCTTCATTGCGTGGATATATTCTAATATCCCGCTGAAAGGGTGGTTCACCATCTTCATTTTTAAACACCATGGCAACCTCATTTACTGTAGGTAAATTATATCTTCTTTGATCAGGGTTGCCGATCTCTTTTTAACACCATATTTACTCTTGGTGTAGACAATTGATGTCTTTCAGTATGTTCCTGTTGTTCTTTTTCAAGCTGTGCTAATTGTTTGTATGCTTGACTATAAGTTTTTTTTTGCATAATTTTATCCAGCTGTTCAAAGACTATGCGCATTCGTCATTCTTTGTTCCACAGCTTCCATTGGCCCTCATTCAATTGCAATTTGCCCAATTGAATAGGGCCCTAAATAAGCACATAACATATATTTTTTAAAGAACGTTTTAGTTAGCAAGCATCTATCCAAAAGAAAGGTTTTCACTAACTAAAAACTTCTTTAATAAAAATATGCTATGTGCTTCTTTAGGGCCCTATTCAATTGCCCACATCACAATTGAATGAGGCCCATTGTATCTAAGACATTTAACTGTGCACATTTCCTTTGCTCTCCTTCTTGTGGGTGTAAATGTGAAGTTCAGTGGTAAATTATACCTTTAACTCTAAAACAGTAAGGACCATGTCCTGGTACATTTTCTGCTAATGTTGCACCCATTGAAGCAAATGAAATTGCACTGTTATAAGACCTAATGTTTTTTTTTTAAATTATTATAATTTGGAAATGTTGGATCGCTCATGATACTTTCTAAATAATCTGGAAATGGGTGTCTTAGTGGAAGTCTTACCTTTCCTTTCTGACAGCAACTAATTAAATTTCCGTCAGTAGGTCTTTCCTTTAGAAAATGATAGGCCCCACAAAACTGACAAACCACATTAAGTAATCCACAATAATGATTGTCTACTTGTAGTGCTGTACTAAACACATTGTCATGCATTTTGTCAACATAGAGATCAGAACAACTTTCTATATGTACATTGGTGTCATGTGTCTCTACATTTAAGTCATTAGGCAATATAGAATCATTGGAGAATGGTTCACAGACATGTTTTTGTTTACTTTTTCTTTTCTTGGAAGCCCCAGCACACTCACTTGCTGCTTTCTTACTCGTTTTTCTTTTATTTAAAAGTCTCTGTCGATCTTCTTCTCTCAAGCGTTGGGAAGTTTCCGGTGACTGTGCATCTCTCCACCTTTGCTTCCTTTCCCTTGCCAATCTTCTTTTGCGTTAAATTTTGTCTTTTCCATTATCCACCATTTTAATCTGTAATTGTGAATAGAGATATAATTATTGTTTGTTGTTTGTTTTCTGTACATATTGTTTTTACCTTTTTCTACTGTTACATTCAACTGGATGAATGAACTAATCAACCCTTTTAAAATCTTGTACTTTTTTACAATGAAATAAATAAAACCATTTTACAATTTTTTATTGACATATATTAAATAGCAATGGGCTGCAGATATATATATTTTTGAAAGGTAATTATTTATTACTTATTAAAGTAATATGAATGTCCATTATTGAGTGATTTAAAAAATGGGATAAATGTAGAACTTTCCAAGTTACTTCTATTCTCCTAAAGAAGCTGAAACATAAATATCTATTAAGAAAGTATTCATGTATTGTAACAGACTCTTATTTTTTTTATCTTGTACTTTTTTACAATGAAATAAATAAAACCATTTCAATTTTTTTATTGACATATATTAAATAGCAAAATGCTGCACATATATTTTTGTAATGTAATTATTAATCCTCCAATTCCATTCATTCTTGATTGCCTTGACTGCATACATTTAATTACTTTTTTTCGCAAGTCTTCTAACTTTTTTTTTTTTTTTTATATTATTATTAATTATTTTTCTCTTTGCAAATTTACATAAGTGCATGTTACTAATTGGTCTTATATTCTAAAATAAATCTTTTGAGTGATGACTAATTATTACTGAATGCAACTATTATTATACGTTAATTAATCAATAAGTGCTCTCCATTTTAACAAAATATAATATAGCCTTTTTTGTTCCATCACTTCAGAATTAAATGTTATACCTGTGAAGGTGATCTTTATGGTGTTCAAAGGCTGCAAACGTCACTCTGTGTGTTGATTCAGTGCAGATTTGATGAAACTGTGAAATAAGAAAGAAATCCTTTTTAATATTTTCCTTCATCGGTATCATTCAATTAGCAGCAACCGACATATATTTGGATAGATTCAAAACCTAAAAGCATATTCCTGAATGTATTGCTGTAGTAATATAATTTAATTCTCTACTTGTCAGGATTATCCTTATGATGTTCAATGCCTCCAAACGTCACTGTCTCTGTTCATTCAGCTGCAGCTCCGCTGAAAGTGTGCATAAATGTAAAATTAATGTATAATATGTTGCTTCATCCGTATCAATCAATCAGCCTGAACACAGATATTTTTGCATAGATTAAAAACATGAAATGAATATATCAATCTTTCAGCATGAACACAGATATGTTAGCATAGATTCAAAACATGCAATTAATATTCCTGTTAGTCTTTAAATAAAAATCAATTAATGTCCATTAATATTAAATTAATATCTGACTAAATATAATGTCAAGATGTAAGCATGAGTATATTTCTTTTTTTTTGGGGGGGGGGTATATTATAATGAATATCTTACAACTGAATTTGTAAAATAATGTACCTTAATAATTAATGAATCAATGTGTTCCTTTTTTTATGCACATTCTTAATCGTTAACCTTTTTTGATATTAATGATTACTAATGATTAATTAATTAATTAAATAAAGTACATTATTCATTTTATTTTCAATTCTTTCACACAGGTAAGCACGATATTATTTGTCAATTCAATAAATGTGAATGTCTTGTTTCCTCTAATTTTTTTTATTATTTAAAAATTAATTAAATAATTAATCATTAATGATTATTAATGTTATTTACCTTCTTTAATGTAATATTGATGAAGCAGTATCCTGAAGAGCTAACAATCTCTTGAGATTTTCCGGCATCAGAAAATGTCCAGTCAGACTGTCATCACCTGAGGAGAAAGTGTCAGTTATGTGACAAGTGTGCCCTATATATAGGCTTTGTGCGCAAGACAAATCTGTTTTTTTAGGCGGCAAATCCGCGGTGCCGCAAGACAAATGCGTTGTTTTAGGCGGGAAATCTCTGTTAATGCTTTAATGTGTAATTTCGTCAAATGTAGTCGTTAGTGTCTGTTTTACGCATTGCGTGGTTATTTAGCATCCTTGGTATCGGTATTTTTCAAGCACATACGTCTCTGGCTGTATTTTACACACTTCATAGTAGTGTAGCCTCGTTTTCATTTTTTTTCGGCTGTAATTTTTTTCTCGCTTAGGCGATTTTCGATCTTTATAAATTGTCTAAATAGATTTAAATTGGAGTTCCACCTCACTCACAGACGTCCTGCCTGTTTCCCCATGCTGTAAGTGATATTTTTGTTATTTTTTTATGTGTATTTAGTGTTTTTTTATTGTTTTTGTTCCGCCGCTAATCTTGTAATTTTTTTTTATCTCGTATTTTTTTTTCTAAGTCTGCGTCCTGTGTAAAAGTGCTACGGTTTAACGGCTCGCCGACCTCGTCGCTCATTGCCAAAGTGCTACAGTTTAACGGCTCACAAATCGTAGTTGGACAATTATAATATGTGACTAGCGACTCTCCCGTCAAAAAATGACGGCAATAAGATTGTAAGGCATTTAATGCTGTTTGGTCGAGAAATTAATTTTGTTGGTGGTCCGAGATCCTTTGGCACATATTGCAAACCTCGCGCTGAGAGCCTTTGGCGCTCATCGCGTGGCTCACAATGTGCTCCTTCGGCGCTCATTGCGAGGCTATTGGTTGTTGTATTTTTTTTTCTGATAGGCGCTTTTGGTGTTATTGTTTGGTCGGCGGTGATGGGTTTTTTGCGCTTATTGCAAGGCTTTGTGTGCTATATGCAGCGTTGGCGGTCATTGTGAGTGGCGCAGTGAATAACTTTTATGTGTAATGTGAGAGTGTTTTCTTTTTGTGTGTCTATGTTTTTTTGTATGCTAATGAAATAATTAATAAATTAATAAATTAATAGATTTTACCTATTTTGAAGTAATATATTCAGGAAGCATTGTGTTGAAGAGCTGACAATCTGTTTTGATGTTCCTGCAGCATACAATGTCGGTTTGCAGTGTTGTGGAGCTGATGTGTAAGTGTCAGCAATGTGTTCAGTGTGTAGTGTAAATAGTGTGCGTGCGCCAGAAAAATCCGTTAGGGTAGCTGTGTACTTCCGCATTGTGTAAGTTAGTGTTGTAAAATGGCGGCTAATGTTTATGGGGTACGCGGCTGTGGATCATTTAGCGTCCTTGTTAATAGTGCATCTTGGACCTTGTACTGCATTTTCGGAAAAGCCGTATGTGCTTGGTGGTGTTTTGCATGTTTAGGGTCCTATAGACTCGTTTTAGTTTTTTTCGGCAGACATTTTTTCTTAGGGGATTTTTGTGTGGGTAAACTCTTGAATTTGTACTTAAATGTGCCCCCCCTTGCTGTGGGTAAGCTTTTTATGTGTTTGTTGTGTGTATTTATTGTGTTTTTAATGTTTTCATGTGCACGGGGTTCGGGTGCTAAGGTCATATTTTTGCGGGCTGGTTTTTTTTTCTATGTTTTTTTTTCTATGTCCCGCGGCTCGTATTTGTGGATGCTAAGACCGTAAATGTTGGTATGTCCCGTCTGCGGCTCATTGCAGCCGAAGTGGGAGCCCCCACCTCCGATTCGCGAGGTGCTGCATTTGCGGGCCTAAAGTCGTAGGGGGTCGTAGGGATGAGTGCCTATGGCGCTCATCACCAGCGCAAGGAGCGCCTCCTAAAGCCTTTACGTGCTGCCTCAGAGCAGCCCAATACCACCTTGTGATGCTCCCCCCTGCTCCCTAAACACATCCCCATTCTACAGGGGCCCCTATAGGGACCCCTGCAGCCTCCCCACATTAACCCCTTGCAGGGGGGTCCCAGATCGCCATCGATTAGGCCCCCGCTGCATTTAATTTTTTTTAATTACCCGCAGTGAGTCCTTAAAGGGTTTGCAGCACTCTATTAACCTATCCCGGCCATGGCACCTAAAATTATCCCCCCTCTATGCTGGGGGTCCCATAAAGGACACTATTAACACCTATGTTGGCATGAGGATCCTCCAGGGTCCTTTTTTGTTTTGTGTACCTTAGATTTATTTTATTTTATGTATGTTAGGTTTTTGTATTTTATGTATATAAGGTTGTTTTATTGTACCTTAGGCTATTTTTATTTTATGTACCTTAAGTTTTATTATTTTATCTAATTAGTAGGGTGTGGGGTTTAATAGGGGGTTAGGTAGGTAGTGTTAGGTAGGTAGGGGTTAATAGGTTAGGGCAGAGGGGGTTTAATTTATCTTTAGTGTTTTATTGGGGGGAATAGTGTAGTGTAGCATTTGTAATTAGTGTCATGAGGGTCCCTCATGGCACTTATGGGATTAATAATAGGCTTCTAATTGTCCTATGAGGGTCTTCGAATGGGACTGATTGGGTCAACTAGAGGCTTATGGGGGTCTGAATAGACCCACATAAGGGATGGGGTGTTTGGAGGCTTATGGTGGTCTGTATAGACCCTCATAAGTAATGGGATTAAATAGGGCTAGATGGGGTTAAATAGGCCCAGTTAGGGTTATTAGGTCCAGATAAGTTTAAATAGGCCTAATTAGGGTTAGATTGGCCCAGTTAGGGTTAGATCAGGTTTAGTACGGGTTAATTAGGTATATTTAGGGTTAATAGTTTAGTGTAGTGCTTAGACTTTGTCATGAGGGTCCTGGAGGACCCTTATGGCACTTGTAGGGGTAACCTATGGTTTAATAGTGTCCTATAGGGGTCTGTATAGACCCCTATTGGACTGAGGGGGGTAACTATAGTCTCATGGGGCTCTGTATATAGCCCCATGAGTTATAGGGTTCATTTAAGTGCTATGGGGCTCTGTAAAAAGCCCCATGAGTTATGGGGTTAATTTAAGTGCTCATGGGGCTTTGTATAGAACCCCATGGGTTATAGGATTAATTAAGGGCTTATGGGGGGGCTGTATTGACCCCTGTGAGTTATAAGGTTAATTAAGGGCTCATTGGGCTCTGTATAGAGCCTCATGAGTTATTTGGTTAATTAGGGGTTCATGGGGCTCTGTATACAGCCCCATGAGTTATAGGGTTAATTTAAGTGTTCATGGGGCTCTGTTTAGAGCCCCATGAGTGATGGAGTTAATTTGAGTTGCCTGGGGGGATACTTATAGTACTCCCCGCAGTAGGGGTTAATATTTTTTATCGCAGGTCCTTTCAGGACCTTTATAATCTTTTAAGGACCCACAAGGCAGGAAATTGGAAATTGGAAATGCAGCAGGGTCACAATCGGTGCCGATCAGGGACCCCCGCTGCAAAGGGGTAATGTAGGCCCTTTGGACCCCTGCAGCAAGTGGTAATGTGGGTCACTTCGGGGGTCCCAACGGGGAGCCCCATCATATAGAAGGGTTCATTTTAGGTGCAGAGGGGGTAGTTGAGGGACCCCCGCAGCAATTGATGAGGTGGGGGAGCCTGCCAGATCATCTTGTAGGCTGCCACTCCTCATGTAGTGTAGTGGTGACACGATGGCCCTGCTGCGTAGCTCACACATTGCTCGCAGCAGGGCTAATTTAATAGTGTCGTAACTTTTCAAAATTTGCAGCACGTAGGTTTTAAGTAGAAACCTTGTATCTACAAGGCTGGAATTTAATAAGGCTGCCAGTTTGTATTCCTCTTGTGGGAGTCCTGGGGCTAATAGTGAGAACAATTTCATCAGAGATGGTTTTAGATCATTATCTCCAATTTGTTCTGGAATACCTTTGATCTTAAGTTCATTACACCTTGACCTGTCTTCCAGAGAGGAGATTTTTTTATTCAAGTCATCGACTGTATCATCAAGATTTTTGGAATATGTTAGCAGGGTGGTGTGATCAGTTATTAATTCTTTAAACTTAATTTCTAAGTCAATCGTTCTGTGATTAACTTCTTTAATAGCCTTTGCATTTTCAATGATTTGATTTTTAATGTCCAACATAAAGTGAGCTTGAAAGTCTTGAAAAAGTTATTTCATTTTGGTAAAGGTAAGTTGATCCTCTAACAATTTAACAGATTCATTACCTGAAGAGTTTTCTGATAGTGTGGTTGAATTTAAATTAGATAATTTGTCTAATGGTGTAGTTTCCACCAATGATGAGTCATTGTTAACTTTGGTTTTTGGTTTTGTAGACATTTTAATCCTAGTTTTGGGATATATAAAGTATACCAAGGGGTATTTCAATCAGCAGTATCCACCGCCAACACCATGTCTATTTTTTTTTTCTTTTTTTTTTCTTTTTTTTAACAAATTTAAAATCTCCATTTTACATAAATAATACATTCCATATTATATACACAGCCAGACAAAAAGACGGAAGGCATACATTTTGTGCCCTGACATTATAACAATGATCATAAGAGTGTAACTGTTCTTTCATGTTTATTGCTATTAATAGACTTTAAGTGTATCATTGTATTAAACTTACATATGGCTATGAATGAAATCCAAACGTTAATATTTGGTTGAATAATCTTCAACCTAATGGAGAGATTAACCAGTTAAACTTCTCTCTTAAATTCCTTACATATCCTAACACACCCTTTCATTCCACTCATATTCTAGCCAGCTTGGTGAAGGTAGGGAGGAATCGATCTACCAGGGAAGATATGATGTCTTCGTGAGATTACCCCGTAGAGGTTACTTAAAAATTGAGTCCCAAACTGCCCATTTTACAGGGTCCTGTTTTAGCTGAAATGCCATATTAAAATCTCTCTCTAGTTCCCTATTGTATCCCATCATGACCAATATTTCAGTTAGTTTTGGAAGATCCTCTTTCCTCCAATTTCGTGCTATTGCAGTTTTTACTACCTGAAAAATTTGAGTCATAAACGCTTTATTTTTTATTTCCATCTTAGGGGGAAAAATATTAAACAAGGCCATCTGCGGTTTTACTATCATTTCTGTCTTAAATATAATAGATAAGTATTCAAAACATTCCTCCCAAAGATGAAGGGTTATAGGGCATTCCCACCATATATGGAACATATCTGCAGAATTCCCACAATTCCTCCAGCATAATTTAGTTTCTGGTTTAAATGTTATAAAGTAGATTTTGGAGGGAACCCAGTACCATCTATTAAGTAGTTTAAATTGAATTTCTCTCTGGTTTGTATTTTTAACAAACCTATTTAGAGATTTTAAGGCTTGTTGCCATGACTCTTTAGGTATCTTTAACTGCATATCTTTAGCCCAGAGGTCCATAGGTCTAGTTGTATCCATCTGTATTTGCTTATAAATGATCTCACTACACTTAGAAATCAAGTGTCTAGTATTTTGGGACTTCATTAAAATTTCAACGTTGTTTAATCTTTGCCGAGTAATGTTTTTATTTATATCCTTCAAAACTCATGAAATTTGATGTGAAGTGAACCAAAGTTTAGTTGAAATATTATATTTCAACTTTAACATGTTATAATTTAACATTTTACCTTTTTCTTTATCTAGAATATGCCCCAGTAGATATATTCCTTTGTCTTTCCATTCTGGTTCTAAGTAGATATAATTCATGCGTGCTAATGTTGTCAACGGAGTAAGTTCACTATATTGCTCTAAGAATTTAAATTTTTTGTAAATTTTTATCCACTCTTTTACTATTATAGTCAAAATAGTTGCTCTTGGGTCAATGTATGCTAATGCTAGTTTTGGAATGAACAATAGAGCATTAGGGTCGATATTGTGTAGCATATCACTTAAAATCTGGTTCTCCGGGTGAGTGGAAAGAGGTTGACTCCACTTCATATATTGCGCCAATTTGATTGCTTCCTGATAGTGAAAAACCATTGGTTATGCAATACAACCTTTTATAAATTTTCTACTCACCATGTCTATTATGTGATAGAAAGATGTAAGGTACCCTTGTGTAATAAATAGTCTTTTAAACTTCAAATCAAATCGTTTCCACTTTGGAGAGCACAAAAAAGCATAAATACCCGCAACCACAGCTTGCTTCAAAGTATCAATAGCCTTGATTTTAGGTAAGGCTCCATAAAAACTGCAAGTTTGAAAAAAAAGAACAAAGAAAGGGATCAGCAGTTTCTACTTAGTTTTAGGTTTTGTTTTAGTTTTTACTTAACTTTAGGCTCAACAGTTGGAAGTTAGGCTGGTAGATATACAGTCTTTTCTCCTCCTCTCAGGGCCACAGCAGAGAAGCTCAGCTATTATTTTGTAGGAAAAGAGTCCATCAACCCTCTTCCACACTCTTGTGGGTAGCGTGCAGGGATCATCACCTCAAGAATTATCAAGCCTTCCAGGATGTACAAGAAGTAAGCAAGCTTTATAGGAACATACTGTTTATAACATCTAAAGTTGCATCCTCCTTACAATAAAGCAGAACAAGTTGTTGCGTCCCGCGCAGGACCCGATGCCAAGGAACAGCACAGACTCCACTTCTCTGCATACACATGAAGGGTCCTGCAATTATCGCAACTGCTGGAGCACAAGATATCCAGCTGGGTTGAAGATATCCACATAGGCATCTGCCTCGGCGTCTGACTGCGCCCTTCCACACCAAGGTGTTCCAGCCAATACCCTCCTCCAGCATTAGGAGCAGAGCAGGATAGTTCCGCCTGTGTCATTCAAACGCGACACACAATCTTCCCATCAGAACGACATTGGGAGCAGACTCACCGCGCAACCTCCTGTTGCCATGCTAATGTGCACATATTACTGGCAAATCTGCGAGCCTGGTCTACGGGGGTCTGTGAGACAGCTTGTCTGGAGAGATTGTCTGGAGGAGTGTTAAAAAATGTGTATAAGGACCCTAGGCCCCTGGATAGGGGTATATTTTTACAAATTACTGTTAACCAAGAAGCCTTGGGTGGGCCATGTTTTTATGCATTGTAGTAACCAACAGCCTTATTAAATTGCGATTCGGCAAATTTAAAAGGGCTCTATTTAAGCACACAGCATATTTTTTACAGAAGTTTTTAGTTAGTGAACTTCTATCCAAAAGCAAGGTCTTCAGTAACTAAAAACTTCTGTAAAAAAATATGCTATGTGCTTAAATAGAGCCCTTTTAAATTTGCTGAATCACAATTTAATAAGGCTGCAAGTGTCTAAGTTTAGTGTAATTACAGAGTTCTGGTCTAGGAATATTAAAGTCTTGTCGCATTTGATCTGAAGAAATTATGCGATTATTCATGAACTGTGATCCCACACAAGTCCAAAAAGCTTTTGGAGCTGCTGAGAAGGGGGCTTGCATGGTCGGAAGTGAGAATAATGAAGGGAGGGGTAAAAGAGGTTGAGCTAATTGATATTCAGACTTTGCCCATCTCCAGGTTTTCAAAGTAACATTGATCATTGGGTTCAGGAAATTGGTCTTGAGTGAGTAAGGGGAAGGGGACCATAAGATTTCCCCCCAGGATAAAGGGGCCATTTGGAAGTTTTCTATAAATATCCAGATAGGCTGGTGTTTAGTAGAATGGGCGAGAGGTATGATTGCCAGTTGTGCTGCGCTATCAAGTAGTATGAAAAATTAGGACAAGATAAACCTCCCTTTGATTTGTGCAAAAATAAAATATTTTTCACTATTCTGGGAGGCCTGTTCCTCCAAATAAATTTAAAAACTTGCAGCCTTATTAAATAGCGATTTGGTACATTTAAAAGGGCTCTATTTTAGCACACAGCATATTTTATTTTTACAGAAGTTTTTAGTTAGTGAACTTCTATCCAAAACCAAGGTCTTTACTAACTAAAAACGTCTTTAAATAAAATAAGCTCTGTGCTTATATAGAGCCCTTTAAAATTTAATGAATTGCAATTTAATAAGGCTGTTGGTTTTTAAAATGAATTAGTTCTTTGTAGTTTATTGGGATAGGCTGGGTCCTAAATAAGTAAAGAAGCCTAGGTAAGACATCCATTTTGGCAGAGGCAATATCAAAGGACACTTTATTGTTAGCATGTGTGGAAAGAAAAAGTGTGTAGGTGATTGTAGCATCTTATTAGGTACTTTAGTGAAAACATTAAATGTGACTCAGTATTCAGTCAGTAAATGGAAGATGTGTGAGATAAACCGGGATATCTCTGTAGCTTCTGCAATTGATAAGACCCGGAATCTCAATGGAATCCCTATGGTTGTACATTTCACACATGTCTCAGAGTCTCCATCACTTTCAAGTCTGGCTTTCCACGTGAGTATGCATCGCCGTGAGTTGGGAACTCCACACTGTTCATTGTGAGTCCAACGGAAGAGGTACGTGAAAGTAATTTAACGGCTCTAGGGGAGGTGGATGTGCCAGTGGCAATGTTAAAAAAAATGGCCAGACCTCCACCTTGCTTGTTCCTAGGCCTAGGGATGTGACGAAAGTGAAAGCCACCATATGAGAGTGCTCAGGGGAGGCAATATCTGATGGAGTAAACCACACAGTTAACGTTATCAGCCTAATGATATAGAGATATACATCTCAGCAGTTAAATATCTACCGATACAAATTGATTAATAGTTAAAGGACACCATAGCAGGACAAGGTAATCTGTCTAATTGCCACAAATGACAGTGTGCAAGTGACATTTAGTTTAAAAAACCTAACATTCTAACAGGTGCTGTTTAAAATTGACTTATATTGACTTATATATTCATTTTTCAAAAACATTGTATTGTAATCTATATAGATAAAGATGTATTAATTAATATAACTATAAACTGAAAGCAGTTTAAAGCATTTAAATAGTCACTTCAATGGAGGCAAATCTTGAGTAAAATTACTGACTATAGACGTCATAATGCTCTATTGAAGGACATAGACATATGCTCACATATTTTATATGTTAATCATCATATTTTCTCTAAACAAAATATGGTTTTTCAGTTAACAAATAAATGTTAATTTTGAACTCTTAGGGATATTGGTTTGGTACAGTGAACTTTGGTTCATAGAGATTATATAGCACTAGGAAGTTGCCCGTCAAAAATTATGGGAGTAAAATTGTAAGCCTGGCAATGCAGTTTGCCACATAAAGCGAGGCTATGGGCCCTCTGAGCACTTTTTGCGCTCATCATGAGCCACAACTTTCCTGCTTTGCAATGAGCACTTTCAGCGCTCCTTGCGAGCCCCACGATGAGCGCCTTCGGTGCTCATAGCGTGGCTTGCAATGAGAGCCTTCGGAACTCATCGCAAGCCTCTCACCCTGTGTACTTTATAGGTGTTGCGCTTGAGTGTTACTGCCTTGGGTTGTGTTACTGCCTTGTGGTAAATGTTATTGGCTTGGGTTAAGTGTTTTGCTTAGGGCTCCTTTTTATGTCCTATGTGCTAGTTTTCTGTCCGGCAGGCTAGTTTTACTTCCTTCGGCCTCGTTTTCGTTGTGTTGCGTTTTTTCTGCAGCCATGTTTTTGGGCGCTTAGGCGATTTTCAATCGTTGAAAAATGGAAAATATAGCTCAAATTAACTTGCAACCTCACTCACAGGCTCCCTGGCTCTCCCACTGTGCTGTGTGTGAGTGTGTAAGTCAATTTGAGGCATATTTGTTATTATGTTCTGGTCTTTCGAGTTCCGTGGTTCGGACTTTATAGGTGGATTATTGTGAGGACAGTGTATGTACGGGTTTCAGTCCTACGTCGTACGGGTCGCTCATTGCAGCCTAAGTCCCTCTTGACTCAACTGCTCACCTTGCAATCGGGCTCGCAAAGCGTGAACAACATCGTAAACAATCCCGTAGATCCACAACTATATATGGGATTGCTCAAGTTCTAGTCTAGCTGTTTCTGTTCTATCAGACATTTCAAGCATAAAGGTTTTTTAATCATAGCTTGTTTTCTGTGTAAGAAGGGTGAAGTTTGACAATCAAATTTATTCCAGGCCATTTTACTCACAGAGATGGGTCCTCTGGTACTCACATAATATAAAAACCTGTCTCTGATATGTTTCTTTGTAAAATTTCTGCATACCGTAATAAATAAAGCTCAAGGAGTAGCAAATGGACAGGAGAGGTGTATTTACTGCTGAGAAAGCTGGTATGTTAGAGAATACTGTTTCATGTTTTTGTATTGATACCACATACTGCACTACTTATGTCACCACTGTTATAAATTAATTATCATAATAGGGGCTTTAAGCACCCGTCCCATTTAGATATGTGTGACTCCAACACCCTAGTCACTTTTGTTCCTTTATAATTATGCTTCCAGCCTAAGATTACCCACAAACACAGGTGTAGAAACATAAGCGCATTTCTGTTTATGTACATCGATAGCATGTCAGAAAATAATAAGATAGGAAATTAATTCATGGTGCTTAACACCTTTTTTTAGTACAAGTTATCAATGAGAATTAATGTTTAACTTTTATTAATATATATGCTAAAATTATATCATCAACCATATACTAAATATGTACAAAAATAGAAAGTCTAGAAAGAATACATAAAAGAAGTGTATATAAACACAAGCAAGAGGTAATCAATGTTAGAGAGCTGAGTTAAACAGCCTCTGTACACAATAGAGTGGTTGCAATTAAACGCAATATTGATTCTGGGTGTATCCCTGAAACTTCAAATTAGATGTAAAATACTAAGTTTATAACTGCTACCAGAGGAAAGCAGTCTCACCACTGTGCTTGAATACACATATACTGTACTTAGGAGCACTAAGAACTCCCCCCTTACAATATAGTGCAGTGAACTAACATATTTGGGATAGATCTTCCATGTACATATGAAGGGAAAAAAATTCACATAGGAAGGCAATCCTTACTCACAGTTTAGTATTGGAAGAAATAATGTATTTATTTTACCTCTGCAACTCCTCACACTATGAAAAGCCCTGGTGCGCGTTTCGTCTGTGCGATTCTGATGTCATCAGGGGGCGCAGAAAATAGCAGATTCACTTAAAGACTTAAATATGTATGTGTAAAGACATGTTTGTGCATATTCACACACTATACAATGGCTCTGCACTGGCAGCAATAGATGGCTTGCTTGACCAAGGGATATGTGCTACAGCATCCCTGGGCCTTCTTGGTCTATATAGAATTACTTCCTATTGTCAACTAGGAACTTGCCCATTAAAAATGACGGGATTAAAATTGTAAGGCTGGCAATGCTGTTTGCCACACAATGTGAGGCTCTTGGTCCTCTGAGCACCTTCGGCGCTCGTTCTAAGTCTTTCCTCTCGCGTGCGCTCATTGCAAGCCTCTCCCACTTGCGGTGCTCATCGTGAGCGCTGCAATGAGTGCCCTCGCCGACTGTATGCGCCGCTCATTGCAGGGTTCATTCACCTGCAAGTTTAATGCTTGGGAATGCCATGTGTCTCTTTCCAGCATCTCCCCCCTGTCCCTTCCCTGTGTCTTTCTCCTCTGTGTGTCTGCTGAATGTTTGCGTGGCGAGCGGTGACTGCGGTTAGTTTTATTTTTAGAGTCCCACGTGGTGTTGTTGTTGTAAGTGTTACTGTATTCAGCGTGGTGTGTTTTGTCAATTTTGCGCACCTGGCATTGCTGATCCTCGTTTTCATGCTGTTTATGAAATGTTGCGTTTTTTTATCCGCCATTTTTTTTACTTGCTTAGGCAATTTTTGAGTGACCAAAAATGGCAAATATGGGTGTAATTTGTTTGCAACCCCGCTCCCAGGCTTCCTGTGTCTCCCACTGTGCTGTGTGTGAGAGAGATAATTTTTTGCACATTTTTTTTGTTTTGGTGGGTTTTTAAAGTTACACGCTCATTGCAGCCTAAGTGCTGCACGGCTGCTTCGACTCACTGCAAGGCTTGCATGTGTGACGGCGGTGCTGGCTTGCTTTGCTTTACAAGGCTTGCGGTTCGCACTCGCTTTGCGAGGGACGCAACTTCATTACCAACATCGCAAACATCACCAACATCGCAAGATTCAGAACTATATATGTGATGAGAACAAACAGGTAAAATGAGAAACATGTTGTAGAAGATTCTTAATAATGCGTACAGACAGAAAATAAAATCCTCTTGGCCTTGCCAAAGAAAGCAAACTAAAATGTACACCATCATTATGAACTGATAAACAATAATTTGAAGAAATAGCTTGAACAGTAAATATATAAAGTTTGGACATTGTTGATCAAAGAAACAAATATTGCAAGAGTGCCTGAAAACAGAGTTAGCGATTGTTGTGGTTGTTGTTTAGTCATTCAGTCCGGTCAGACTTTCTGTGATCCTATGTAATACAGCACACCAGTCATATCTGTCAGCCACTGCCCAGCTGAGCTCTCTAAAGCTCCTGTTCATTGCTTCATCAATCCAGCTCTGTCTCTGCCATACTCTTCCTTGTGTGCCTTAAACCTTTCCTCGCATTAGAGTCTTCTCTAGGGGATTCTGCCCTCTCATAACATGGTCAAAATATCTGAGCTTCAGCCTCATGATTAATCCTTCCAGTGAACAGTTTGGCTTGATTTCATGTAGTAGTGATTTCTTGGATTTTCTTGCAATCCAAGGGACTCAAAGCAGTTTTCTCCAACACCACAATCTGAAGACGTCAATTCTATGGTACTCAGCCTTCTTAATTTTGGAGCTATCACATTCAAATGTTGTTACTGGGAATACCAGAGTTCTAACTGTACTGACATATATGTTAATATTGTACTATATTTGCTTATTAATAGCAGGTCCAGACTTGCCCTAGCTTTCCTCTCCAGAAGCAAACGTCTTTTAATTTCATGGCTGCAGTCACCATCTGCTGAGATCTTTTCTTCAGTTTAATTTTTAACTTTGCAATAAGAAGCTCATGGCCTGAGCCACAGTCAGATCCAGGTCTTTTTTTTGCTGACCTCCATCTTTGGCTGCAAAGTATATAGTCTGATATCTATAATCTATCTATAATCTGATTTCTATATTGTCCATCTGGTGATGTCCATGTGTAGAGTCGTCTCGGAGGCTGTTGGAAGAGGGTGTTTGCTATGACCAGAGAATTATCTTGACAAAATTCTACTAATCTCTGACCTGCTTAATTTTGTACTCCAATACGAAATTTGCCAGTTATTCCAAGTGTCTTTTGGTTCCCTGCTTTAGCATTCCAATCTTTTATGATGATAGTAACATATTTTCTTGGTGTTATATCTATGACGTGTTGAATGTCTTCATAGAACTGGCCAACTTCAGCCTCTTCAGCATCCGTGGTTGGAGCATAGACTTGGATCACTGTAATATTAAATGGCTTGACTGAATTTGAATTTAAATCATTCTGTCATTTATCGGTTTGTAAACAAGCACTGCTTTGGCCACTCTTTGATTGACTAGGATGGCTACCACATTTCTTCTGCAGGATTCTTGACCACAGTAGAAGATCTGGTGGTTATCTGATGTCCAGTCCATTTAAGTTCACTAATTCCCAGGATATCAATGTTTAACCTTGTAATTTCATTCTTGATCACATCTAGTTTGCCCAGGTTCATAGTTCTAACATTCCAGGTTCCTATTCTGAATTGAAATCTTTGCAGCAGCGGACTTTCCTTTCCCCTTCAAACACATCCGCAGCTGGGTGTCCTTTCGGGTTTGGCCCAGCCATTTTTTAATCGATCTGGTGTTACCTGTACTTGCCCGCTGCTCTTCCTCAGTAATTTGGTAGGCATCTTCTAACCTGAGGGGCTCATCTTCCGGTGCCATATCATTATGTCTCTGGTTGTGCCTGTCCATAACGTTTTCTTAGCAAAGATACTGGAGTGGTTTGCCAGTTCCTTCTACAGTGGACCGTGATTGGTCTGACCTCTCTGCCATGACCTGCCAATCTTGGCTGACCCTACATGTTATAGCTCACAGCTTCATTGAAGTACACAAGCCCCTTCACCACAACAAGGTAGCGATCCAGAAGTGGCTATACATGGTATTATCCGTCAATTTTCAGTTGTGAGTGTAAGTGAGTGGGGGTCCAGCATGTGGAGAAGCTAAAGAGCAGATGAGTAGGAATCTCTGAGATGCTGGAATAGGATTTTCAGGTATCACTGGTTAGCAAAACCTAGAGGTATCCCTATTAGAAATTGGGGTAAATGAATAGGGCAGTAAATGTCATAGGACTATGTTGGTTTCATGGCCACATGTGGATAAATGTTATGCAGCAGTACTTTATCTATTGAATGTTTTGGATAACAATTGGTTTTATAGCAATTATTGTCTTTGGAATTAACTCTAAAAATCAGGGATGGATTGTTAGCAGTTGCTCCAGATATTCCATGTAGTTTTAGTAAAGTAGTTACTGCTGTTGACAGGGAGATGAGGTTCAGTTATTTTGTTTTTCCACTGTAATAGGTCTTATGGTTGTTGCATTTCTAACACAGGATCCTGCAGTGTGTTATCTGTAGATTATAGAAACACATTGCTTAGAAAGGTGTACTTGTTATGTGGCTCATCACATTGTACAACATGCACATAATAGCAGTTTGAATGTATGTACCCAAGCTTATCTGATTTTACCTCTGTGACATACATTGTAGCTTATGAAGGGTGATGTTTTGGAAGATTTGCAATGGGCTATTGTGAAGTAATTTGAGGACGGATTCTTTGGTTGTGAGGTAATGCATTTTAGTATGATGTCACAAGCTGTTCTTGCTTTTAACCCTGCAGGTCTGGAATGGCCTGTGTATTCTGCCCAATTGCATATATTTCACCAAAATACTTTTTTGAATACAGATTATAGTAAGATTTTATTAGTCATTACATTAGACGTTAGTCATTAGGTTGTCATCTAGCAAGTCCTTTAGCTCTTGGGCACATCCTTCACTGACGAAATCTAATTGATTTTCATGTTATTGGATTACATAATAAAATTAATAGTGAATTCAAATGCATCCATCCCAAGTTATTCATTTACTGTGTTATTTATTAATGTTTTATGTTATCTATTTTGATTTAAAAAAAGTAATCTAAGTGTTGATTAGTAGGGAATTCTGAATTTTCAGACTTGTAAACGACATTGTAAAAGTATTGTGTCTAACTATTTTAAATTACTTTTAAAACGCTCAAATAAGTGTTCAGAGAAACAATTTGGAAGCATTTTAATCATATCTATAAACGTATTACATTTTATTCAATGTCACTATTTTATCAATCGTAGATGGGATAATTTGATTGTGTAGGATCATAGCACTGGTATCCCAATCAAAGCATTGGCATCCCAATTTTCCAACCATCAATATATTTACCAAATGCAATACAGTTTACACACAGATAAATAGTTTTTAATTAAAGCATTGTGGCTGAATGGGACTTGCTTTTAAGATGCCACTGTGGTGATCATAAAATAGGGTTTCCTGGTGTATTTAAGAAATGATTGGCAATAAAATCAGAATTAGATTAGAGTATCATTATTGAAACAATTGCAATGTAGTTTTAATTATTATAATTATATAATTGAGTTTAAGTGTTTTAGGTACAAGCTGATCTAATTCTCTGGCCCTGGGTAGATCTGCTCCCACCCCCTGGACAACATACAGTGGTGGAGAAAAGCAGCTCTGCCCTAGGCCAGAGCTGGTGGAACATTCTCATCTGGTTCTTTGTGGCCATTAGACTGAGAACCATTTTCAGTTTTAACTTTGTTGTCCAGATTCTTCTATATTACACTAACATTCCAGTGTAAGTTTGATTTTATTCTTCGAATAAAGATTTTATTCAAAACAGTTTGTGTAGTTCATTATGACGTGGATGCGAGGTTGTGAAACAATTCAGAGTAGAAAATAAGTATTAATTTAAAAAGGTAATGAAATGTGTTACTTTTCGTGGCAAGGAAGCAAGAGCTTACATGCTTTCAATAAAGTACTTTATGTATGATAAAGTCAATCTGGCTGATCCATTGGGAGATTGCTCTCATATATTATTTATGTGTACTATGGAACATACCAGTCACTAGTTAATTAACTTATTTGTTTGTGTATAGTAGTTTGGAGTGATGGATAAAATTAAGCTGTATTGGAAAATGTAATATTTAAGAAAAAAGTGCCACTTGCATGAAACATAAGGTAGAAGAACACCTAAGTGATAAAATCCTGTCTAAATTTGCATAACAATGCACACATTCCCATGGAGAAATCAGATCTCATTAGCTACATTCAGCATATTCTTAATGTACCATATGGCACTAGATTCTTCTTGATGATTTCTCAATGCTGTATGCATTGAGTAGTGATTAGTAGGACATTAATATCTGCATGTGTCGACAGGATTAATTGTAAAGAAGGCATAACATTATCTAAACTAAGGAAAGAAGAGAAACACAAATATATTATTAATTCTGGTGTGGAAAAGCACAAATAACAGATTTGTATTGTATCACTCCTCTGTAAATATTATGTTCCATGAAGATTGTTAATATACTAGGAAACTGCCCGTCAATAATGACGGGAACAAAAGAGTAAGGCTGGCAATGCTTGTTGGCATACAATGTGAGGCTTTTGGTCCTTGTTGGTTATAAGTCCTACGTGCCTGGCGTTGTTAGTGTACGTGTTGCTGTTTTCGCCGTTGTGTATTTTCTAAGTTATGCATGTCTGGCGTTGCTGAGACTCGTTTCTATCCTGTTTCTGAATTTTTACTTATTTCGTCCATAATTTTTTCCCTGGCCTAGCTGATTTTCGAACGTGTCTGTGTTTTTTTTTTTGGGGGGGGGGGGGGGGGGGGTTGTGTCTGTTTGTGTATGGTAGTGAAATAATTAAAACATTAATAAATGAAGAAATGAATAAAGAAACTTTACCTATTTAGAAGTAATATATGCAGAAAGCATTGTGCTGAAGAGCTGACAATCTGTTTTGATGTTCCTGCAGCATATAATGTAGGTTTGCACTGTTGTGGAGCTGAGGTGTAAGTGTCAGCAATGTGTGCAGTGTAAATAGGCTGCATGCACGAGGGGAAGCCGATAGGGTAGCTGTGTACTTCAGCATTGTGTAAGTTAGTGTTGTAAAATGGAGGCTAATGTGTATGTGCTAGGCGGCAGTGTATGATGTGGCGTCCTTGCTAATGGTGTATCTTGTACCTCGTATGGCTTTTTGGAAAATCCGTATGTGCTTGGTGGTGTTTTGCGTGTTTAGAGTTGTTTAGAGTTGTGTAGCCTCGTTTTCGTTTTTTTCGGCTGACATTTTTTCTCTCGCTTCAGGGATTTTTTTGTGTGTAAACTCTTTAATTTGTGCTTAAATTGAGGTGTAACTTCACTTGCAGAGGTCCTGGGTGTCCTCCCTTGCTGTGGGTAAGCTTTTTATGTATTTGTAGTGTGTATTTATTGTGTTTTTAATGTTTTTATGTGCGCGCGGTTCGGCGTTAAGGTCTTATTTTTGCGAGGTCGTAATGTTTTTTTTTCTAAGTCCCGCGGATCGTATTTTTGGATGGTAAGTCCGTAAATTTTTCAGTGTAAGTCCCGCCTGCGGCTCATTGCAGCCGACGTGGGAGCCTCCACCTCCGCATTTGCGGGCTGAAAGTCATAGGGGGTCGTAGGGATGAGCGTCTATGGCGCTCATTACCAGCGCAAGGAGCGCCTTTGGCTCCTTGCCATCAACTGCGGCCCTCGCTTCGCGAGGTCCGCAGGGTAAGCAACAACCCACATGCTCACAACTATTTATGTTATAGCCTTATCCCACTTAAACAAAATATATACATTTTTCAGCTGAAAGCCATTCTACAAATATAGAGATTTTTTGTACGAATGATTTGTAACTCTTCCAATAATTTGCTTTTATTACAGTGCTTTATGCAATCAGCAGCACATAATCCCACCCTGTGATTCTCTTATTTGCATATTTACAAGTGTGAAAGAAATGGGACATACATACAATGTAGGAACTGTTGCCATTTTCTTTATTGAAATCATTCATGTTTCCATAGCCCCTACTACAAATATATAAGCACTAGCGAATTGCCCGTCAAAAAATGACGGCAATGAAATTGTAAGGTAGCTAATGCTGTTTTGTGTGTACTACTGAAATATCTAATACATTAATAAATGATTATACTTTACCTATTTTGAAGCATTGTGTTGAAGAGCTGGCAATCTGTTTTGATGTTGCTGCAGCATTAGTGGTGTGGAGCTGCTGTGTAAGCGTGATGAATGTGTGCAGTGTAATAGTGTGCGTGCGCGAGAACAAACCGTTAGCGTAGTTGTGTACTTGCGGGTAATGTGTAATGGCGGGTAATGTGTGGTATGCGTCTTAGCGGAATATCCATAGGTCGTTTGTGGTGTTTTGCGGGTTTCTTGTGGTGTTTTGCGTGTTTAGAGTGCTGTAGCCTCGTTTTAGTTTTGTTCTGCGGCCATTTTTTCTCTTGCTTAGCGAATTTTGTAGTGTTCAAACTGTCTCGTATGTTTGCGTTGCGACATAAAGTTTGCGAGGGTCGCAGTTGCTGGCAAGGAGCGCCTTCGGCGCTCCATGCCAGCAACTGAGGCCCTCGCTACGCGAGGTCCGTGGCTCGCTTCGCCTGGGCCGCGGGTGAGGACCTCAGTTGCTGGTTCGGCGCTCCATCCCAGCAACTGAGGCCCTCACCCGCAGCCCTCACTACGTGAGTGCCGCGGGCTCGCTGCAAGGGCCGCGGGCTCGCTATGCGAGCCCGCAATTGTGAGCAACGGCTCTGGCAGGCTCGCCTGCTCACAACTATATATGTGATAGTTTTATTATACAAAGAGTGTGTATTTGTATCAATGCAGTGTTTTGATAGAAACTCATATATCTGTAAAAAAAAAAAAGAGGAGAGAGGGGGGGAGAGGAGAGGGGAGAGAAGGAGAGGGGAGAGAAGGAGAGGGGAGAGAAGGAGAGGGGAGAGAAGGAGAGGGGAGAGAAGGAGAGGGGAGAGAAGGAGAGGGGAGAGAAGGAGAGGGGAGAGAAGGAGAGGGGAGAGAAGGAGAGGGGAGAGAAGGAGAGGGGAGAGAAGGAGAGGGGAGAGGAGGGGGAGAGGAGGGGGAGAGGGGGGGGAGAGGGGGGGGGAGAGGAGAAAGGGGGGAGAGGAGAAAGGGGGGAGAGGAGAAAGGGGGAAGAGGAGAAAGGGGGGAGAGGAGAAAGGGGGGAGAGGAGAAAGGGGGGAGAGGAGGGAGAGAGGAGGGAGAGGAGAAAGGGGGGAGAGGAGGGAGAGAGGAGGGAGAGGAGAGAGGAGGGAGAGAGGAGGGAGAGGAGAGAGGAGGGAGAGGAGAGAAGGTGGAGGGGGAGGGAAGAGGAAGGAGAGTGGAGGTAGCGGGGGAGGGGGAGAGAGAGCGAGAAGGGGAGGGAGAGCGAGAAGGAGAGGGGAGGGAGAGCAGGAAGGAGAGGGGAGGGAGAGCGAGAAGGAGAGGGGAGGGAGAGCGAGAAGGAGAGGGGAGGGAGAGCGAGAAGGAGAGGGGAGGGAGAGCGAGAAGGAGAGGGGAGGGAGAGCGAGAAGGAGAGGGGAGGGAGAGCGAGAAGGAGAGGGGAGGGAGAGCGAGAAGGAGAGGGGAGAAGGGGGGAGAGAAGGGGAGGAGAAGGGGCAGAGAAGGAGAATGAGAGGGGAGGGGGATGAGAATGAGAGGGGGAGAGGAGAGGGGAGGGGGAGAGAAGGAGAGGGGAGGGGGAGGGGGAGAGAAGAAGATGGGAGGGAAGGAGAGGGGAGGGGGAGGGAAGGAGAGGGGAGGGGGAGTGGAGGGGGAGAGGAGAGAGGAGGGGGAGAGGAGAGAGGAGGGGGAGAGGAGAGAGGAGGGGGAGAGGAGAGAGGAGGGGGAGAGGAGAGAGGAGGGAGAGGAGAAAAGGTGGAGGGGGAGGAAAGGGGAAGGAGAGTGGAGGTAGCGGGGGAGGGGGAGAGAGAGCGAGAAGGGGATGGGGGGAGCGAGAAAGAGAGGGGAGGGAGAGCGAGAAGGAGAGGGGAGGGAGAGCGAGAAGGGAGAAGGGGGGCGAGAAGGAGAGGGGAGAAGGGGGGCGAGAAGGAGAGGGGAGAAGGGGGGCGAGAAGGAGAGGGGAGAAGGGGAGAAGGGGGGCGAGAAGGAGAGGGGAGAAGGGGGGAGAGGGGGCAGAGAAGTGGAGGAGAGGGGGCAGAGAAGGGGAGGAGAGGGTGGAGGAGAGGGGGGAGGGAAGGGGAGGGGGGAGTGAGAGGGGAAGAGAGAAGGGGAGGGAGGGGGAATGAGAAGGGGAGGGAGGGGGAGAGACGGGGAGAGAAGGGGGAGAGAGGGGGAGAGAAGGGGAGAGAAGGGGAGGAGAGGGGGAGAGAAGGGGAGGAGAGGGGGAGAGAAGGGGAGGAGAGGGGGAGAGAAGGGGAGGAGAGGGGGAGAGAAGGGGAGGAGAGGGAGGAGAGAAGGGGAGGAGAGGGGGAGAGAAGGGGAGGAGAGGGGGAGAGAAGGGGAGGAGAGGGGGGAGAGAAGGGGAGGAGAGGGTGGGATAGAATGGGAGGAGAGGGTGGGAGTGAGGGGAGTGAGAGAAGGAGAGGAGAAGAAAAGGGGGGAGAGAAAGGGAGGAGAGAAAGGGAGGAGAGGGGGAGAGAAGGGGGGGAGAGAAGGGGGGGAGAGGGGGGAGAGAAGGGGAGGAGAGGGGAGAGAAGGGGAGGAGAGGGGGAGTGAGGGGAGTGAGAGAGAAGGAGAGGAGAAGAAAAGGGGGGAGAGAAGGGGAGGAGAGAAGGGGAGGAGAGAAGGGGAGGAGAGAAGGGGAGGAGAGAAGGGGAGGAGAGAAGGGGATGAGAGAAGGGGATGAGAGAAGGGGAGGAGAGAAGGGGAGGAGAGAAGGAGAGGAGAGAAGGAGAGGAGGGGGAGTGAGAGAGAAGGAGAGGAGAAGAAAAGGGGGGAGAGAAGGGGAGGAGAGAAGGGGAGGAGAGGGTGGGAGAGAAGGGTAGGGGGGAGTGGGAGGTAGAGGGGAAGAGAGAAGGGGAGGGAGGGGGAATGAGAAGGGGAGGGAGGGGGAATGAGAAGGGGAGGGAGGGGGAATGAGAAGGGGAGGGAGGGGAAATGAGAAGGGGGGGAGGAGGAATGAGGAGGGGAAATGAGAAGGGGGGAGGAGGAATGAGAAGGGGGGAGGAGGAATGAGAAGGGGGGAGGAGGAATGAGAAGGGGGGAGGAGGAATGAGAAGGGGAGGGAGGGGGGATAGGGGGAACAAAGGGGGAGAGAAGGGGAGGAGAGGGGGCAGTGAAGGGGAGGGAGGGGGAATGAGAATGGTAGGGAGGGAGGGGGAATGAGAAGGGGGTGAGGGAGGGGGGAGGGGAATGAGAAGGAGAGGGAGGGATGGGGGAGGGGGAATGAGAAGGGAGGGAGGTGGAGGGGGAATGAGAAGGGGAGGGAGGGAGGTGGAGGGGGAATGAGAAGGGGAGGGAGGGAGGTGGAGGGGGAATGAGAAGGGGAGGGAGGGAGGTGGAGGGGGAATGAGAAGGGGAGGGAGGGGGAACAATGGGGGAGAGAAGGGGAGGAGAGGGGGCAGAGAAGGGGAGGAGAGGGGCAGAGAAGGGGAGGAGAGAAGAGAAGAAGAGGGAGGGGGAGTGAGGGGAGGGAGAGAGAAGGAGAGGAGAAGAGAAGGGGAGGAGAGAAGGGGAGGAGAGAAGGGGAGGAGAGAAGGGGAGGAGAGAAGGGGAGGAGAGAAGGGGAGGAGAGGAGGGGAGGAGAGGAGGGAGGGGGAGTGAGAGAGAAGGAGAGGAGAAGAAAAGGGGGGAGAGAAGGGGAGGAGAGAAGGGGAGGAGAGGGTGGGAGAGAAGGGGAGGGGGGAGTGGGAGGTAGAGGGGAAGAGAGAAGGGGAGGGAGGGGGAATGAGAAGGGGAGGGAGGGGGAATGAGAAGGGGAGGGAGGGGGAATGAGAAGGGGAGGGAGGGGGAATGAGAAGGGGAGGGAGGGGAAATGAGAAGGGGGGAGGAGGAATGAGAAGGGGGGAGGAGGAATGAGAAGGGGAGGGAGGGGGGATAGGGGGAACAAAGGGGGAGAGAAGGGGAGGAGAGGGGGCAGTGAAGGGGAGGGAGGGGGAATGAGAATGGTAGGGAGGGAGGGGGAATGAGAAGGGGGTGAGGGAGGGGGGAGGGGAATGAGAAGGGGGTGAGGGATGGGGGAGGGGGAATGAGAAGGGAGGGAGGGGGAATGAGAAGGGGAGGGAGGGAGGTGGAGGGGGAATGAGAAGGGGAGGGAGGGAGGTGGAGGGGGAATGAGAAGGGGAGAAGGGAGGTGGAGGGGGAATGAGAAGGGGAGGGAGGGGGAACAATGGGGGAGAGAAGGGGAGGAGAGGGGGCAGAGAAGGGGAGGAGAGGGGCAGAGAAGGGGAGGAGAGAAGAGAAGAAGAGGGAGGGGGAGTGAGGGGAGGGAGAGAGAAGGAGAGGAGAAGAAAAGGGGGGAGAGAAGGGGAAGAGAGGGGGAGAAGGAGTGTGGAGGTTGGTAGAAGGAGTGTGGGGGGAGATAGATGGGATAGAGGAGGGGGAGAAGATAGGGGAGATATGAGTTGGGTTAGGAGGATTTAAGGTAAAATATCCCGACAGCTCTATGTCCCCTGACCTCCTCCTTCATCCTGAGGGCGTCCTGTCTGCTGCCTGTCTTCCACAGTGCAAACAGGACCCCTGGGGGAGGAGCCAGGCTCAGAGGGAGGCACACTCACACACCAGGGATAGATGGAGGGACAGACACATAGACAGGGAACGGAAGCACCCCATGCCAGCAACTGAGAGCGAGGGCCGCGGGCTCGCGCAGGCGGCGTCAGTTGCTGGCATGAAGACATCACATCATCACATATCATCACATATATAGTTGTGAGCGTACGGGCCGTTGCGAGCCCGCAAGCGTGAGCAACGGCCCGTACGCTCACAACTATATATGTGATATATACTATTATGAAAATAAATATGTATGTGTACTCTATGTATATAATGCATGCACCTTCAAAATGTTTATATATCTTCCTAGTATTAGCAGAGGTTAATAGGTTGAAACCTCTCTTGAACATATAATATGGCCAAGTATCAAGTAAGTTTTGACATTACAAATAGGAAAATGGGCAGACTATGGGCCTCATTCTATTATCGGCCGTAAATCGGCCGTAAGGCTGCGATTCCTTGCGGGGGTTCAGTTAACTCGCGATTCTATTATACGGCCCCGCAAGGATCTCCTTTTACGGCCGGCCGCATATCTTGGAACCGGCCGTAATCTGTGAAATATAAAAAATAAATTCAAGCCTGCACTGTACAGCTCTGTAAATGCTAGGGATCATATTGGGGGACATGAGGATTAAAAGGAACCCACTCTCAAGCTTGCACATCTGCCCAAACCCGAGTTCAAATTAACTCTTTATTTTCCGGCTGCGGCGTGGGTGTGTCTGAGGTGCTCCAAGCACTCTGGACTTTTTACATGGATATTTTACGGATATTAAAAATAAAATATTTTACGGATTTGAGTACAGGATAATTATGTGCTATTTTTTCTAATACCTAAAATCCCGTTATAGTCTTCTAAAAGTGCAGGATGGCTTTATTTGAGCTATTTTATGTGCTTAATTGGTGCTAGCGAGACCTCTTTCCTGCAAGTAAGCTGCGGCTCGCTTTTAGCCTTGCAGAGAGGTTTCCCGGAGCAATTGAATTGCAAATCTCTTGCGGCCGTTTTAGATCAAAGGCTTTCCTCCGGCGCGAGCGGCCGCAAGAGATAGCAAGGCACCGGCCGCAAGCCTGCCGGAATCCCCGGCCGTAAGGGAATAGAATAGCAGAATAGCTTGCGGCCGGTCCTTGCGGCCCCGCAACGGCTGCGGCCGCTAATAGAATGAGGCCCTATGAGCCCTATTAAATTCACCAAATCACAGTTCCAAAAGACTGTAAAGGAGCCAGCAAAAGTTACTGCAATTAAATTGGCTAACCGCAAACGATCTGTAGGTTACAAGCGTAGTATCCCTATGGGCCTTAGAAATCTGAACTCTGTCCAAGCTAAGCCTTTGGTCTTTCAAGCGCTTAAATGTTACTAAATCGCTATTAAATTGCTACAAATCCACAAAGATGCACAGGTGTTCAAATCCGTAAATGGCAAATGGAGCCAAAAAATTACGCCCTCCAAATAGGACCCACAAAGGGTTTACAGACAAGTTCTTAACACGGTAAAAGACAATATAAGCATACCCGTTAACTTTATAATATGGGGAAAGCAATGAAAGGCATTACAATTCATTGCACAACAATCCACAAATAAAAAATAGGCATTTAATATATATTTTAATATATTTTATCCTTTTTTGGAATGGTCATGGATATGCCAATATGAAGCCATGCTGCAACATGCATAAAGCAATTAAACACACACTACCTGATTAGATTGCTACACAAAAACATGAAACTACCTGCCATATTAACCCTCTCTCACTCAGAGAGGCTCTCATGTGGACCCTGAAATATAAATATAATTGCCTATACATTTCACTCATCACATCTACATTGGGAAAATAAATAATGGCCACATTACACCACCACATCCCGTATATCAAGTACCAGGGGAACATTTTAGATTTGATTTTTCAGTCCTTCAGTCGTGTGCGACTCTCTGCAGCACATTCAGCTATGTCTGTCTGTGCTGTTTCACAAGATTTGCATGCCAAAGATACTGGAGTGAGTTGCCAGTTCCTTCTCCAGTGGACTGTGATTTGTCTGACCTCTCTGCTATGACCGGCCCACCTAGAGTGATCCTACATGGTATTGCTCACACCTTCATTGAAGTACACAATCTACTATAAGCCATCAGGAAGGGCCGCAAACACACATGGAGACTGTAGAGGCATGTGGAGCAAGAGCCAACTCACCTCCATCAATCAATTCACATTATCACCTGTTATATTCTTATCAGCCCTTCAGGGGAATGCTGATGCTTCAGGGAAACGCTCCACTCTATCACAAAGCGGACGTTGCATGTGTATTAACCCGTCATATATATATATACTAGCAAATTGCCCGTCAAAAAATTACGGCAATGAAATTGTAAATGAGCTAATGCTGTTTGGTGTATAATAATACATTAATAAATTAATATACTTTACCTTTTTTGAAGTAATATATGCAGGAAGCATTGTGTTGAAGAGCTGACAATCTGTTTTGATGTTGGTGGAGCATTAGTGGTGTGGAGCTGCTGTGTAAGTGTGATAAATGTGTGCAGTGTAATAGTGTGTATGCGCGAGACCAAACCGTTAGCGCAGTTGTGTACTTCCGCATTGTTGTAAAATAGCGTCTTAGCGGAATATCCGTAGGTCTTTTGTGGTGTTTTGCGTGTTTACAGTGCTGTAGCCTCGTTTTCGTTTTGTTCGGCGGCCATTTTTTCTCTCGCTTAGAGAATTTTTGATTGTCTAAACACTTTTGAGGTGTAACTTAATTTTTTGTGGTCCTGGATGCCCCCTCTTGCTGTAGGTAAGCTTTTTATGTATGTGCTTGCGAGCCCGCAAGCGTTAGCAACAACTCGTATGCTCAGAACTTATATAATAATTTACACATAGCAGGGAAAAAGTGCACATATGCTTCAATATATTGTAATCCACCTTTAGTGAACAGAAGCGGAGAGAGGCAGGGGTGGGGCTTGTTCTGAATGCTGGTCCCAGAGGATACAGGATCTGATGGGATACTGAATCTCTTACTAAAGTAGCACTGCAGGAGATAATTTACACATTGCAGAGAAAAAAGTGCATGTATGCTTCAATATATAGGAATCCACCTTAAGTGAACAGCAGAGGAGAGAGGCCCCTGCGTGATGTCATTAACATATGCCGGCCGCTCACAGGAAGAAGACATGCTGCTAGGGAAGAGCAGCAGGAGGTGCTCGCATCAGAGTAAGGAGAGAGGGGAAAGAAGGAGGATAAGGGGGAGGGAGGAGGATGATAAGGGGTGAGGAGGAGGATGATGCAGGGAAGGAGGGAGGATGTTGTCAAACTGCGAGTTGTCATCCTGCAAGGCCGCAAGTGTGACGACAACTCGCAGTTAGACAATTATAATATGTGATATCACATATTATAATTGTCAAACTGCGAATCGTCGTCACGCTTATCAAGCTCACAAAGCAAGCTCACAGAACTGCGTCCCTCGCCGCAAATAAGGCGTCCCTGGCTGCAAATCCCTGGCCACAGATGTGGACCTTGCGAAGCGAGGGTCCGCATTTGCGGAGAAGGACGTAAACTGCAATGAGCCGAAGATACGACCCACAGGACTTACGAGATCGCAATAATAGGAAGTGAACGGCCGAAAACACGTACATTGGGAAACAACAAAAACAGAGCAAAATAACAAAAACACATAAAAAAATCCTCACACAGAGCACGGGGGACAGCCAGCATGTCTGGGAGTGAGGTTGCACGAGAATTTAAGTTGAATTTAACCATTTTCGGCACTTAAAAATTGGCTAAACGAGAAAAAAAAGGCGAAAAAAATAAAGAAAACTAGGCTACCGAACCGCCAAAAACACAGCCAGAGACGTACGACTTTGACAGGTATGTACGAGGTACAAAAAAATACTAATAGGATGGACGCAAAATGCTCGAGCACCGCGTACAACATACACTAACACCGCCATTTTACAACACTAACTTACACATTTACACATTAAGATTATGACACATTAAGAAATGACGGCTTTCCCGCCTAAACCAACGGTTTTGTCTCGCACACGCAGCCTACAAATAGGTCACACTTGCCACAGAGCTTACACTTTCTCCTCAGGTGATGACAGTCTGAGTGGACATTTTCTGCTGGCAGAAAATCCAAAGAGATTGTTAGCTCTTCAGGATACCGATTGCTGAATATTAATTACAAATAGGTAAAGCATATTAATTTATATTAGTTATCATTAATAAGTAATTCATAAATGAATTATTATTAACAAAATATATATATATATTATTAGTTAAAAAAACTGAGCAACACATATAATTTACACTGCCTACTTTATGAATACTTTTATGCTTAGCTCTTCTAATATATTTATTCATTGATTAATTAATTATTAATGTACATTCATTTTATTAATTAGTAATTAGTAACCATTATCAAAAAATGTTTGAACATTTTCAACTGTCTTTACTTTAATAATATATTTATGCTTACCTCTTTCTAATATATTTATTAATTGATTAATTCATTATTAATATACATTATTTTATTAATTAGTAATTAGTAATCTTTATCAAACAAAAAGTGGAAAATTTTCAACTGCCTTCTAATATATTTATTAATTTATTAATTTATTATTAATGTACATTATTTTATTAATTAGTAATTAGTAATCTTTATCAAACAAAAAGTGGAACATTTTCAACTGCCTTTATTTTATTAATATATTAATGCTTACCTCTTTCTAATATATTTATTAATTGATTAATTCATTATTTATGTACATTATTTTATTATTTATTATTTAGTAATTATTACCAAAACAAAATGTGTATTTTACAATGCAATAAAAAATATAGATATCACATTGCACTTATATATCGGTATTACTGATCATTAACCTACATTACTTTATTAAATATTAATTAGTAATAATAAAATAAAAAAAACAAGACCACAAATTTTTTTTATATTTTACAATGCACTGACATATCCATGTTGCTGCTGATTGCCTGATAGGGATGAATACAAATATTACAAATGCTTTCCGTCATATTTGATAGTTTCATCATCTCTGCAGCTGACTGAACACAGAGTGATGTTTGCAGCCTTTAAACAGCATAAAGATCACCTTTACAGGTATACCATTTAATTACGTTCTTATGGAAGAAAAAGGGATTACGTCTTTTTATTTTGGATTGATGATAGTTATTGATGAATTAACGTATATCGATATATTAATTATTTAATAATTAGTAATCGTTAACAAAACATTTTTTTTTAAATTTTACACTGCAATAAAAATAAAAAAAAATTAACCTGCACTTATATATCTGCCTTACTGCTCATTCATGTACATTGCTTTTGGAACTATTAATTAATAATAATTCCAAAACAAGAACAAAAAAACATTTATAATGGATAAAAAAAATGTACATTTTACAAAGTGCTTACATATCTGGAGTGCTTATAATTGCCTGACAGGGATAGAACTTTCAAAGCACTTAAATATTTAATGCAGTTTCTTAGATTCTGACACATGCTATATTTCATATTTTATACTGCTTTTCTTTATGAATATATTGATGATTATGCGTTTATGTTTTGCATGTATGCCAGTTAAACATCATACTTTCAATGAGTCACAAATTAATTGAATACAAACATTAAAAAAAAATTTCGTATCATTTTACAGATTTCTCATCTCTGCCCCTGACTGAAGACAGAGATTGAGCTCTGCGGGATTTTATCTGCAATAACATCAATTTTACAGTTATATCATTTCATGAGGCCCTTTTTGTTTTTCATCGATGACAGTTAATGATTAATTAATTAACATATATTCATTTAGGCCCTCATTCAATTGTGATTTGTCAAATTGAATAGGGCTCTATATAAGCACATAGCATATTTTTTTTACAGAAGTTCTTAGTTACTGAACATCTATCCAAAATCAAGGTCTTCAACAACTAAAAACTTCTGTAACAAAAATATGCTATGTGCTTATATAGAGCCCAAATCAATTGCCCAAATTGCAAATAAATGAGGCCCTTAGTATTCCATTATTCATTAATAATTTAAAAAAAAAAATACTTATGCATACATATATGCTTACCTAATTAGCAAAGAATGCAAATTACACCTCGTAAGTTGATTGATTTCTTAATTAATAAAATAACAAAATTGCACTTTATTTTAAGCCCAATCTATACTTTGCTCATAGCTCTTTCTGTTTGCCCTTCTTTAGGAAAACATAATTACCTCTTTAGGTTTAACATTGATGTAAGTTATTGATTCATTTATTAAAGACTTAATAATTAATTATTACAAAAAAAAGTGATTTATCAATATGTATATCTGCAGCGCTTTACTTATGCCAATAAAAAAAAACATAATCTATTAATTTCTTTCATGTAAAAATTACAAATGCTTTCTAATCATTTCATTCTTGTATTAATGATATTGAGGTTTTGCATTGAGAACAGGTAAAAACAATATGTACAATACAAAAAAACATTATATCTTACACCTTTATTTACAATTACAGATTACAATGGCAGACAATGGAGAAGACAGGACTAAACGCACAAGAAGAGCAGCAAGGGAAAGGAAGCAAAGGTGGAGTGATGCATAGTCCCCCGAGACTGATATACTACAGGATATTTCTCCCTGTGAAGGGCACAAGTGAGCTAAAAGAGGTTGCTCTCAGAGTGGCATATCATGGCCATAGAAATAATCTATTAAGGTTGGTTCATTCTCTGATGAGCGCCTCTGACTTAGTTTTTTGTTTATGCAAATTACCCTTAGGGGTTAGTCTCCCTAAGGGTAATAAGGGACTCCAGACATGGACCCCTTGCACAATGTGCCTTAGGGAGTTCACCTGCACCTCACTGATGAGGTCCATAAAGGCCGAAACGCATCTGGGGTTTGCAGTTTTTCCTGTTCAGGGTAGAATTGTCTGGTATTTTGGGGCTGGGTCACTCTTCTGAGTGGGACCAGACTGATATACTACAGGATATTTCTCCCTGTTAACGGCACAAGTGAGCTAAAAGAGGTTGCTCTCAGAGTGGCTTATCATGGCCATAGAAGTAATCTATTAAGGTTGGTTCGTTCTCTGGTGAGCGCCTCTGACTTAGTTTTTTTTTTATGCAAATTACCCTTAGGGTTTAGTCTCCCTAAGGGTAATAGGGGACCCCAGACATGGACCCCTTGCTCACTGTGCCTTAGGTAGTTCAGCTGCACCTCACCGAGGAGGCCCATAAAGGCCGAAACACATCTGGGGTTTGTTGTTTTTCCTGTTCAGGGTAGTATTGCCTGGTATTTCGGGGCTGGGTCAGTCTTCTGAGTGGGACCAGACTGATATACTACAGGATATTTCTCCATGTGAAGGGCACAAGTGAGCTAAAAGAGGTTGCTCTCAGAGTGGCTTATCATGGCCATTGAAGTAATCTATTAAGGTTGGTTCATTCTCTGATGAGCGCCTCTGACTTAGTTTTTTGTTTATGCAAATTACCCTTAGGGGTTAGTCTCCCTAAGGGTAATAAGGGACTCCAGACATGGACCCCTTGCACAATGTGCCTTAGGGAGTTCACCTGCACCTCACTGATGAGGTCCATAAAGGCCGAAACGCATCTGGGGTTTGCAGTTTTTCCTGTTCAGGGTAGAATTGTCTGGTATTTTGGGGCTGGGTCACTCTTCTGAGTGGGACCAGACTGATATACTACAGGATATTTCTCCCTGTTAACGGCACAAGTGAGCTAAAAGAGGTTGCTCTCAGAGTGGCTTATCATGGCCATAGAAGTAATCTATTAAGGTTGGTTCGTTCTCTGGTGAGCGCCTCTGACTTAGTTTTTTTTTAATGCAAATTACCCTTAGGGTTTAGTCTCCCTAAGGGTAATAGGGGACCCCAGACATGGACCCCTTGCTCACTGTGCCTTAGGTAGTTCAGCTGCACCTCACCGAGGAGGCCCATAAAGGCTGAAACACATCTGGGGTTTGTTGTTTTTCCTGTTCAGGGTAGAATTGCCTGGTATTTCGGGGCTGGGTCAGTCTTCTGAGTGGGACCAGACTGATATACTACAGGATATTTCTCCATGTGAAGGGCACAAGTGAGCTAAAAGAGGTTGCTCTCAGAGTGGCTTATCATGGCCATTGAAGTAATCTATTAAGGTTGGTCGTTCTCTGATGAGCGCCTCTGACTTAGTTTTTTTTTTTTTTTTTTAATATTTCCACAAAGACACACATTTCCAGATTACTTACAAAGTATAATGAGTGATCCAACATTTCCAAATTATACCAATTAAAAAAAAAACATAAGGTCTTATAACAGTGCAATTTAATTTGCTTCTATGGGTGCTACATTAGCAGAAAATGTCCCAGGACATGGTACATATTGTTTTAGAGTTCAAGGACAAATTTACAACCGCACTTCATATTTACACCCACAAGAACGAGAGCAAAGGAAATTTGCACAGTTAAATGTCTTAGATACAATGGAAGCTGTTGAATAAAGAATGACGCTTACAGAAAATAAGCAGTGTTTGTGCATAGTCTTTGAACAGCTGGATAAAATTATGGCCAACAACCCATACAGTCAAGCATACAAACAATTAGCACAGGTTGAAAAAGAACAACAGGAACATGCTCAAATACATCAATTGCCAATGTCAAGAGTAAATATGGTTTTGAAAAGAGATCGCAATACTGATCAAAGATGGTATAATTTACCAACAGTAAATGAGGTTGCCATGGTCTTTAAAAATTAGGATGGTGAACCACCTTTTCAGCAGGATATTAAAATATATTCACGCAATGAAGACCAACATTTTATAAACATAAATATATTAAGTTGTCATTTGGATCCAATGACATATCCCTTTTTCTTTCCAAATGGTGAGCCAGGATGGCAACCAAAATCACAGTTGCAAAGTTTTCCCAAAAGTAAAGTTGGTCTTAGATCCAATATTTCTATGCTGGAATATAAGGTGGCACAAACTGCTATTCGGGATCATTTTAATCCTATTTTATGTGGGAGAAAACTCACACAACAATGGATTATTGATTCATGTCTACAAGTCGAAGCAAATAATCTAAATTTTATCAGATTTCAACAAAACAAGCTTTGCATTGAACAATATTCTGGATTGATGGATTATGTCACTGAATTGGCTGCAAACAGAGACATTCCAGCTGGAAGAGCAAACATTTTGCCATCCACTTTCCATGGATCTTCTAGCAATATGCAAGAAAGATATAATGATGCCATTGCTATTGTCACTAAGTTTGGAAAACCAGATTTATTCACTGCATTCACATGTAATCCACAATGGCCAGAGATCAAGGACAATTTTAATCTTTGACAAAATACTTCTGACTGACCAGATTTAGTGACAAGAGTATTCAAAATAAAACTCAATTCATTAATACATGATATAACTAAAGCATCGTTATTTGGAAAATGTGTGGCTTTTGTTTATACCATTGAATATCAAAAAAAGAGGCCTGCCACATGCTCACATACTTTTAGTCCTGCAGGAAAAATATAAATTGAATACTGTAAAGAAAGTGGATTCAATAATTACTGCTGAATTGCCACATCCAGAAAATTTTTAAAAACTTTGTGAGATTGTCACACACAGAATGATTCATGGGCCATGTGGAGATATCAATCCAAATGTAGTATTGTTAATAAAATGGTTCACTAATGTTTCAAATCTAAGTTGCGTGTTGCAAAGGATTTATGTAATTCTTTACAACCATTTATTCATACAAGCTTCATCCATTGTTACATTATTTCTGCATACATGAAAGTTTAATAAGGTTAAAAAATGATCATTTACCAATTGTTAAAATACAAGTTGACTGATTAAAAAAAAAAAAGTTATTATAACTGTTGCACTTTTTTCTACATAACAAAAAGGTTAAGAGTGTCACAGACTCACATTCCCAGCTTTAACATTTTATTGACCGTCATTTTTTGACGGGCAAGTCGCTAGTATATATATAAACTAGTAAATTGCCAGTCAAAAATGATGGTATAATTTTTCATGTTTACCTGTGTCACTTCCCTCCCCTGTGTCTCTTCCCCCCTTCCCTCCTCTGTGTCTCTTGCCCCCTCTCCCGTGACTCTTTAGCACTCTCTCGTGTCTTTATCCCCCTCTCCCCTGTGTCTCTTTTCCCCTCCCTGTGTCTCTTTCCCCCTTCCATCACTTCCCCAGTGCCTCTTTGCCCCCTTTCCACCCTAGTGTCTCTTTCTCCCCGTGTCGCTTTCCTCCCTTTCCCTCTCCAGTGTCTCTTCCCTCCCGTTCCCTCCCCAGTGTGTCTTTTCTCCCTTTCCCTCCCCAGTGTCTCTTTTTCTCCCTTCTCTTCCCTCTCCTCCCCATTGTCTCTTTTCCTCCCTTCCCTCCCCTCCCCTTCCCTTTTTTTCCCCCCTTCTCTTCCCATTGTCTCTTCCCCCCTTCCCTCCCATTGTTTCTTTCCCCCATTCCCTTGCCTCCCCTCCCACTGTCTCTCCCCCACCCTTCCTCTCCCAGCTTCTTACTATGTGCACCAATTGCCTGCACGCTCACCAGTCCCATACAGAGTTGTGCATGAGTGCAGCTCTGTACGGAACATAATATATGTACGGATGTGTGTACGCTCCCATGGGATGTGTGTATGCTCCCAGTCTAAGTCCTGCATGCCTCAGCTGCTCGCCTCGCATCGAGAGGCTCGCAGTGCAATGAGCACCTTCAGCACTCATTGCAGCCTAAGTCCTGCATGGTCGACAGCATCTCTTCTCAACAGCATTTATACATTTTCTTACACAGTATTTTTAAAACTTACGAAAAAAGATAAAGGAACAAACTATAAAAGATATGATATCCTTTATTAATCATAACTATACTGTTTTATAGGACATAACATTGTGACATGTTCAACAGAACCTTCAGAGCAGGGGATCATGGACCATGTGATGGGAGGTAGCCATCTGCATACAAAACATCACCATCACATATGCCAAAATCCAGGATAGATTAGGTTAACATTGGGACCGATAGATTGTCACTGAGCAGTGCTGTTGAGAAGGCACAAATCTTTGCGCAGCCCCTACATCCTCCTCTACCTAGCATCATGGCCCCAATAGCACGTGGGCGGCAGCTGTCACACAGGTGCTGGGGTGGGGGTACAGGGGGAGGCATCCTACCTCCTGAGCAGCCTGGCTTGGTGGTGGTGAGGATGGAGGTTTGGCTGCAGGGCCCATTGGTGGTTGTGGTGGAGGTGGTGGTGGTGGCCCGGTGGGGAGGGGCTGTTGCCTGGCCGGTACCTGGCTCCAATCTGGTGGTGGTGGTGGACCTGGTGGTGGGAGCCAGGCCGATGAACCGCAGGGGGGAGGAGAAGGTGGGGGCATACCCCTATCATCCCTACAATACCGGTGCCTGGGTGATGGCTGCAGCTGCAGGGGGGAAATTGGGGTCGAGGCCACAGGGGTGGCATATGGTCCTGCCAGTGACCCCACTGCCCTCCTCCTCACCAGGGCACTGGGCTTGTGCTTTTTTCTCCTCCTCTTGCTCCCAATCCTGCTGGGCGGGTGTTCTCCTGCTCAGATGGAGATGGCATCCCTGCTTCTGGCTCTCTAGGAGACCCAGACCTCTGGGAAGCTGAAAAAGTTAAGAAACAAGAAAAGAAAGGAATATGTGTTAAAGATGTTGAAGAAAAATGTTTTTAAGTTCCTTCCTATCTGACATCTAGGCTTGAACATGGATGAATCATTTACAGGGCCATTTACCTCATTATCAGTGCTCTTTATTGTGTGACAGAACAGAAGATTCCATGTTAATTGAGTGTTTAACAGCTGGCTGATTACATTCTTGTAAACAGTTAAACCATAACATGTGAAACATCTGTTAAGGCAGAGGCTGTTAATCATCACTGTGTCTGTAGACAAACCTTAGTCTGCTTTTGTTTAACTGTTCTTATTGAAATTACAATAAAGCAATTGATCACTTTAACATATAATCCTGTACTCTTTTCACACAATGAATCTCACCTATAGTGAGGTAACTGTCCCTTTGAGTGCAACACTGAGTAGCTATCATTTGCTATCTGTGATCTTTGTTGGGTTCTTGATCTTGATAGCTCTTGGCTCCTACCGCTCTCTAGATTCTGGCTGTGGTCTGTGACTACATACACTGCAGTGGGCACACCCATACATGGACTGGCTATTGGTTGATTAATGTTGTTGTGCTCACTGAAGACAGTGATGTGTCAGCCTCATGGATTTAATGATGCATGACTGATCCATCTATCCCTTGTAAATTCCATAGAGCTGACATGTTGACCTTGTTGGTCATCATGTACATGTATAGTGTGTGTGATGTTTATGTGGTGGCATGTTGGTGTATGTGATATTCACGTGACGTGGAGGCTGGATCCTGCTGAGCCACCAGGCCAGAAGCTCCAGCGGCAGGCACCTGGCTCAGTAGGTCCTTGAGGTCCCGCTTCCACTCAATGTAGGTGACAGTCAATCGGGGGCCACCATTTGTTGCTGAGGCTGTGGCCATCTCCTTGGCCATCTTCCTCCTCATCAGGACCCTGACGTCATCAAACCTGTGCTTCATAGACCTGACATCCCTTTCCATCGTGCCCACTGCTGTTACTGCGACCACTACCTCCTTCCATGCCTGGGTCCTAGGTCCAGATCTAACTTCCTCAACTGTCCCTGGGCCTGTCCCTCATCCCCGCTACCACCCCACTGAGGATGATGTGCCTTTTATTATGGGAATCTGACCACCTACTTCCCCCTTTACACTTTTTTCCATCTCCTCCTCTCTCTAATGATCTCACCCTCCTCCTCAATCTCCTCTGATTTCTGCACTGCAACCTCCTTCACCTTCTCCTCATCCTCCTCCACCTCCTGCTCAACCTCCTCCTCCACTCCTACACTCTCCTTTACCTTCTCCACCTCCTCTCCAACACTCCCAGTGGCCACCTGTCTCTCTCCTCTCTCTCCTTCTCGCCTCTTCCCACTCTTCTCCTCCTATCCTCTCCACTCCTCTCCACTCATCTCCCCTCCTCTCCCCCCCCCCATTTCAATCCCAAAAATAAAATGAAAGTAAATGAAAAAATGTATTTGTATGTAAATACTAACTGTTGGGGTATAGCGTGTGGCAGGGGGGGGGGGGGGGGGTGTATGTGTTGACCTGGCTCTAAGTGTATCTATGTGTGTTATTTACTCTATGTGTATCTGTATTATGTGTTATCAGTATATATGTGTAATCAAAATGTATATGTAAACTAGTTCTGCTGATAATAGAAAACAATATAAGTGTAAGAACCTGCTCTCCAATATCAGCCTCTTCCAACTCCGGGACCTGCGTGCTACACCGGAAGAATCTACTACAAAGTCAACTCATGGGCATGTGGAATGTAGCTTTATTATCTCTCCCTGTCAATAATTTTCTGGGATCTCGCTTTACATTGGCACTGAGGCCTGTGTCGCACTCTGTAATTACGGGATTGTAATTGCGGACCGCATCTATTCCCGCCCACTGACAGTTTGCGGTCGTGGGAACGGTTTACGAGCTGGAGGCTTCGGCCCCTTGGTTGCGGCCTTGTTCAATTTAATCACTATGTAACTACAGCGAATTTCAAGCCCAGAGACATACGAGCTAAACGAAGGCCACTGCGTCTTGGAATTTAATAGCCCTATATTTGCTAACTGGGTGTTTTAGGATTTTAATTTTAAGTGTAAGTTTATATTTGTACATTTTCTTAGACAGTATTTTAAACATTTAAGAAAAAGGAACCTCAAAATATGAAACAAACTCTAAAAGATATGATATTCTTTATTAACCATAACTATCCTGTTTTATAGGATATAACATTGTGAATATCCTCCTTAATTTAATATTTAGTGAGGTATTGAAATGCTTGTCTATCTAACCATGAAATATCCTTTATTAACAATGGTTTCGATGTGAACAATATAATGATTATTCGTTATATTCGATTAAGCTATTACATATTTTGGCATTTACTGTTTATGCAGCCCATGTAATTGTTAATAGGGAATCCAACATAGTTCTTGTGAGGATAATTTACCCCATATTTGAATTAACACAAATTTATATGGTGACATGTTTTGGTGAATCCCTAAAAAGTTTTCTTTTTATAATTTTTAAATTCTCTGTGGTTTAATTGTATTTACATTTTAGTTATATTTAATAAAATGATATTTTTTATCAGTGTCATATCAAGTTTCATTTCATTAAATTGATGCAATATTGGACACAATTATTTTCCTTGCTTCTGTTGTTAAGAGTTAGTACCAAGTTACAAGTAGCTTTTTTGTTTTTTCTTATTTTTATTATAGCTACTTTTGGTACTTCCTCTAATTTGCCATATTTCTGTCAAATGCCCAATTTTTGGGGATAACATCTTCATTAGGTGGCATATAAGGTACTGACAACAAGAGTCATCTCCCTTTCTTCCTCATATATCAAAGTATTTTAAACACTACCAAAGAGATTATATTGCTCATTATCACTATTAGTATTCACAATTTGTAGTCGCAGGTGAAGATTTTAAAACTAAATAACCTTTCTTCTCACATGCCCCAGATAAGCATATCTGTGTCAAGAACTGAGTACTAGAAAGTCAGATCCTTCAGAGGTAAGATTGAAAAATTAATTTAATGAACAAAAACAGGATATACAAAGCTTGTATCAGTCCATGTGCATAAATAATAGCAAATTACTCTCAAGCACAGAAAGTTGTTATGCAATTGATATGACATGAATATTACACTGTATAGATTAATACACTTTCTTAAAATATTACAGTGTATAGGTAGTTTAAAGAAGCAATATGTATCAAAATTGGTTATATTTTATGTGAGATTGCAAGTTAAATAATAATAAATAATATATATGTTGAGAATTGCTAAGTATGGTTGGTTGTATATGTGTTTTTCATAATTGGTTTTGTAACAGAGTTACATGGTGACATTAATGAATAAAGCCAATCAACCTATTTTAGGGAATATGGGCACAGATTGAAATATATTGATTAACACCTACAGTCCAAAATGAAGGAGCTAATTACTCTAGGTCTGTGACCACTCCCAAAAGTGTAACAGAAGGATTGTGGTATATTGGGCTAATTTTAACTCTACTACAAATTAGATAGTTAAACCAGTTTATACATACTATGTATCAAATTTCAGGATAACACTTGTCACTTCAGGATCCCTTCTCAAGATAGTCTGAAGTAATCTCTCCTTGTGTTATTGGATTGTTAGAAAATGGTGTGGAGATAGAATAGAATTTGGATAGACTGATATCACATATTATAATTGTCAAACTGAGTTGTCATCACGCTTTGTAAGCTCACGAAATGAGGGACGCAGTTTGGGCCGCAAATGCCGACCTCGCGAAGTGTCCGCATTGCGGAGGTCGAAGCTCTACGGAGAAAACAAAATACGAGCCACGGGACTTAGAAAAAGAAAACGTGTGAAAAGAAAATCGGGACTTAGAAAAAAAATACGATCCGCGGGACTTAGAAAAATAAAAAAATACGAGGTTGCAAAAATACGAAGTTAACGGCCGAACCGCGTACAACGAAAAACACCAAAAACATAAAAATAAACATCGCACATAGCACGGGGGGGGGGGGGGGGGGGAGACAACCAGGATGTCTGGGGGTGAGGTTGTACGCAAATTTAAGTTTTGCACTTGAAAATCAGCAAAGCGAGAAAGAGGCGCAGAAGACATAGAATATCGTCGCCATTTTACAGCACGGAGGTGGAGGCTCTACGGCTCCTCATTCTTGGTAAAAAACAACCGAGAAAAGAGGAACTTAGAAAAAAAATATGAGCTGCAGGACTTAGAAAAAAACAACAAAGCAGGATGAGGAAATCGTGACTTAGAAAAAAAAATATTACCCGCTGGACTTAGAAAAATAATAAAATACAAGGTTGCAAAAATACGAAGTTAACGGCCGAACCGCGTACAACGAAAAACACCAAAACCACTGAAAAAAACAAAACATCCCACGGGGGGGGGGGGGGGGGGGTTTGGGCGGGGCAGCCAGAATGTCTGGGAGTGAGGTTGCAAGCTAATTTAAGTCGTATTTAAGCTGTTTCAGTCCTTGAAGATCGGCTAAGCAAGAAAAAAAATGTTGTCCGAAAAAAATAAAAATGAGGCTACACGACCCCGAAGAGACACAGCCAGGGACGTACAACTTTTACCCAGGCATGTACAAGGTACAAATTACACTATTAGGAAGGACAGAAAATGCTTGTGAGGCGCATAAGACATAAAACATCGCCGCCATTTTACAGCACTAACTTGCAAATCAAAACATTACGATTCTGAAATGGCGGCTTTCCCGCTTAAAACAACGGTTTGGTCTTGCGCACGTAGCCTATATATACTATATACTACACACTTGCCACATTGCTGACACTTTCTCCTCAGGTGATGACAGTCTGACTTGACATTTTCTGCTGCTGGAAAATCCAAAGAGATTGTTAGCTCTTCAGGATATTGATTGCTGGCTATTAATTATACATAGGTAAAGTATATTAATGTATTCATTAATTAATTATTAATATAAAAAAAAAAACATATCATTTTTTTCCCTCTGCACAAAAAAAAATGTATAGTTTACACTGTATTTATATATCTTTATGGTATGCTTAGCTCTTTATATTACATTTATTCATTTACTACAAAATTATTAATGTACATTACTAATTAATAATTACTTAATTAAAAAAACATTATACAGTAGGAAGAAAAAAGTATATTTTACACTTATATATATGTATTATGCTTACCTCTTTATCATACATTTATTAATTAATTAATTAATTTATTAATAATGTCAAATTCACTTATTAATTGCTTCTTAGAAAAAAAAAGGTTTTGCCCACTGCACTATAAAAAAGCTCATTTACACTGCAGTTAGATATCTGTATTATGTTTAAGTCTTCCTAATACCCTTTTCATTAACGTCAATTAATTTGTTAATTAAGAATTACTATATTTTACACTACACTTATATATCTGTATTAATGCTCATTGCATGACAGCAATAGGACCCTGAAATAAAATAAATGGATATTTTACACTGCAGTTACAAATAAGGAAATTTTGTAGTGCACTTACTTCAATCAGTTTATTATGCTCTAAGACCTCAAAAAAATTATATTTAGCACTGATTTTACTTAAATTACTTTAATATGCTCTGAGATCTTGACAATATATATATTTTACACTGCAGTAAAAAAATATATATATACTTTACAGTGCAATTACTTATATCAGTTTATTATGCTTTGGACCTACAAAAAATGGATATTTTACACTGCAGTAAAAAAAAAAATATTTTTCACTGCACTTATATATTTGAATTAATGCTCATTGCCTGACAGGGATAGGACCATCAAAACAGTTACAGATTTAAATCAGTTTATCATGCTCTGACACCTGATACATTTCTTATTGTTGCTTAGGCCTTTACGTTATGCATGTAAACATGATACTTTCCTTGATTAATGAATTAATCGAATACAAACCTTAACAATGCTTTTCATGTAATTTTACAGTTTTCTCATCTCTGTGAACAATGGACCTGAATGAACACAGAACCTGAGCTCTGCAGCATTTCATTTGCAATTACATCACTGTAGCGGAACCCATCACTGTTTTACCCTGTTTTATGATTATTATGGTTAAAATATGATCCTACTATATGTATGTTGGTTGATGCTCTGCAGAATATTGTCCCAGACATTTGCAGCTACTTGGCATGAGAGATAATCCTGTTACAGTGACTCCGCATAAGATAAAGGAAGTCTATTGTATACAGTGTTTTCATTCTCAGATAAGAACAAAGAAGTGTAATTGAATCAATGTCTGATTGTATCAAAGTTGCCAGGGAGCCCCCTATTGTTCTCTTTATGTGTATTGTGCGGCCAAATATGGGCATGTGTATTACCTGTGGCCAAAGAGATGTATATATATTTCTGTAAAGGTAAATAAAGTCAGGATTCATTTGACTCCCAAATTGTGTGTCGTCCAATATGGGAGGTCGGGGATGGTGAAACTGTAGTGCCTCTTGGGTATTTTACCGTATACCAGCGGAGATATTGGACTGCGTTTTCCAGCTCCGTTACATTTGGTGGCAAGTGGCGGAATTGTTCCCATGGTCAGAAGGACAGCTACAGGAGACACCATTCCGTGGAGTACAAATTGAGGGCAACGCTAGTATCCGTACAGCGCCCCTGGCTACAGCAGGATGGAACCGGCTAGTTTTCAGACAGCGTTCCATCATGAGGAGGAGGAGGCGGCCGCGGACTACAGGGATGCAGACAGAAAGGAACTCATGGTTACAGTACCTCTTATTACCCCACAGACTGAGTTTCAAAGAGAACTCCAAAGCAGACTGGCTTTTTTCCCAAGTACGCTTCCCATGAAAACCTTGGAACGGTTAATGACAGATGTCCACAAATCCATAATGGAAAAGCAGCGGGCACGGGAGCGGTCCATCTTGGGAGCTGCTAACCCACCTCCCACCATTAACCCCCCCCCCCCCAGCACTGCGTCCGGGTGGTGGGAACTACCAAACCCCTCCACGGTACATCAGGTGCCACACGTGTAACCAGCAGGGTCACATGCAGAGAGACTGTCCCAGAAACAGAAAGCGCTCCATGTGGAACACTCCAACTAATTCCACCTCCCAGCAGCAGTGTGTACCCCAGGGAGCAGAAGGTGCCGTCCTTTCTCCCCAGCGGCAGTCTGTACTCCAGGGGGCCGAAGGTGTCATCCTTCCCCCCCAGCGGCAGTGTGTACCCCAGGGAGCTGAAGGTGTCGTCCTTCCTCCCCAGCGGCAGTGTGTACCCCAGGGAGCAGAAGGGGCCGTCCTTCCTCCCCAGCGGCAGTGTGAACCCCAGGGGGCAGAAGGTGTCGTCCTTTCCCCCCAGCGGCAGTGTGAACCCCAGGGGGCAGAAGGTGTCGTCCTTCCCCCTCAGCGGCAGTGTGAACCCCAGGGGGCAGAAGGTGTCGTCCTTCCCCCCCAGCGGCAGTGTGTACCCCAGGGAGCAGAAGGTGTCGACCTCCCTCCACAGCGGCAGTGGGTACCCCAGGGGGCCAAAGGTGTCGTCCTTCCCCCCATCGGCAGTGTGAAACACAGGGGGCAGAAGGTGTCGTCCTTCCCCCCCCAGCGACAGTTTACCCTAACCAGGGGAGACACCAATCTCCCAGATGGCGCAGATGGGACCGTGGTCTCTGCACCCACAGCTTGTCCAGATCCCCAACTACCTTCACTGGGACAACCGGAGGAGGGGGTAAGTACAAATTCCCCTCCCAAGCTAACTTCTAATGTGGCCCCAGGGTTAACAGAGGAAATGTTAACCCCCACTGACCCCCACGTTTCCCTGGCTACTGAGCCGGAATATGTCCCAAGTGCCCCAGCAGAAGACCTGACAGCGGGGCAGAGTGCAGTCGGCCTCTGCCCTCCCTTTGTCCCTTGTACAGAGCAGGAGGTCCTGCAGGTTATACCAGCAGAAGAGCTGGCATCAGGGCAGAGTGCCGCTGGCCTCTGCCCCTCAAGTCCCCTCAGCGTGTTGCACCATCACCCCAGCGAAATATCCAGGTGCCAGGTTAGACTTCCCCCCAAAGGGGAGATGTGTGACAAAGTGCCCTTCGCCACTTTGGCTTGGAGAGGACTGTTTGCCAGCCTCCTGCCCTGCGACTATGGCCCTGGTACATATTGCCCTTTGGAACCAGTGTTCGGCCATACCAGAGTGTATGTCACTCATTCTGGCCCTTTACATACAGGGGGGTCATTCGGTACTTGCCCTGTGTGAACCATGATACCCCAGATAGCTATGCCATGGAGCCCATTCATATAATGAAAGACTATGGGAAAGACTTTAGCTACATGGCAATTGAACTGTGTGAAGAGGATCTGAGCGCTATTCGGTAGTTTTGTGCGCTCAGATCCCAGCTATCTGGGGATATGTGAAATGTGAGTATATTTGAATTGCAGTAATGCTGATGGGTTGTCAAACTAGAGAATTGACCAACAAATACTTTTGTCCGGACATCCCCAGGCCGATCAGTTGGGATCAGACCGTGTATGCCGGCTTATGGTCACGGGGGAGGTGTGTAGCGGAACCCATCACTGTTTTACCCTGTTTTATGATTATTATGGTTAAAATATGATCCTACTATATGTATGTTGGTTGATGCTCTGCAGAATATTGTCCCAGACATTTGCAGCTACTTGGCATGAGAGATAATCCTGTTACAGCGACTCCGCATAAGATAAAGGAAGTCTATTGTATACAGTGTTTTCATTCTCAGATAAGAACAAAGAAGTGTAATTGAATCAATGTCTGATTGTATCAAAGTTGCCAGGGAGCCCCCTATTGTTCTCTTTATGTGTATTGTGCAGCCAAATATGGGCATGTGTATTACCTGTGGCCAAAGAGATGTATATATATTTCTGTAAAGGTAAATAAAGTCAGGATTCATTTGACTCCCAAATTGTGTGTCGTCCAATATGGGAGGTCGGGGATGGTGAAACTGTAGTGCCTCTTGGGTATTTTACCGTATACCAGCGGAGATATTGGACTGCGTGTTCCAGCTCCGTTACATTTGGTGGCAAGTGGCGGAATTGTTCCCATGGTCAGAAGGACAGCTACAGGAGACACCATTCCGTGGAGTACAAATTGAGGGCAACGCTAGTATCCGTACAGCGCCCCTGGCTACAGCAGGATGGAACCGGCTAGTTTTCAGACAGCGTTCCATCATGAGGAGGAGGAGGCGGCCGCGGACTACAGGGATGCAGACAGAAAGGAACTCATGGTTACAGTACCTCTTATTACCCCACAGACTGAGTTTCAAAGAGAACTCCAAAGCAGACTGGCTTTTTTCCCAAGTACGCTTCCCATGAAAACCTTGGAACGGTTAATGACAGATGTCCACAAATCCATAATGGAAAAGCAGCGGGCACGGGAGCGGTCCATCTTGGGAGCTGCTAACCCACCTCCCACCATTAACCCCCCCCCCCCCCCAGCACTGCGTCCGGGTGGTGGGAACTACCAAACCCCTCCACGGTACATCAGGTGCCACACGTGTAACCAGCAGGGTCACATGCAGAGAGACTGTCCCAGAAACAGAAAGCGCTCCATGTGGAACACTCCAACTAATTCCACCTCCCAGCAGCAGTGTGTACCCCAGGGAGCAGAAGGTGCCGTCCTTTCTCCCCAGCGGCAGTCTGTACTCCAGGGGGCCGAAGGTGTCATCCTTCCCCCCCAGCGGCAGTGTGTACCCCAGGGAGCTGAAGGTGTCGTCCTTCCTCCCCAGCGGCAGTGTGTACCCCAGGGAGCAGAAGGGGCCGTCCTTCCTCCCCAGTGGCAGTGTGAACCCCAGGGGGCAGAAGGTGTCGTCCTTTCCCCCCAGCGGCAGTGTGAACCCCAGGGGGCAGAAGGTGTCGTCCTTCCCCCTCAGCGGCAGTGTGAACCCCAGGGGGCAGAAGGTGTCGTCCTTCCCCCCCAGCGGCAGTGTGTACCCCAGGGAGCAGAAGGTGTCGACCTCCCTCCACAGCGGCAGTGGGTACCCCAGGGGGCCAAAGGTGTCGTCCTTCCCCCCATCGGCAGTGTGAAACACAGGGGGCAGAAGGTGTCGTCCTTCCCCCCCCAGCGACAGTTTACCCTAACCAGGGGAGACACCAATCTCCCAGATGGCGCAGATGGGACCGTGGTCTCTGCACCCACAGCTTGTGCAGATCCCCAACTACCTTCACTGGGACAACCGGAGGAGGGGGTAAGTACAAATTCCCCTCCCAAGCTAACTTCTAATGTGGCCCCAGGGTTAACAGAGGAAATGTTAACCCCCACTGACCCCCACGTTTCCCTGGCTACTGAGCCGGAATATGTCCCAAGTGCCCCAGCAGAAGAGCTGACAGCGGGGCAGAGTGCAGTCGACCTCTGCCCTCCCTTTGTCCCTTGTACAGAGCAGGAGGTCCTGCAGGTTATACCAGCAGAAGAGCTGGCATCAGGGCAGAGTGCCGCTGGCCTCTGCCCCTCAAGTCCCCTCAGCGTGTTGCACCATCACCCCAGCGAAATATCCAGGTGCCAGGTTAGACTTCCCCCCAAAGGGGAGATGTGTGACAAAGTGCCCTTCGCCACTTTGGCTTGGAGAGGACTGTTTGCCAGCCTCCTGCCCTGCGACTATGGCCCTGGTACATATTGCCCTTTGGAACCAGTGTTCGGCCATACCAGAGTGTATGTCACTCATTCTGGCCCTTTACATACAGGGGGGTCATTCGGTACTTGCCCTGTGTGAACCATGATACCCCAGATAGCTATGCCATGGAGCCCATTCATATAATGAAAGACAATGGGAAAGACTTTAGCTACATGGCAATTGAACTGTGTGAAGAGGATCTGAGCGCTATTCGGTAGTTTTGTGCGCTCAGATCCCAGCTATCTGGGGATATGTGAAATGTGAGTAAATTTGAATTGCAGTAATGCTGATGGGTTGTCAAACTAGAGAATTGACCAACAAATACTTTTGTCCGGACATCCCCAGGCCGATCAGTTGGGATCAGACCGTGTATGCCGGCTTATGGTCACGGGGGAGGTGTGTAGCGGAACCCATCACTGTTTTACCCTGTTTTATGATTATTATGGTTAAAATATGATCCTACTATATGTATGTTGGTTGATGCTCTGCAGAATATTGTCCCAGACATTTGCAGCTACTTGGCATGAGAGATAATCCTGTTACAGCGACTCCGCATAAGATAAAGGAAGTCTATTGTATACAGTGTTTTCATTCTCAGATAAGAACAAAGAAGTGTAATTGAATCAATGTCTGATTGTATCAAAGTTGCCAGGGAGCCCCCTATTGTTCTCTTTATGTGTATTGTGCGGCCAAATATGGGCATGTGTATTACCTGTGGCCAAAGAGATGTATATATATTTCTGTAAAGGTAAATAAAGTCAGTATTCATTTGACTCCCAAATTGTGTGTCGTCCAATATGGGAGGTCGGGGATGGTGAAACTGTAGTGCCTCTTGGGTATTTTACTGTATACCAGCGGAGATATTGGACTGCGTGTTCCAGCTCCGTTACAATCACCATTACAGGTATATGATTTAATGATGCCCTTCCTTATCAAAACATGATTATGTCTTTTGCTTTTGCATTGATTAAAGTTATTGATTAATTAACTAATGTACAGTACTCGCCCGAGACTTCCCAAAGACTAAGAGAAGAAGACCGAAAGAGACTTGCCAATAAAAGAAAAATTAGTGCAAAAGGACAAACTGAGTGTGCTGGACCGCCAAAGAAAAGAAAAAATAATCAAAAACATGTCTGTGAAACATTGCCAAATGACCCAATATTGCCTCATGACACCAATGTTGATACACATGACACCAATGTTGATATACACACTGGTAATGATAGCTATGTTCAGGAAGCTCGGGATAGTCCTTTATTTACATCACTAACAGTAGACACTCATTATTGTGGATTAATGAATGTGGTTTGTCAGTTTTGTGGGGCCTATCATTTTCTGAAGGTAAGACCAGCTGATGGGGAGTTTATTAGTTGCTGTCAGAAAGGAAAGGTAAGACTTCCACAAAGACACACATTTCCTGAATATTTAGAAAGTATAATGAGTGATACAATATTTCCAAATTATACTAATTTCAAAAAACATCAGGTCTTATAACAGTGCAATTTAATTTGCTTCAATGGGTGCTACATTAGCAGAAAATGTTCAAGGACACGGTCCTTACTGTTTTAGGAAAGGTAAGACTTCCACAAAGACACACATTTCCTGAATATTTAGAAACTGCTTCAATGGGTGCTACATTAGCAGAAACTGTTTTAGAGTGCAAGGACAAATTTACCACCGCGCTTCACATTTACACCCTCAAGAAGGAGAGCAATGGAAGCTGTTGAGCAACAGATGACGCTTCCTAAAAATAAACAGTGTTTTCGCATAGTCTTAGGACAGCTGGATAAAATTATGGCCAACAACCCATACAGTCAAACGTACAAAAAATTAGCAGAGGCTTAAAAAAAACAACAGGAACATGCTCAAATACATCAATTGCCAATGCCAAGAGCAAATATGGTTTTGAAAAGAGATTGCAATACTGATCAAAGACGGTATAATTTACCAACAGTAAATGAGGTTGCCATGGTGTTTAAAAATGCAATTACAATTGCAAAGTTATCCCAATACTAAAGTTTGTTTTAGAAACAATATTTCTATGCTGGAATATAAAGTGGGTCAAACTGCTATTCACAATCATTGCAATCATATTTTATGTGAGGGAAAACTCACACAATAATGTATTTTTGATTCATATCTACAAGTCAAAGCAAATAATCTAAATTTTATCAAGTTTCAACAAAAAAAGTTTCGCATAGAACAATATTGTGGATTGATGGATTATGTTGCTGAATTGGCTACCAACAGAGACCTTTCAGCTGGAAGAGCATTCTTTTTGCCATCCACTTTCCATGGATCTCCTCGCAATATGCGAGAAATATACAATGATGCAATGGCTATTGTGACAACATTTTGAAACCTGATTTATTCATTACATTGACATGTAATCCACAATGGCCAGAGATCAAAGAAAATTTACAGCTTGGACAAAATACTTCTGACCGACCAGATTTAGTGACGAGAGTATTCAAAATAAAACTCAATTAATTAATACATGATATAACTAAAGCAGAGTTATTTGGAAAATGTGTGTCTTTTGTTTATACCATTGAATTTAAAAAAAGAGGCCCGCCACATGCTCACATACTTTTATTCCTGAAATAAAAAGATAAATTGAATACTGCAGAGAGAGTGGATTCAGTAATTACTGCTGAATTGACAGTCCAGAAAAATATTCAAAACTTTATAACAATGTAAAACACACAATGATTCATGACCCATGTGGAGATATCAATCCAAATTCACCATGTATGGAAAATAAAAAATGCACAAAAGAATTCCCAAAACATTTTCAAATGCAGACTTTTCCAAATTTTGATGGATACCCTTTGTATAAAAGAAGAGAAGGACAAACTGCTATTATTTGTGGCCAGAAGGTCGATAATAGATATGTAGTTCCATATAATCCACATTTGCTGATGAAGTAAAATGCGCACATAAATGTGGAAGCTTGCACTTCTGTCAAATCCATAAAATATGTGTGTAAATATATGTACAAAGGATATGATGCAGAAACTGTTGTTGTGCAAGGTGCACAAAATGAACAAGACAATCCAATTTTACATGATGAACTTTCATCTTATTTAGATGCTCCCTATGTCAGTGCTCCAGAAGCAGTGTGGCGTCTTCTGAAATTTGAGATGCATGATCGGTCACATGCTGTGTATCGATTAGCTATACATTTTCCTCAAAGTCAGTTTGTTTGCTTTACTGCAGGAAATGAAACAAATGCCTTAGCCTAAAGTGAACATCGAGAAACAACACTTACTTCTTGCCAGGACACTTAGGCCAGACAATTTTTATACATTGCGATTCCGTATCACTATGTATTTGTAAATGGCCAATGGCGACAACGAAAAAGAGATACTCATAAAATTATACCACAAATGTATTCCGTCAGCCCAAGAGACATTGAACATTTCAGTTTAAGATTACTTCTTTTACATGTTCCCGGTGCACAAAGTTATGAACATTTACGCACAGTGAATGACATAGTTTATGATACTTTCCTATTAGCTGCAAGACATCAAAACTTCATAGCAGATGATACAGAATGGGAGAGGTGTCTGGAAGAAGCAGCACTATGTCAAATGCCAAAGCAAATGAGAGAACAATTTGCATTCATTTGCATATTTTGCAATGTACCTGATGCATTAGCTTTGTGGGAAACATTTAAATTAAATATGTGTGAAGACTTTTTGAAACATTACAATGTGCCCATTGCACTATTAAGAGCATTAATGAAAATTCAAGAAATATTGCTGGCTCATGGATTAAATTGTGCACATTTTAATTTGCCTGCTCCAGGACTTAGAGATGAAATTAACTTTGAAGACTATGACACTGAGCTTCAACAACAAAAAACACAAGAAAAACGTGCAACTTTAAATACATTGCAATTGCAAGCATTTAACGCTGTCACAAATGCAAAAGATGATGAAATGGTCAAAGACCGTTATTTCTATCTAGATGGCCCTGGTGGATGAGGAAAAACGTATGTGTATAATTGTTTAATGAGTTACATTCGAGCACAGGGTTAAATAGCAAAGCCATTTGCAACAACTGTAATTGCCGCACTTTTGTTAGAAGGTGGCAGAACTGTGCATAGTGGATTTAAACTGCCTGTTCCCATTATAGAAACATCAGTGTCGGATATTCGAATGAATTCATTACAAGCCAAAAAAAAAAAAAAAAAAAAAAACAAATTGATTATAATAGATGAGGCTACAAAGATGTCATGTCATGCCCTGCAATGTATTGATCGATTATTAAAAGAAGTTATGGATAATGATTTGCCATTTGGTGGAAAGGTCATGTTGTTAGGAGAAGATTTTAGGCAAACATTACCTGTTGTGCCACATGGATATAGGACTGACATTGTTTAAACATGTATAAAGACAAGTAAAGTGTGGAAAATATTTACTCACCTAAAATAAGAAACAAATATGAGATCTGAAGGCCAAAATGAATTAAATAATTGGCTGATTCAAATTGGAGAAGGGAAACATCCTCAAATATATAATCTAGCAGATTACACTGTAGAAATTCCACCACAAATGATTTGCAAAGATTTACTAATATCAGCAATCTTTCTGAATATAATCAATAATGGTGATTTCAAACAAAGTGATATTAACATCAAAAAATATAGATGCCTTGAAACTGAATAACAACATTTTAAAATCCATCAATGCACCAACAAAATTGTACTATATATAGTGCAGATTCGGTTCTGGCTGATGATCAAGACAGTGAATCCAACTATTCAATCAAATTTATCAATTCTTTATCTCTCTCTGGAATGCAACCACATGTTTTGCAACTTAAAAAAGTGGCAATTTTCATGCTACTGAGAAATATGAATCCCAAAAAAGGACTTTGTAATGGGACCAGATTAATTGTGCAGGATTTAAAAGATCATTTTATACATGCAGGAATTATGACTGGTGACTGGTACCCACCTTTATAGGTACCCACTGATGACTGGTACCCATGAAGGTCAACAAGTTTTTATACCACAAATTGATTTGGTTCCAATTGAGAGTGGTTTGCCTTTTGTCCTTCAAAGGAGACAATTTCCAGTTATCATGACATATACCATGACCATTAATAAATCACAAGGATAAACTTTTAAGTCTGTGGTTATTTCTTTACAGGAACCTTTATTTGCCCACGGACAACTCTATGTCGCTTTTTCCAGATGCGACAATCCAGAGGAAATTAAAGTTCCTGTGGAAGAAAAACAAAGTCACAGTGATTTATTAGAGGATGGATGCATTTTTACAAAAAACATTGTGTACTATGAGGATCTGTAAACATAGAGAACAGTGGTTTTATTTTGAGGATGAAAGTTGATGTCATTCAGGCTCTTGTTAGAGGCCCACTATTTCAGTAAGAAACTCTGTAAAATGGCAAAAAACATAGAAAAGAGTTGTTTTACTTCCAGGACGAACTAGACTGTCACTGAGACTCTTTTTAGTGGACCACTATTTCACTTAGGAAACTCTATCTGCCATTTTCCAGAACTACAAAAATAACAAAAAAAATACTAAAACAAGAATAAAAAAGTGGTTATATCTCATAGACAAACTTACAAGTCTCATGGGCTCTTTTCAAGGGAACCACTTAGACATACAAACAAATAAACTAATTGCAATGTCTTGGAAGTAGCCTTTTTGCATGATTGGCCCCACAAAACAATTTTGTTGCATTTTCTTGAAATTCAAGGTTACATGTTACTACATTAAGTTACTGTGTGTAATGTTAAAATTGTATTTTAAACGGTGGAGAAAGTTGTTTCATTGTATATAATTAAGAGTTCATGTTAGTACAATGATGACCATTTCTTCTTAAATTTACATGTTTAATTACATAGAGAATATTGATCCAGGAAGTAATCTGATCGCCAGTTAATGGGGTCAGGAAGGAATTCATTTTTTTCACCACTTTGAAACAATTGACCAAGTTTCACTTGTTTTTTTTTTTAGTTTGCCTTCCTCTGGATTCAATATTCAAGATCACTGTATTTTTTGATAATTGTACTTTAAATGTTATTAGATTACGTTAATGTTTGAATTGTTAACATTGTATTTTACAAGGTTTCAAAAGTTGCTGTATTGGTTATATTATTACTGCATACATAACAATTAAAAAGGTTTATATGGTTTAACAGTTGTTGAAATACAAGTTGAATGTCTACTTCTTTGTAGATAACAAAAAGGTTAAGAGTGTCAGAGGCTCACATTGTGTGGCAAACAGCATTCCCAGTCTTACAATTTTATTGCCGTAATTTTTGACGGGCAAGTCGCTAGTAGTAATATATCTTAGGGAAGATATGAAGGGGACATGCCCAAGGATGACAGGACTGTCAGATAAGCCAGAAAATAGTATGGAAGAGGAAAAACAGAAAAAACAGCCAAAAAAAAAGAATATTCTCTCTCTCCTTTAGATAACTATTTTTTCCTGGTTTCCACCAATCACAAATAGTTACTCTCTGTTTGCATGTTTATGTATAAATTAGAATAAATGTACAACCATGTTGTGTATATCTGTTTCTAGCCGCTTGAGAGTGCTCTGGGACAAAATATTAAATTGGATTAAAATTCATATGTGTAATCTCGGGTCCCATATTGTGTGCCAAGTATTGGTTTGTTAGAGACTCCACCATTGTGCGTTTAGCTAACACCTGCTTGATATGAGACAATGGATAATTGAAATGAAATGTGTATGTCTTAGCGCACTATCTTAAAAGTAGCATTCTGAAGGTCTTTCTTACCCATGTGAAAATATTTAAGACTTGGGCTGGCATATTTACCAACTTAGAGAAGTATTTCATTTTAACAGCTTAATGTTTTAACTCATACATGTTAAAAGAGGCATACTATAAGTTTTTGTGTAGGTGGTAGTAGCAAAGACTAATGGACAACCATATAATGTAAATAATAAATGTATACAACCTCCTTGTTTTACCTAACAAAATGCATGACAAAGTAAACTGGCAATGCTGTAAGAAGCTCCATGTGCAGAAATAATAGCAAATTACATTCAAGCCCTGGCAATGCTGTAAGAAGCTATACAGCAGCACAACAGAAACAGGGGTCCTTGGAATCAAGCTGGGAGCTGAAGGCAGGAACTGGCACACAGTTGGATTTGATAGCTGGAACAGAGCAGAGCAGAAGGTACAGGACACCACAGATACAGCAGTAAACAAGGCAGGAATATAATTGTATAACTGGCTCTTTGTCGTTAGTTCAGCTGGTCCCCATCACCTATCAATGACAAGAATGTGGAGTTATGACTCACAGAAGCAGACGCATCGTTCCTAGATTCTACTCAGTCTGTTAGTCACTCAAAGCCATGGATTAAGTGAAACAACCAGCAGGGACTTCCTTGTTCTGATCATACTCCTTCCCCAAGGACTGAACTGATCTGATCATACTCCTTCCACAAGGACTGATCTCTGGATGGCCTATGGAAGGATTGGAAAGGTGAAGTTCATGGAACCATATAATGTAAGTGCGAGGAGCCATGTGTGCTGTTCAAATCCCTCTCAGTTTATGAGATATCTGGGGCTTGACCTAAATATCAACCCAGAATTATTTCTACCTCAAATTCTTCATGTTCACTCCCTCTAAGTGGAGGTGGAGTGTTGGAGGGAGTGGGGAACTGATTCCTGACCTAGGGTTTGATGAGTAACTTGTGGAATACTGGATGGATACACAGTGGAGGAGGCAGCACAACATCTGGAAAGGGTCAATGTATCTTTGGTCCCATTGAGATGGTTGTGAAACAGTTGCCATAGATTGAGATGTTTGGTGGACAACCACACCTTGTTGCCCTCTGGAAATGCTCTACATCTGAAGTCTGCATACTTTTTTTGGTCAAAAATAGCATCTTGTCCTTGGCCATAGACAAGACTTGTTAGAGATCCTCAGCTTGCCCATCAGTGACATATATTCCATTGGGTGCATTGGTCATCAGAATGGAGGATTACAGGTTCCCAAAAGATGCATAAATTGGAGTTGTTGTTAGGATTCCTGTCTTGTATTGTTATGTGCCCGAGCTTCAGAAGGTACATAATAGTGGGTAGCAAGCACCTAAAGACCAGAGGGAACAGAATTTGTAAAACTTCTGATATTGATTTGAATCAGAGGCATGGGAATGGAGGCCACAAAACAGGAAGGTGTCAAGATCTCCTTTGGTACATTTTACACCTCAGCATCCTGAAATAGATCAAGGAGAGGGCGTCAGCCTTGCCATTCTTGGACCCTGGATGATATGTGATATTGAAGCAACAGAGGAAAAGTATAAAGACCACCTGATTTGTCTGAAGTTCAGTACTTCTGTAGATTCCAAATACATAAGCTTTTTCTGATCAGTAAGCACATGAATAGAATGTCTATATCCCTCAAGCAAGTGTTGCTATTCTTTAAATGCCATTTTATTAGCAAGGAGCTCCCTGTTTATCTGTTTTCTGTGCTCTGCTGGAGAAAGCTTTTAGAAAACAATGCACAGTGAGTAGCAGTTCATCAGAGAACTTACTGCATTTCCTGAATGGCTCAGTCTCCTTTCTCCAAGTACAGATCCATCTCCTAGAAGGTATAGTCCAAGACAGGGACTCAATAGTACAGTCATAAGACCTGTGGGGAGGTAGAGACTCTTTAGAGAACACATCAGTGAACTGTGCATATTGCAGAGGATCTCTTGGTTTATCTTAAATGATAGATAGAGGATATTTTTGCTAAGTGCTAAAAGAAACCACTGATATAGCAGCTTGCCAGTGTCTTTTCTTGCTAGATAATAATGGCAGTAACTCTGGAATGATATAATTTCTGCAGTGGACTATTTCTTTAGGTTCCAGGGAGGCTTTACAGGACTTAGACCTTTCTTGTTGCTGAGACAACCATGTGCTGTGGCTTTTATCACCCAAGGAAAGTATCTGTCCAACAGTCCATGAGAAAGCTAGATCATGTTTCTGCAGCTAAGGTAAGGCAATATTACTTCAATGAATATGGTGTCTAGTAGATCCAGAGTAATCTCTCCTGTATGGAGTACACCCACCGACATAGACATCAGTACAGTCTCTTGCGTCATTCGACCTTAGCCAAGAAGTGTGCCTTCCAAGGAGTGTAGCTTCTAAGGAGTGTACCAGCAGGCGTTTCCTCTTGGTTCTAGTAGGTATCTGATGCCAGAGGGCAAATTGACTACAAAGTTACCAGTAGAATCAATAAATGTATGGGTGAAGACTACTTGGCTTTCCCATTCAAGTGTTACTTGAAGTAGGAGGTGACTTTGGAAGTGAGGAGCTTTATGGGTGTGTTCTAATGGTTGATCCTTCAAATGCATCTGACCCTTACATTTCCATTATGAAGTGATTATGATGTGAGAAAGTATCCCTCTTTACCTCAATAGATACAAATATCTTCTGTCCTCATTTGGTCTCTTTCGGCAGGTGAGATGGGATTACTATCCAGCTCCATATGTTCTGGGCTAGATGTCTCTGTAATAACAATTATTGAGTGGTGACCTGAGGTTAGGTGCCAGTTTGAAGGTGCGAGAGCAGAAGTCATTCTTCCTGAATTTTGCAATGCCATAGCTTTTCCATCCATCAGGGACATTACATAAGCCACATTTGCATGATTTTTTTAAAAGGTTCAAGGATGCAGAGCAAAGTGCACATACACTTTCATAAATTAAAATTATTGGATGATGAATAAAGGGGACCCATCCTTCCAGCAGTCTATTTCCTACCCTACCCTATTTATTCTAAAAAATATTGAATGTACAGTGGGGTTACGACTCAAGAATCACTTAATATCCTTCAATTTATTGCCACTGGAATTCTTTGTAAGTTTTTGAGTTTTTTAGTAGCCAAATAGTAATGCTTTTTAATGACGTCATCAATCGAGATGGATTTGGACTTCTTCTCCAGACAATGCCACTTTATACCTTTGAAAAAACTTATGTAAATCTTGAACAAGATGGCCTTCCATCTATCTGTCCTCCCATTCTGCCCACCCTAGTACTTATTTCCCTGTGGCACTGGCCTATTTGACAAAACGACTTTAACTAATGCTTACAGAACATTGGGCAAAGGTGATATTCCTACTTCCAAACCCCACAATATTTGCTTAACCATTTGTTCCCTTAATAGGACTAATGTAATCTAGTCCTTGCTTCCTGTAAGGGAAATTTGCTAAAAGAGCAATATAATAAAATTTAACTTTTTAAAATGGTACAAAGGTACAATGATGCTTGAATAAACAATCCGGAAACAATATCCCTACAACAGCTACACAACCCCCTACCACCAATTTACATTATGAAAAAGTTCAATATTCAGGTATACCAAGCATTAATCTAAAATTCTAAAACAGTTTTATTTAATTAATGTATATATATATATATATATACACAAATTTTACATGCATCATTAAAAATGTGTTACTTTCTAATCACTTTTTGTAGATTTTTCAAAAATATTAATTGTTGTTCCCTTATGATATTGTTTTTTATTACCTGTGTAACTTTTTACACTGTCTTTTGTCTCATGAAATACAATATAAAAATGCAGATATTTTCATCATACATTATTTTCTATAGTAAAATGCCTTGGATTGGCTTTGAATGAGGACCATATGCTTCATTGTTACAAATTGTCATAAAGATTGTCTTACACTTCTGAGATACCTATTATTTATTTTTCCAGTTGTGAAATTACTATATTAGTTTTGTCTCTTTCATACTTACTATGCCTCAGATCAGTCTAATGAGTCATAAAGCAACATGCAATTAACAGTGCAGTAATTTGTATTAAGTCAAGAGCACTTAAATTGACGTTATAGCTTTTCACAATGTTCAGTGGGGATGAATATTATTGCCTCTCTATGATTCATTTGTTCCTTTTCTTCTGCTTTCCTTTTCCTTTATTCTTTCCATTTTCACCTTTCCATTGATTAGTTGAAACTCCAGTGACATGTTTAAAATAATGTGTAACAAAATAAAAGTTCCCTCAAGTAAACTGACTATCCCAAGTGAAGGTGACTTTTGTAGATTTCCAAGCACTTTCTGAAATTCATACTTGCGTACCTGTTGTGTCAATGTTGTTTATCAGATATAGTAATAATTTGTTGTATGCCAATTAATAAAAAAAATAATTTTACTATATCTACTAAACTTGACACGAATAATTGTTTTAATATTATCTTAAATGTATTATGTATTATGTACATATTATGTAGCATTAATCATTTACTTCTTAATGTTGTTTGCCATACCTGGAGTTAATCATTTAATTTCCTATAAAATGCTCAAATTGAATAAATGTTGTCATGAGCCACACTGCGCCATTGGGGGTGTTTGGACTAATCCCCTTGGACGGGGCCTCTAGATGAAGGAGTTCCTTGTACTAATAGTACTATGTATGGTTCTTGTTAAGTAAGGTTGCTTTATTGCATTTATAATACTAGGTGAAAGGTAATTGTAGTTGCAAATCAGCTTGTCACATTGATTTTAGTTATTCTAAAACATACCTGATAGTTTGTTTTTATGTATGTCATTTTGTAGTAATCGATGGTATACTATAGCAAATTAATTTCTATGAAAGGCCACAAGTATATCTCACACAATGCTTTGGCTTCCTGGATGCTGAAAGTTCATGCCTTGATTGTGGATATGTAATCTGCTGACTACCAAGGTCTGCGGTCTACTCCAGTTGATGGACTGAAGAAAACCCTGCGCATGGGTGAAGGCCTAACTGGGATCCTTTCAGTGCAAGTCCAGCTGACCCAGCATCATCACAAAGTTATTAGCCTATACTCATAAAGTTGCAAGTTGATGGTGATTTTGAAGATATTATTATGAGTTAATTATCTATTGTGGATTACATAACATTCTTTATTATAAAAATATTAGGCAAACTGTGGACTTCACCTCAAAAGGAGAAGGTGCCTAATGTCAGAAAGAATGTTCAGAGTTTAATCTTTGTGCAATAATCATTATGAGAAATTGTAAAGATCTAATGTTATTCAAACATTTGTATGTGAGGTGTAAAAAAATATGTATTGCTTTGACATATACACCATTCTGTCCCTGTGCAATATATTTATATATATATATCACTTCCAAGTGAAGAGAGTCTGTGGAAAGATTATTTATTTATTTATTTTGCAGATGGGATAGGAGTATCCATTGTTTAATATATGGTTTTAATTTGTAATTTTCTTTTTTGATGATTATTCATTGATTTGTCTAACCCTGACTAGTTAATTAAAGGAAACATGGGTGAAAGCTAAGCTCTAAAAAATATATATTTAAATATTTATTAAACATGATAAGTGTTTAGTATATGTATTTTAATTAGGTGAAGTAACATATAATTATAGTACTACAGAATGCTGTGTAGAAAAGTACCATACAAAGAGCCTCATTCAATTTGAAGGCCGCATCTTGCAGTTTATAGGCGCGATGACTGTGGGCCTGTTGCAGGCTTGCGGTCGTTTACAATTCCAGTGCTATTCAATTGAGCAAGGGCGCAAGTTATGACCTGAAGCCTCAAGCCCATAAACCCCTCTCTCTGGAGGGATCCTTGCAGTGCAAGTCCAGGTGTTACAGATTACACATAATACACCAATACACATAATACACCAATACACCTAAATTGAATTACACACATAGATGATCATAGAGCTAGGTCATTCCATACACACACACCCCATCCCCCAACAGTTGATAGATACACATAATACACACATTTTTTTTCCATATAGATACAGAAACATTTATTTTTTATTTATCCTTATCTTATAAATGAAGGGAAGAGAGAGGAGGAGAGTGGAGTGGAGAGGCAGTGAGGAGGAGATTATGAGAGGCAAGGAGAAGAGAGAGGTGGCCCTGGGGAGTGGTGGAGGAGAAGAGGAGGTGAGGAGTCAAGGAGGAGAGTGGTGGAGGAGTTGAGGAGTTGGAGAGTGGAGGAGAGGAGAGTGGTGGAGGAGTTGAGGGGGTGGGGAGCGGAGGAGAGGGGAGTGGAGGAGGTGGGTGCTGGCAGGGTGCCCCGAGAACTAGGCACATCTAGCCCAGGGACAGAGGGGGAGGAGCTTGATCCCAGGGAGGGTAGTTCAGGGGACGGACAGGCCTCAGGGACATTTCAGGGAGCCAAAGAGCCCTGTTCACAGTCGGGAGGGCAAAAGGCTAAGGGCAAGCACAGGGCCCATAACTACATGCAACAGGGGAAAGTAGTCCTCCTTTATGCCATCCGTGGCCGCCCTGTTATCCTTGTGGGGTAGAGAGAAGTTAGGCCCGGCCCTAGGGCCCAGGCATGGATGGAGGTGTTATGATTTTGTTTTCTTTTGTTTTAGGTACAATTCAGGTCAGTGAAGGCATCTTCTGCATCTGCAAGCATTGTGAAGGAAATATATGAAGTTAAGGTTTTCACAGTGACTCTCAGGTAGACATTCCTTCAATGATGGCCCCCCTTAAGATGTAGCTCCCACAACATTAAAGCTATCGTATAGCCAGATATCTAAGACATGATTGTTGTTAGTTTAAATGTAGACTAATACCGCTATGGCAGTGGACTTGCAAAGTCTCATAATGGCATGTGAATGGCAGCCAGCATTAATATATGCACTAAAGAAGCATGTGATCCTGACCTCACCTCACAAAACACAATAAGAACACACCAGCATGAATATCAGCACTAGTGAAGCATGTGATCCTGACCTCAATATCAGTCTGAGAACAGATCCTTGGGTAAGTAACATTGAATCTTGCTTCTGACCTTTGTGTCCTCACCGTATTAATGCGTATTTTCCCATATTGCTGATATCATGAGCATCCTTTAACATGTGCTAAAACCTGTATAGCTGATATCAATGTGATATCAATGTGGCTGAACAATGTCATATTTTTCGAAGGTGATGGTACACCTTGACCACTGGCGCTGGTCACAGTTAAGCATTTATTGTGAGATGTTGCATCATTATTAATGGTCATGGCCAATGAGTTAGCCTGAGTACTAGCTAATGGTTAGTAAGGCTTGCAGATGGGAATCAAGTGAGTTGGTATAATTTTACAATTACATTATTTAGCACTGTACTGAACAAGCATTTTTTTTATTACACAGTCCAGAGGTTTAAACATCTGTTTAATTAAGTGCTACACACGTTAATGGTTTCTTCAATTAAATGGAGTGATTTCTGATGATCCTTTTTTTTAATCAGATTCCGGTTGCAATGGTGTGGTGACCACATGTGATCATGGTAGGTGCTATGCATCATGCTTATTCTAAACTTTGACATATTCCCTTTAGGTATCCCCTGTTTCCCAAAACCAAGCCTCCTGCCTTCCCGGGATCTGCCCACACTACAGCCATGATATTAATGCACAGTCTTGTACATTTCTGATTGTGCTCTGTGTATGAAATAAAACTTTGTTGTACAATTCTCACTGTGTGTTTTCAATGGTTTTATCCACATACATCACATTTGTGTCACTTTCCTATATCAGTTAACTAATGAGCCCTAGTTACTATGCAATAGGTTAATACATAAAATTACCATAATAATTATAATAGTAATAATATAATTAGATATAGTTACATAGTTACATAGTAATTAAGGTTGAAAAAAGACTTTCAGTCCATCAAGTTCAACCTTTTAAGATCTCCTCTGAAAAAAAAACGAAAAAAACCCAAGTGAAACTTAGCCAATAGTTTCAAAAGGAAAAAAAAGTATTCCTTCCTGAACCGAGATACTGGCGATTGGTTTTCTCTCTCTAATTTTCCAGGATAACCCTGAATTCCTTTTTTTCATTAGAAATAAATCCAGTCCCTTTTTAAAGTTTTCTATTGAATCCGCTGTCACCACCTCCTCAGATAATTCCACAGATTAACCACCCTAACTGTGAAGAACCCTTTTCTTTCTTTAAGGTGGAATCTTTTTACTTCTAACCTCAAGGGATGTCCTCTTGTCAGTTGAAAACCTCTTGGTACAAAAAGCTCCCTTGACAAATCTTTATACTGACTCTGGATGTATTTATATAAGGTAATCATATTTCCTCTTAGAAACCTTTTTTCTAGAGAAAATAAACTTAATTTGGTTAGTCTTTCTTCATAACTTAGCCCCTTCATTCCCTTTAGTAGTTTTGTTGCACTCTTCTGTACCTTTTCCAGATCTAAAATGTCCTTTTTATGAAGTGGTGCCCAAAATTGTACTCCATATTCCAAATGGGGGCATACGAGAGATTTGTATAGTGGCATAATTATATTTGCTTCCCTTGCTTCTATACCCTTCTTAATACATGCTAATATTTTATTTGCCTTTGCAGCTGCTGCTTGGCTTTGAGCACTGCTGCCTAGGTGGTTGTCCACAAGCACTTCAAAATCCCTTTCAATATCTGATACCCCTATATCTGCTCCAATAAGATTATAAATTGCATGGCTATTTTTCTTTCCCAGATGCATAACTTTACATTTATTCATATTAAATCTCATCTGCCATTTAGATGCCCATTCCTTACATTTATGTAAATCCCTTTGGAGGAAAAGCACATCATTATCTGATTTAATTATCTTGCACAACTTTGTGTCACCAGCAAAAATGGGGACACTACTTTCCATGTTAAAAAGGAGAGGACCTAATACTGAACCTTGAGGAACCCAACTTACCACATTAGTCCAATCGGAGTATGTTCCATTTACAACAACCCTTTGCTTCCTGTCTTTTAGCCAGCTCTCAATCCATGAGCAGATATTTACTGCAATTCCTGTATCCCTTAGTTTGCACAATAGTCTCCCATGTGGCCATGTATCAAAAGCCTTTGCAAAATCCAAAAAGACTACATCTACTGAGTTGCCTTGATCCAGGCTCCTACTAACACTGAGTTGCCTTGATCCAGGCTCCTACTAACCTCTTCATAGAAACAAATTAGATTAGTTTGACATGACCTATCCCTCATAAATCCATGTTGCTCCTACTTATAATCCTGTTCATATAGACATATTCTTGTATATTATCCCTTATTGACCCTTCTAAAACCTTCCCCACTACAGAAGTCTATAATTCCCCGGATTTGCTCTTGCTCCCTTTTTAAATATAGGTATCACATCTGCTTTTCTCCAGTCATCTGGTTGAGACCCTGTGTTGACTAAATCATGAAAAATTTAATATAATGGTTTGGCTATTACAGAACCCAGTTCCATCAGTACCCTTGGATGTATATCATATAATCATATATATAATTTGTGGTCGAGCCCCCTCTCCTCGTGCAGTTGACGTGTGCCAGGTGCTTTGCCCTATTCTGGCCTGTGGTGGTGCAATCTAATCTGGCCGGAAAAAAGGCCCAGGGCAGAGTGATGGTGAGGAGAGAGGGGAAGGGAGGGTGGGCCACTGGAGAACGTGTGCACAGGTAGGTGTGTGCTTGGGGTTTAAGTAGGGTGGAGGGAGAGGGGACCCCCCAACAAACCCAGGTGTGTTAACCTGGTAATTTGTGGTAAGGTCCACTCTCCTTATGCAGCTAAAGGTGTGCCAGGTGCTGCGCCCTATTCTGGCCTGTGGTATGCCAAGTGCTGTGATCTAATCTGGCCGCAAAAAAGGACAAAAAGTGACAGCACCGAATGGCTTAATTGAAAATGCGGAGGATGATGAGTTGGTTTGTGGACGATGGAATGATGAAGTTTTGGAGAATAGAGAATGGACATGTGAAATCGTTGTGCGATAGAACGTGATGGTGACAGGGTGCTGCTGGTCTTGGTCGAGCGTAGGGTAAGGGAGCAGATGTCTGATTTGAATGATATGACGTGTTGAGTCGAGTAACAGGCTTGGTTAGGAGAGGTGGTTAACTCATTTGGACAAAAAGCCATAGAATGCTAGTGTACCGGCTGCGCAAATGGTGAGGGAAGTGTTGGGGCTGAAAGGATTGTGGGTGAGATAGGCGATAAGTTGTTTGGATATATCACCTGTGATGGGTGTCTGGAAGTATTTACTATGTGGGCTTCCCTAGAGAGGCCTTTGAAGAGGAGTCTTAAGAGGTGAGTTAAGTGTGAAGACGGCTTAATAGACATGGGAGGTGGTAAGGGCGAGACTTGAGAAAAATACGAGGGAAGTAGGCAAGTGGAATTGCTGGAGTTGGTGATGGAGGGAAATGTTGATCACATGTGAATGTGGTAGGAATATAAAATCTAGGAGAGGTAACGTTGGGACGAAGAGCTAAGCAATGAATGGTGAAGCTATCGATTGAGGAAAGCGTAGGAAGAGGAATGCGGTAATCGATTATTGAATTTGAGGAAACAGGTGGCGAACCTCGCGGTATTGTAATTAGTTATTAACGATGAATAAGGCACGAATGAATGCAGGATGAGAGGTAGCCAATTGGTTGGGATGCGTAAGAATGGCTGCGTGGTGGTGTTTGTCTACGAAAATGTGGGGACTAGAGAGAGGAGTACTTGGGGTTGGAGTGATTGATGATGATTGGTGTGGATTGAGGCTGACGTTTGCTTGTTGGATGGACTATTAACAAATGGGTAGGTGTCGTGTGATAATCTTAATGTTAGCGGGTGGCTTCAAAGCCTGGTTGGAAATAGTGGAATGAGGAATTGAATAATAGTAAGGACACTTATGAGATGGGCTTTAATGGTGTTTAGGTGAAAATGGTCTGGTGGTCGTGGCTGAAACTAGTAGAGATGTTTTAACCAAGGTTTGAGATGAAGACAGTAAAGTGGGGAAGGGCGTTCGATTGAGTGCTTTAGTCATGGTGTACTGAGGCATAGTTTGAAAGGGTCAGATGGTGACTGGAGATATGGCGTGTGCTAACTGGTATAGACAGTAAAGCTGCAGAAGGAAGAATGACTGAGACCTTGCGTGGGGGTGCAGATCGCTGGGTTTGTGACAAATAGCAAGGTTGATCTCTAAGGACATGGCAGGAATGTAAATCCGAAGGTGGAAATGTAGGAACTGAGTGAAAGGTGAGAAGATAGAGTGATCGAGTTGAGGAGATCGTAGGGAGTGAATGAGGTAATTTGCATTAAAGTTTATATGTCAAGTGACAAGCCCTGTGAATAACGGAATTTAGTTACCATAGCGGAGTGTTTGAAACCTGTGGAATGGGAGTGCCGGAAGAAAGCGCTTATGGTAGTATCAATGATGAATACGAATGAGATGCAGTGAATATGTGTAAGTGAATGTGTGGGGTAGGTTGAGTACAGTAAGGAATGGATAAATAGTGGATCTATGAAAGAAATGTGGGATTACCTGTAGAGTAGCTGCGGAGTGGTGGTGGTTTGCGAGTATGATGAAGCCTAGCGAGGGTGAGTGCGACTATGAGAGTGCGATTGAAATGGAGCCTAGCAAAGGGCGGTGTGGCTTGCGAATGCCGTTAAGGCTAGCGAATGGGACTATGAAAGCACGATTGAGGCGGTGCCTAATGAAGGCAGTAAAGTAGAGTAGCGAGTGTATGGAGGGCAGACGTTTAGCAGATTGGTATCAATGTTGAATACAAATGAAAGATAGAGAATATGTTTACGTGAATGTGTAGGGTTGGTCGGAATACAGTATGGAATGGATAGATAGAGGCTCGAAGAAAGAAATGTGGGATTACCTGAAGAGTGACTGCGGATCGGTGGCGGTGGTGCCTAGTGAAGGCTGATGAGGGGCTTGCGAATATGATGAAGCCTAGCGAAGGCAAGTGCAACTATGAAAGCGTGATCGAGGTGGAGTCTAGCGAAGGCTGGTGTAGCTTGCGAGTGTGGTTGGGCTTAGTGAATGAGACTATGAAAGCGTGATTGAAGCGGTGTCTAGCGAAGGCAGTAAAGGATTTACGAAGGCATCGGAAGTGGTGCTCACAGAGGGCTGAGTAGAGAGTGTAAGGAGGGCAGATGTTCAGTAGATGTGGGCCAAAAACCTCATAAAGCGTCGGGAACCCGAAGTGCTACATTGGACACAGACAAGGGCCTAGACAAGTAGGTTCGGGCCCAGATGAATGGTAGGGAAGTGCAGGAGGACTGGACAGTTTACCTCGAGAGGGACCATAGCTCCCCAGCAATGAGAGTACCCTTTCATGCAGGCTTGACAATTATGAATGAGGTATGACGGTGAGAGTGAGACGATGGATGAAGTGGTGATAAGCGTGCAGCAAATGTATGTAGTTACTAGGTATTGAAAAAGAAAGGGTAAGGGATGAGTTGAAGTATGAGAGAAAACCCGGTTAAATAGGAAAGAGAGGAAGGTGAATTGAGTTACGTAGGACAGCTTGAATGAAGGGCTGCATAGTGGGAGGTAGGTAAAGGAAATAAGGAGGGAGAGAAAGAGTTACATTTAGTTTAATAAATACTGAAGCGAAGCAGGGTTGGCGAGATTGGATAAAGATCCAGGGTAAATGATGATTTGAGGTATGAAAAAAAACTCGGATAAAGGAAAAAAGCGAGAGAGGAAGGTAAATTACGCGAGTTACGCAGGAGAGCGTGAATGAAGGCCTGCGTAGTGTGGTAGGTGTGAATAAAGGTCGGGTATAAATGGAGAATAAGGTATGTAAAAGGTAATAAGGAGATGGAGAGAAGGGGTTCAATTCAGGTTTGATGAAAATTGAAGAAGGAAGGAAGGGTTAATGGTAAGTTTATGTTAGCGAAAGGGTGAGGGATCCGGAGAGATAAGCAAGTAAAATCCGGATGAATGGAATACTGCGAAAGAGAAAATATAATGAATGAAAAAGCGCAGCCTAGGGGTAATTAAGTGGTGGATTGAATACGTTGCAAAGGGGAGTGGGAATGAAAAGTGGCATGGCGAGGTAGTGATGGATAAGGTTTGGGTATGAGGAGCAAGAGTTATGTAAGAAGGTAAAATAAGGAGAGGGAGAGGTAAAATACATTTTTTTTAGAAATTGAAAGGGAAAGGAGTAGAATGGGTTAATGGTAATGGCATGGTATGATTAGAGTAAAGGATGTGGGTGCTTGGTGTAGTGAGGGCAATAGGAGACATTATTGGGAAGGGAAATGTGCAGTAATGCAGTATAGATAGGCTGTGATGTGCTGGCAAAGCCTGCATGCTGCTGACCTGGGAAACAAGTAAAGCCGGGATATCGGCTGTTTCAGTGTTCATGTGCAGTGTAAAGGCACAGGCAGTGTATGGGGATGGTAAAAGGCCCGGGAAAACAGCAAAAGGGGCCAGAAAGAGACCCAAACTGGACAGAAGAAGGGGGGGGGGGACGAGGAGACAGCAGGGAGGGAGCAAAAAGAGCAGCAGGAGACAGGGGAGAAAAAGGGAGGAAATGGGAAAGGCAGCAGCAGGGACCGAGGGAAGAGAGGAAAGAGCAGAGAGACAGAATTGCAGGGAGAGAGACACCCACCCTCCCACAAACCCAGGTGTGTTAACCTGGTAATATATTATAATAAAGGGTTAATACACATAACAGGTCCAATTTGTGATACTGTGGAGTATCAACATTTCGCTGAAGGCCTTATAACAATATGACAGATGATAATGTGAATTGATTGATAGCAAAACACTTATTGAGATATCACCAAATAATAATGGGTATACAGCTTGGCACATGGCCACCAGCAATGGTGTGGGACTTTTCAAGATGGGCCTAGAGGAGATAGTCCCTGATGGAGGTGAGTTGGCAGCCTCCATGTGTTTTTGTTTCCCTTCCTGAGGGGTTAGATTAGATTAGTGTTGTGTATTTTGCCCTGTTCCCTTACTGGATTGCTCAGTGGTGGTGGTGAAGGGGCATGTGTACCTCAATAAAGCTGTGAGCTATACCATGTAGACCACTGTATGTGGGCAGGTCATAGCAGAGATGTCAGACAAATCACAGTCCACTAGAGAAGCAACTGGCAACTCACTCCAGTAACTTTGGCATGCAAACCTTGTGGAAAAGCACAGGCAGAGACATAGCTGAATGTTCTGCAGTCCATAGGGTCACAGAGAGTCAGACACAACAGAGAGACTTAACATCCTTAAATAAAATGCTCCCCTGGTACTTGATATATGCCATGTAGCGGTTTTATTTGGCCACTATTTGTTTTCTCAATGTAGATGTGATGAGTGAGATGTATATGAAATGATCTTTGTATTTTTAGGGTCCACATTAGAGCCTCTGTGAGTGAGAAAGGGTTAATATGGCAGCCATTTTCATGTATTTGTGTTGCAATTTAATGAGATAGTGTGTCTTTAATAGCTTTCAGTATCTTGCTGCATGACTTTTCATATTGGCATATGCATGACCATTACAACATATGAGAAAAAGGAAAATGTATTTTTTAAACCTATTTGATACTTGTGAGTTGTTGTACAAGTAATTAAAATGCCTTTTATCGCTTTGGCCATATTTTAAAGTGCATCGGTGTGTTCTTATTGTGTTTTGTAGTGTTCCAAACTAGTCTGTAAACCCTTTGCGGGTACTATTTGGAACCAGTAAACCTTGGGCTGCCATTTGTCATTTGCGGGCTTGACTGAGGGTGCGGTCTTGGGGGATTTTGGCAATTGAAACGGTATTTCCGATTTTAGTGATCGTAACTTGCAGACGTGAAAGATCAAAGGCTTCCATAGACTGTAAGTTCTGAGTTTGACAACGCCAATGATTTCAAGCCCATAACACGTAAGCTGATTGAATAGCAAATTAGCTTATGGGTTCCATTACGGGCTCCAGTAACTTACAATTGCTAAATTGCATGAGGCTCAAAATATACTGCATTTCTAATTGTTACCTTTAGGTAACTGAAAGCAGTTCAACCATAAGAGCAAGTCATGATAGTCAAGGAAAAATTATAGTCATGTTACGCATTATATTTATGAAGAATTGAAGTTTATCTTAGAAATCACAATAGCTATGTATTATTTTATGGTATTGGAAATTCTGGATCTAAAATTATAAATGCGCTTAAAGGTAATAATAACTTTTTTATTACACTTCTAACACTGGAGCCAGATTGTTCAATATAATAAGGCATTCCACGTTAACATTTTTGCAAGTTATTTCCTGATTCATAGAAAATATTGCAACTTGCCATTTAAAGCAATATTCACTATCCTGGTGAAGAAATACTGTTTTGAACTTTTTGAAAATGTTAGTAATTCCTGGTATACAGTTGCACTAAGGTATGATTATCCATATAAGCAACTAAAATCAGTCCAATGCTAAGTTACATGTATTTGAATTTCATTCACTTACCCAGTATAACATAATTTAATCTATTCATTTAACCAGACGAAGAAAGATTGTATGAAATATACTGTCTGGTGATGAGTGACTGAATGTGAGAATGATTATGAAACTTAATTTGTGGTGCATAAGACAGAAAGAGTAAGTGTCACTAAGCATTAGTGTGTTAGTTAGATTGACTGTCACCGAAAGAATCACTGTATCACGGTAAGAATCTGTCCTTACATTATTTTACATATTAATGGACTAATGGATGTGATTTGAATAGACAGTTCACACCTAACTAGGATGAAATGAAGAATAACTTCAGTGTTCTAAATCAGTGAGGTGTATGAATGACTAACGCATGGAAAAATCATTACACATAATTTCACAAAATTAGATAATAAATAAAAAGTCATTAAAGTGTATATTCCGAACATTAAAAAAAAAGACTTACATATGTAAATAAACTGGTGAATAATTTAATTTGTGTTACAGATCTGCTGTCCTGAAAAATTGTCTTGAAAATGATGAAGATTATTTTCCATACACAAGTGGCGCTACTAAGTAAGACCCCCTCATAAAATTACCTAATTAGCATGTAAGAATATTGTATGTGGTACATTGTTAATCCCATGAAATGGTTATTTATAGGTTAGGAAGTAGAAATAGTAATACTTAACGGGAAAGTTTCACTTAAACACAAATCGCTTTTGTATTAAAGGATACACCTATAGAATACTGCTGTGGAACATGTCTAGGAAATGAACATGATAGTAAATATTACTACATTTTCAGATGTTCACAGAACCCTTACTAATTGGAAACCCAACCACTCAAATCCTCTTCTTGATCCTGTAAGGCTGGGAAATAGTTTGTGTGATTCAAGAACTTGAAAGCAACAGTTCATCCAATAGGCACAGTTAATCATCCATGTATGTAAATGGAATGAAATCCTCACCTTTGGAATAAATTCCTGAATAGTTATCAAAATAACTTTAACTGAATAGAAGATTTTGCACGATTGCTTATGTGATACTTTTCAGAATAATTTACCAGTCAGATGCTTTGTCCAGAGTTTCAGGCCTTTCATGACCAATGTAAATTCTCATCTAAGATACCAGTTATTCCTAAGAGGCATCTGATAGTAAGGTCTGTAGAAGACCACTGTATACCTGTAAAAAACACTATATAAAATCTTTCCCATGCTTTATGATAAACCGAGGAATTTTTCTGGGATTTGAGTAGCAAAATCCCTCCTGTTCAATTTCCATGCCATTCCATCGAGTCTACTGGGACAAAAATGACATATATTGCCTTGAAACTGTAGATCTTGTCTTGAATGAAGAGGAATGGTTGACTGGATCGATCATATTTCCAGGACAGTGAGATTTCAAAGTCGGGTTTCAATTACGAGTTTCAATTACGAGTTACGATTGGACCCACGTTCCAGAAATAATGCAATATTGATATTTTATTACATGCGAGTTCCATTATATGTATTAACACATTGATTGCAGGGATCGATATAACGTGGAAATTAAACATGAAATAAAGTATTTTATATTGCCAATTTGGGAGCTTGAGAATGTTGTGCTATTAATTCTAAACCTAACATCACTTTCCCTTTTATTATAAATACTGTATTGTGTGTGTATATTTGCATCTACAGAGCTACGTATAGGACTTTTACCCACTAGCGGGTCCTCTCTAGCACCCGTAGGCTTTTTGGCTCCATTTGTGGGTTAATGGCTTGAATGCCAGTGAATTTGTTGCATTTTAATATCGCGATTGGAATGTAACAGTTACATGCTTGAAAGAACAAAGGATCTGCAAGGTGCGCAAGTTGAATTCTCATGTCCCTTACGGTTTTCTTGCCCCTACCCCACAAGTAGTAGGCGGGTTGCTTTATGGGGCCAATTTAATAGCCGCAAGTTTTGCAAGCTACGTTACAGGCTACATTTTTACACGTTAGGGGAATTTAATAGGGCTATTATTCTTGCAGCACTTTTACTCTGTATTTAAAATGGGACATCACAGCTACATAAAAGGAGACCAACAATATTATAAAACTTAACTTTTATTATTAATACCCATAAAATATATTTCTGAATTAAAAACATTTAAAATTAAATGAAACAATAGGGTCTGTGAGAAAACAAAATCAACACATGTTATCTAATTTAACTCTCTGTCCTCAATCCTACAAACAACTAAGAAATATATCCTCATCAATATATTTATGCAATCTTTTTTTTGCTCATGTTTTATCCCAAGTATAAGATGTGAGTATGTGCATTTCGGCACAATGACAGCAGAGACCTATGGGTATGTGAAATATACTCTAAATAATATTAATATATAAGGTCTTATATATATTTTTTTATTTAGGTGTTATGTCCCTCTTCTATGAATGGATTTGTTAATAATATGTGCATTGATAATGGGTTGACATCTTGGCAAATATAACAATATTTACTATGTAGAATATTAGTGATGGGTATGGAGATCTATTATGAATGACCAACACTTTTACTCTATAGATTCCTGACTTCATATTAGGCATTACTAAATATGGGTTGTGCCAATTTTTCTGGATGAAGTTATAATATTCTCTATGAATTGGACTAAAGTACAGCACATATATTTACAATCCACTGCCTTCCTAGTGCACAACATGATATTTAGTGTTAAAATAGTATAATTATAATTCGAAGACATCAACCAAATGTTGCTTTGTGTTGTGTTTATTTTGTCAATTAATGTCTTAAACCAAGCCATTTACCTGGAGATTACATAGAGGTTGGGGATACATTCAAAAGTAATGCCTCTGATGAAGCTTACACAAAATTGATGTCAAATGGCTGAAGTCACTTCAAGTGGCCACTTCCAGTCTTGGGAAAGTGCCAAAATCAGTTAGAATCTGCACAGGCAGAACAGCGCTTACTTATCTGTTTTAGTGAAACTTAAATTAGCCATAAATCATAGAACTGAGAGAAAGATTGTTATTAAGGGCAGTTTATATTAATAAACGTGTTGGGACTGGTTAACAAATACAGTCACTTGATATGAGCAGACACACTGAAGGAAGCATTATAACAATTTGAGTAGCTGCAACATTGCAATAAATATAGTAGATCAATGTAACTGAGAGTGCTGAAATCCAGATACAATTCCTCTTTCTAATTTTTCTTAATATATTGTTATATGGTTTGATAGCAAAAATCATCTATATCATTGCAAATATATTGTAACCTATGTTTCTTTTAATACTATGCCTATGTCAGGGCCATCTCCAGATAGCGAGGAATGACAGAGCATGGCTGGTATGAGAGCCAAACTGAGAATGCTCTGCTCCCTTCCAGTGATCCCACTAGACCAGCCATCAGAGAACATGCATGCAGAGGAGAGGAGTAATTTCAGACTCGGTAGAGTTTCCTAGATCTGGATGCTATTCATTAGGCTTCCAATTATAAGACAACCCTGTTGAGACTGAACTGACTCCTCACTATGCACGTTTCCTGGTGGCTGGTCAAGGGGGATCATTGGAAGATTTACCAACAGGGAAAAGACAAAAGGGAAGTCAGACGGTCCAGGGGTCAGGTGCAGATGGCAGACTAAATTGAAAATCAAATTAACAAACCAGAGTAAAAAAACAGAAGCTCCAAGTACAGGTAGTTGCTTGATCTGGATGCAGGATCACAATGACTGAGCACAGAGGGTTAGTTTAATGCCCTAATAAAAAGCCTCAGGTAATTCCACAGGTGTTGGGAATGAAAGCATAATGAATAGCATCCTCGTCTAGGAAAAACTGAGCTGACTCCTCAGCATGCATGTTCCTTGGTCAAGTGGGATCATTGGAATGAAACACACCATCCCAAGTTTGACTCTCACCCAAGCCATTCCCTGCCTCACCTCACTGTCTGGAGATGACTCTGACAGCCTACTAAACAATCTTAAAATTGTTTGGGGGAAGTCATGACATCTATCTCTTGGATTCCTAAAATATGAGACATTTCTTGAAGAATTCGAAAAGAAGCTTCAATTTTTCTGGGCCTATACATTTTCTACTTAGAGTATCCATTATAAAATGTCCTTTCCATGGAATCTGGACACTTCATTGGATCCAGGTTGAAATAGGGATGATTTATTTAGTAAACACTCACTGTTTTCTCCCTGGTGATTTAGTTATGCCATTGCGCTTTTATTGCCCATGTGGAAAGGAACAAATCTTCCTGAAAGAAAAGGTTCAAAGTATGGAATAACTTGAGCCACTCATTTCTATTCAAGGCATTTAAATAAAAATGACAGGAAAGAATGTCCTAGTCACCTTGAGAATATTGATTTTCCATGTAGGCTCCCCAACCAATGCTTCTAGCAACTGTGGTGAATAAACTCCTTGAAAAAGGTCCTAAAGGAAAACCCACACCTTTTTTTAAGCTATTCCATGCTTCATGAGAAATTGGGGAGAGAAATATTTTTCGAGTTACCTTTTCTTAAATTGTGATAGTAAACTGTTAAATTATATGAAACTTCCACCTTAACCATCTTATCATCTGGAAAGTGGAGGACAGATAGCACACATGATCTCCTTTTCACATGATGCAGTCAAATTCTTGAAAATAATATTCGTTTGTCCTGGAAGACATACTCCTGGGTGAGAGTTGCTAAAAATATGCTTCCAGGTAAGAACATAGTTGTGCTGGGATGAGATTGCTCTTGTTCCAATTTATTAATCAACCATGGCCTGCAAAGTTAAGATTACTTTTTTTAGCAATCCTTGTGAGAACTATGGGGGCCTCTAAAGTAAAGTCAGCTGCCAATTTGATTTTGTCTATAGTTGTTAATATCATTTATTTATAAACACCAGTTTATTCTGTAGTGCTAGGTATAGGAGATATTTTGAATACACTCAAAATGTCAAGTTACTTACTAGTATAGAAGGTATAGAGAGCCCTGCTCTTGTAAGAGCCTACTCTCTAAGTAGTGCCTCTGACTGCTCTGTACCTGGAACCAAGAACAAGAAACACTTTCAAAACCCACTCTCTAACTGCTCTGTAACTCTAACTGATTCACCTGGAACCAAGCACAAGAAACACTTTCAAAACCCACTCTCTAACTGCTCTGTAACTCTAACTGATTTACCTGGAACCAAGCACAAGAAACACTTTCAAAACCCACTCTCTGACTGCACCTGGAAAAAAGCACAAGGTATTACCACTGGACTCCATTATCAGCAACCATCACCTTACCCATATGGATAATTAATATTATTATAAACAGATAGCTTTATTTTCACTCTGTTTGTTTTGTTTATGCACACCACTGGTTGTTATTGCCCCTACAACCTCTGAGGACAAGTTGCTCCTACCCCCCCCCCCCCAACTAATTCTTATATATTTATCTGTTACAGAAACACTTTCAAAACCCACTCTCTGACTGCTCTGTACCTCTAACCGATTCACTTGGAACCAATCCCCTCCCTGCTCCTCTCCCACCCCTGCTGTCTCTTAATTTATAGACTCATTCAAATCAGCAACATCTGCTAATTACTCCTGATTACTTCTCAAAAATTACATACTGTGTCACAATGTTTCCTCTGACCTTCCTCTTCTTTATAACCTCCTGACAGTTTCTCAGATTCTCCTCCCCATTTTCACCACATAATGTCTTCAACTAAATAACCATTTCACCTCCTCTCATCTCCGCCCTTCTTCTTTGCTCCCATGAACTCCTCTCCTTCCTCCAGTCACTATCTCCTCCATCTCCTACAGCTCACAAGCAGAAACGCTTCTGGAAGACCCACTCCCACCTCCTATCCCTTTCACTCCTCCTTCTGCTGGTAGCTGGAAATATATCTCCTAACTCAGGCCCCTCACTCATTTGAACCCACTGTCAGCCACGCACTGCCTTCAGGATTGCAAACACCCAAAACCTCTACAACTTAATACCTATCTCCTGCTACAAACCATCCTGTTTACCCTTCTCCTGTGTCCTATGGATTGTGCAATCTTTCTGCAATAAACTCACTTTCATCCATGACCTAGTCACTTAAAACTCCCTCAATCTAATGGCTCTCGCAGAAATCAGTCTCTCTCTTTCAGACACTGCCTCCCCTGGTGCACTCTCACATGGTGGTTTTCACCTCAGTCACACACCTAGACCTAGAAACAAACAAGGTGGTGGTTTTGGCATATTTCTTTGGCATCTTCAACATTACCATTAACACTCAAATATCCCCTACTGCTGTTAAACTTCTTTCACTCACCTCTTCCCTCTGCCTCTAACAATTGACAGATTCCCTAACTCACCGTTATGGACACTCCCTAGACCTTATTTTCACTCATCTCTGCACAACCTCTAACCTTGCCATCTGCCCTCTATCTTACTATCACCGTCTATCCTGCAGCCTTACATCTTTCTCTCACTGCCCTTCATTTACCCCGATCACCATTACTATAGAGAAACCTTCAAGCACTTGACCCACAACACTTTTCCACTGTGTTACAACCCTTTCTCAGTCCCCTCACCAATTTCACCTGTCCCGACATTGCCACCTCATGGTACAACATGACTCTTACTTTCACTCTTCACACTCTGGCCCTCCATAAACACACGCAGACACCCTTACTCTCACCCACAACCATGGCACTACACAAACACTATACATTTAGAGGTGTTCCCGCACTGCTGTACGACTATGGAGGAAGTCACGCAATTCAGCTGACTTCCTCCACTACAAGTTTAGGTTACGCTCCTACTTCTCTGCCCTCAACCTTTCCAAACAGCACTATTTCACATCATTAATATCTACTCTGTCTTCTAACCCCAAACGTTTGTTCTCTACTTTCAATACTCTCCTCTGCTCACCACCACATCCTGTTCCTTCCTGTCTTACGGATGAAGACTTTGCCATCCATTTTAAGCATACAATTGAAAACATTTGCAATAAACTCTCCTCTCAACATAGATCATACACTCCCTCCTCTCAAATAACTGACAACACTCAGCCTTCACACTTCCCTCATCCCACAGCCACTATGCACTCCTTTGACCTTGTAACAGAGGATGAAGTCTCTTTAAACTTCCTCTAACCACTGGCACGTTTCCATCATCTTTAAAAAAAAATGCCATAATTACACCTATTCTTAGGTAACCCTCATCTGACACTGATTCTGTAACTAACTACTGCACTATCTCTCTACTTCCCCTGGCTTCCAAACGGCTGGAGCGGCTCATCTACGATCGCCTCACCAAATTTATCTCCTTCAACTCGTTTCTTGACACCTTCCAATCTGGCTTCCGACCCCAATACATTCCCTCATTATATCTTGTCTTGACTACTGCAACTCACTTCTGGCTGGCCTACCCATCACCCGTCTATCCCCACTTTAATCCATAATGAATGCCTCTGCTAGACTCATCTACCATACTAAACATTCAGGGCCCTATTAAATTCGAGCTGCGGATGAAATCGTATCTCGCAAATGCACATCGTAACTCGATTTACGTAATCGATTGACTTGCGATTGACTTGCGTAATTTCGGACTACTTTGCCGAGATTTGCCTCCGATAAGCGATACGTAGTAAGTAGCGGAAAATAATTCCTTGCGGACGCTCGTATCTCGCAAATTCGCTAAGTGCACAAAAAACCCACGTAAAATGGTTTACGCATTACGTACAGACAACTTAAAAATAAAAAGTGAGTTTAACAGAGGAAAAGCATGGAAGGCCATTACAATTGATTTCACCATCCCCTCCCCCCACCAAAGCAAAGGCATTATACAACCAATTAGTTGTTACATTTTGAATGAAAAGCCATGCTGCAGCTTACATAAAGCAAAATTAAAGACACACTACCTGATTACATAAAAACACAAAAACATCCAAATAATGCCATATTAACCCTGTTATTTTGTATACATGTTGCTCATCACATCTACATTTGGGAACACAAATATGGGGCACATGGAGAATGTGAATATGTCCTGTTCAGTCTTTCGGTCGGGTCTGACTGTGACCCTCTGTCACTGCTTTCTTACAAGGTTCCTATGCTGGTGAGACCGGAGTGGGTTGTCAGTTCCTTCCCCAGTGGTTTGGGATTTGGCCCTGCATTCTGCTTTCACTCTCACACCCACAATGACCCTTAATGGGATAGCTCACTGAAATACACAATACCTCTTGTTTGGTCTTTCGGTCGGGTCTGACTGTGACCCTCTGTCACTGCTTTCTTACAAGGTTCCTATGCTGGTGAGACCGGAGTGGGTTGTCAGTTCCTTCCCCAGTGGTTTGGGATTTGGCCTGCATTCTGCTTTCACTCTCACACCCACAATGACCCTTAATGGGATAGCTCACAGCTTCATTGAAATACACAATACCTCTTGTTTGGTCTTTCGGTCGGGTCTGACTGTGACCCTCTGTCACTGCTTTCTTACAAGGTTCCTATGCTGGTGAGACCGGAGTGGATTGTCAGTTCCTTCCCCAGTGGTTTGGGATTTGGCCCTGCATTCTGCTTTCACTCTCACACCCACAATGACCCTTAATGGGATAGCTCACAGCTTCATTGAAATATACAATACCTCTTGTTTGGTCTTTCGGTCGGGTCTGACTGTGACCCTCTGTCACTGCTTTCTTACAAGGTTCCTATGCTGGTGAGACCGGAGTGGGTTGTCAGTTCCTTCCCCAGTGGTTTGGGATTTGGCCCAGCATTCTGCTTTCACTCTCACACCCACAACGACCTTTAATGGGATAGCTCACAGCTTCATTGAAATACATAATACCTCTTGTTTGGTCTTTCGGTCGGGTCTGACTGTGACCCTCTGTCACTGCTTTCTTACAAGGTTCCTATGCTGGTGAGACCGGAGTGGGTTGTCAGTTCCTTCCCCAGTGGTTTGGGATTTGGCCCTGCATTCTGCTTTCACTCTCACACCCACAATGACCCTTAATGGGATAGCTCACAGCTTCATTGAAATATACAATACCTCTTGTTTGGTCTTTCGGTCGGGTCTGACTGTGACCCTCTGTCACTGCTTTCTTACAAGGTTCCTATGCTGGTGAGACCGGAGTGGATTGTCAGTTCTGCTGTCACTCTCCCACCCATAAGGGCAGCAAACACACACAGAGGGTTTGCAGAGGCACAATGAGCACCAGCCAACTCACCTCCATCAGGGGTAATCGCCACTACTCTTATCCAAGGAAGTCCCACGCCATTGCTGGTGGCCATGTGCCAAGATGACCATTCATTCCCATTTGGTGACCTCCCATTATGTTCTGCTATTCATCAATTTACATTAGTTTCAATTGCTAAGTGATGTTGGGGAAGTGCGTGTGAAAGCAGAATGGACGTACAAATCCAAAATCACTGGAGAAGGAACTGACAACCCACTGCAGTATCACCTATCAATATCCTTTTAGGCCCTCAGGGGAATGTTCCTACTCCCCAGTCCCGCTAATTGTACTTGGCCTGTACATTACCCCTTTATTATGCCTAGATGGTAGATCAATTAGATGCATCATATGATATCTAATGGATCTATTGCAGGTTAACTAGTGCTCATTAGTTTACAGCTATAGTAATGTGACACTAATGTGATGCATGTGGATGTCCCCTAACCTCAACCATTGAAAACACACCGACATGGTGAGAACAGGGTAACACAGCTTTATTTTTGGACACAGACCACAATCAGCAGTGGTCAAGACTGAGCATTCACAGAACGGTATAAAACAGTATAACAAAACTTTATTTTTGGACACAGACCACAATCAGCAGTGGTCAAGACTGTGCATTCACAGAACGGTATAACAAAACTTTATTTTTGGACACAGACCACAATCAGCAGTGGTCAAGACTGTGCATTAATATCATGGGTGTGGTGTGGGCGGGTCCAGAGAGAGCAAGGGGCTAAATAAAAAAAATGGGATACCTACAGGGGTCAATCTAATAGTCTAGAATAAGCATGATGCATAGCACCTACCAGGGTCACATGCGGTCAGTACACCGCTGCCACCGGAATATGATGAGAATAAGGATCATCACAAATCACTCCATTTAACTGAAGAAACCATTAGAGTGCATGGCACTTACAACTTGTCTGGATCTGTTCAATTGAACAAATGATTCAACCTCTGGACTGTGTAATCCAATCCAGTTTCACACATACAGTGTGGTGTGTGAAATTGCCCACAAAAATGAATGGTCACCAAAAAACAAAAAAGGCAGAGGAGGATAAAACAAAATAATGACAATGCATGTACAGCAAAGTACTAAATACTGTACCAATATACCAACTCACCTGATTCCCATCTGCAAGCATTACTAACTATTAGCTACAGTAGGTCTCTGGATAATGAGTAATATGGGCAAATACCCATTAATATGGACAGGACACAAAGGTCAGCAGCCAGATTCACTGTTTCTTACATCAGACCCAAGGATCTGTTCTCAGACCGATATTGAGGTCAGGATCACATGCTTTATTAGTGCATATATTAATGCTGGCTGTCATTAACATGCCATTGTGAGACTTTGCAAGTCCACCGCCATAGCGGTATTAGTCTACATTTCAGCTAACAATAATCATGTCTGAGATATCTGGCAATATGATAGCTTTAAGATTGTGGGAGCTACATGTTAAGGAGGGGGCGGTCATTGGAGTAATGTCTACCTGAGAGGCACTGGGAAAACCTTACGAATTGTACCTAAAACAAAACAAATGGAAAGAAAAATAAAGAGAAAACATAAAATCTAAGGGCCTAAAAAAAAGGGGACTGCAGCATCCCTCCCCAACAGCATTCCCCATTGACCATCAATTGGTGGCATGTTCAACCGAACCCTACGTGTCCACAGAGAAGAGGATCATGGACCATGTGATGGGAGGTAGCCATCTGCATACAAAATATCACCATCACATAGGCAAAGATCCAAAACTCTGTAGCCAGGCTAGATGAGGTCAGCATTGTGACCAATAGATTGTCACTGAGGTGTGCTGTTGAGAAGGCACAATTATGTCCACAGCCCCTAGGTCCTCCTCCGCCTGGGCACAGGACCTGCATCGTCCGCGGCCGGACGCCATCTCCTTGTTGGTGGTGGGGGAGCGGGAGGAGGTAGTGGCACCACGGGTGGTGATGGCGGCGGAGGCATGGTGGAAGGAGAGGAGGGGCCAGGCTGCTGTTGGCTGGTGACCTGCCCCGTTCCCAGCAGCCTGACCAAATGCTGCTCCAGCCTCCGATGATGGCTCCTCTCCTCCCTAAAGCGCCTGTCCAGGCTGCGCCTCATGCCAGAGATGTTGGCATCAATCCTCCTCACGACGGCCAACAACTCCAGCAGCGCAGCCTCGGTCGTTGGTGGTGGGGGGGGCTGGGGTTCTGCTGGCAGGGCCGGGTGGGAAGATGGCGGCAGGGGGTGGGGAGGATCTGGGACCCGGCTGGAGACAGGGTCTCTGGTGTCCCCGGTGGCTCAGTGTGTAGGGATGGAGGAGCTGTGGCATATTCCACTACTTCTGAGGGCCCCGGCGAGATGGCAAGTCTTTGGAGGAGTGGGACAGTCGGCCTCTGGACAGGGGGGCTGTCAACGACCACGACCTCCCCCTCCGAAGAGCCAGGGCCCTCGGATGAGCCTGTAGCCTCCTCCCCCTGAGCGGTCTCCTGCGGGGCGGGGGCTGACGGCCCCGCTCGTGGCTCATCACTGGACCCAGACCTCCTACTGGATGCTGAAATAGAGAAAAGAAAGGTACATGTCATTAGTATGCTGATCAATACATTGATATGTTTTCACTCCTAACTATCTGACATCTAGGCCTGAACATGGATTATTCTCCTAATTGCAACTCCCATTAGCTGTCATTTGCTAGATTGGATATATTCTTTGGTTTCTTGTCTTGACCTTTCCTGGCTCCTAACACTGTCTGTGTTTCTTCTGCGGTCTGTAACTGCATAGGCTGCATTGGGCGCACCAGTACATGGACTCTATTGCTTAATTACTCTTGGGGTGGCCAGGAATGACAGTGATTTGTCAGCTTCATGGATTTAATGACACTTCCATCCATCCCTTGTTAATTCCATGGAGCTGACATGTCAGTGTCCTTGTTGGTCACCATGTGTAGTGTGTGTGATGCACATGTAATGGCATGTTGGTGTATGTGATATTCACCTGAACTGGAGGCTGGGTCCTGCTGAGCCACCGGGGATGAAGCTCCAGCTGCGGGCGATGGTCCTAGAAAGTCCCTTGCGATCCTCTCCCACTCCTTATAGGTGACACTGTGTCCCTCAGCTTCTCTGGCCATCTTCCTCTTCACTGTGGCCCTGATATCCACATATCTGTGCTTCAAGGACCTCAAGCCCCTAGGAACCGTGGACACCTCCTTCATCACTTGCACTACCTCCTTCCAAGCCTGAGCCTTAGGCCCAGGCTTCGCTTCCCTTGCAACAAGGATGACGGGCCAGTCACGGATCGCACCCAGGAGGACCATATTCTCCTGGGGCGTATAATTACGGGCCCTGCGCCTGCCCTTGCCAATAGCCCCTTGCTCTCTCGACTGTGCTCGGGGACCCTGGCCTCCCTGCACTCTTCCTGAGGCCTGTCCCTTGTGTCCTAACGCTATATATGTCTCTATGTGTCTTTCATTTATGTGTCAGGCAAATATGTGTAATGTATAAATATGTGTAACTCTTACGTGTAAATATGCTAGTAATAAAATCCAAAACAATCAAAAAGAGTGCGCCTATAAATCAAAAGAACGATAAAGAAATAAAAGTATTACTGGAATGTCTGTTGGAAAGAAAAGATGTGTGTGCTATGTGTATTTAATAAGTGGTGGGGGATGGGGTGTGTTGGGGGATGGGGTATGTTGGGGGATGGGGTGTGTTGGGGGATGGGGTGTGGTGGGGGGGATGGGTGTGTGGGGTGTGTGTCCTAGCTATATATATGTCTCTATGTGTGTTATTTAATGTGTCTTGCAAATATGTGAAATCTGTAAATATGTGTATTTCTTAAATGTAAGTACTTAGGAAGTAAACAAGAAACAAGACAAAAAAGTAATCTACCTCTCTCCAAACCACTAATCTCACAACTCAAACTCTCTCCCACCTGCTCCTGGAACTGCGTGCTAACTCCAATGGCTCTTACAACACAGTCAGCGCATGGGTTTGTATCAATCACATTTATAAGCTCATACTGTCAATCAAATTCTTAGCTCGTACTTGATTGGCTGAGAGGCGTGTCTCGCTAGGACGTCCCCTTATCAGCTTGCGAGCGCGCCAACAGACTCAGCCAATTACATACGCACTTATAGTGTCAGGCCGCCAAGTGCGTATGTAATTGGCTGAGAGTCCCAATGCGGGCCGCCAAGTGCGTATGTAATTGGCTGAGAGGCTTTTGGCCATCGTCATTGCCACGTTTGCCCGCCAAAAGCCTCTCAGCCAATTACATACGCACTTGGCGGCCCGCGTTGGGACTCTCAGCCAATTACATACGCACTTGGCGGCCCGCGTTGGGACTCTCAGCCAATTACATACGCACTGGGCGGCCCGCGTTGGGACTCTCAGCCAATTACATACGCACTTGGCGGCCCGTGTTGGGACAGCCAATTACATGCGGCCAAGTGCGTATGTAATAGGTTGAGAGGCTTCTTGACGTAAAATCATCAGCTGGAATGCCATGTAAAGATCCACAGGTGACCAATGGCAAAGCAGAAATTAACGTGCCTAATACCAGGTCATGCAATCACCAAGCTATATAACCCCATCCCCAACAAGTCATCAGCATGTCTGAAACAGCATGGATGATCATGTGAGAGGGATGATGGCCAGGATGAGTGGGCATATGAGGTTGAGATGCTTTTGTGCAGCTCACCTAGCACAGTATGAAGACCAGGAAGCAAGGTGTGTGATTGAGGGGGTGATGGGTTGTGGCAGAGAGGAGTGTCTGGGAGTGAATGAGGGTGTGAGTGGTGATGTGATCCATGCTGTGGCAGAACCAAGCCAGGCAAGGGAATTACCACAGGCCATGCCTAGTATCGTGGGGGTGGATCAGGGAGGAGAGAGAGCTCCAGTAGCACAGGGACAGAGGGATATAGGGCCACCTGCACACAGGGAGGCTGACAATGTTGTCGGTGATCAGCTGCAGGGGGGAGTACAGGATGTGGTGGCTCAGGCAGAAGGGGGGAGCCTGACCAGGAGCCTGACCAGGAGCCTGTGAGGAGGCGAAGGGCACCCAATGTGTACAGGGAGAGACTCACATTAGAGGGGTTAACTGATGGGGAGGTGTATGAGCGTTTTCGGCTGACCCGTGCCAGTCTTGGGGAGCTCTATGAGGTTCTCAGAGCGGACCTTGAGCCTCGCTCAGGGGCAAATAGAGCCATCCCAGGAATGACACGGATGTTAGTTGCAATACACCTCCTTGCTTCTGGGAGCTTTCAGACCACCCTGAGCATAGCCGGAGGAATGTCTCAGCCAAGCCTCTCGAATTGTCTGAGTGCATTCCTCCGTGCTATTGGTCGGAGAGCTGCCAGATACATCAGTTACCCTAACACTGCTGAAGAGATCTCGAAGGTGAAGTTCGATTTCTTCCAATTAGGAGGTATCCCCAATGTGCTTGGTGCTATTGACTGTACACACGTGGCACTGATACCTCCTAGAGAGCAAGAAGCGCTGTACAGAAATCGTAAGCATTATCATTCAATCAATGTCCAGGTTGTTTGCGATGCGAACATGCGCATACAACGTGTGTATGCAGGCTTCCCGGGAAGTGCTCACGACGCCTATATCCTGCGTGCATCCGGAATATCTGACATCTTTGAGTCCGGCAGATTTCCATCCGGATGGCTACTGGGTGAGTACACATTAGTAATGGCAGTCAACCGTATCTTACTATGACTGGATACAATAACACATCCGGTACATCATGTTTCCCTCTATTGCTATGATGTTCACATGTGCATTACGGAGTAATACTCCCAAAGCCAGAACATAATAGCTCATTGCTGGCCAGAACCCTGTGTTAGCTTGGCCAAACAGTATGCAGTTCACAACAACATATGACAAAAACCACAATTGATTAATCATTAGGTATATGCTCTGATGCATTCCCTTGTATCCTGTGACATGGACATCTCTAGTCTACATAACGTGTTGTGTGTTCCTGTACGGGCTATGTAAGTGAGATGACTTCAGAATTCATCTGATAGAGGAGAATTAATATTGTTTGGCAAACTTTTTCTTGCATGAATATATCCCGGAATAAACATGAATTAGCTTACCTTAAAGTTATCAAAATCTCCAAGGTCTTTTGGACTTTGCGTTTGATTGTGTACGCCCCTGGGAAATTCCACCTGAATTAGCATCACATTTACGTTCACAAGAATACACTATCACGCTTCACCTCAGACCTCTGGCATGTGCTCTGTACAAGAACTGCAACAGTGACTTCCTGCTCTCTACCAGAAGGGTCGCAATATGTACCCTGTTGTATTTCCCTTGTATCTCCGCCTCATGTAAGCGTCCTGTGGGTGTGAACATCTGGATTTTACATTTGTGGAAATCACATTGTAATTGATCTGAAGCTTCATATAGAATACATGTGTTAATACACTACTAATTATCCTATCAGATGCATTCATGATCCATCTCCCTTACATATATCTTTAACTGTGTATTAGCCACAGGGATGTGTTGATAGGTCATGATGACGATATTTGGGCATATGCTTTGTCAAACATCACAACATCCTATTCATATCAACATCATATTTTATTTCCACCAGGTGATGCAGGATATGGGTGTTTGCCGTGGTTGTTGACCCCTGTGAGCAATCCCCATACTCGGGCAGAGGCGCAGTATAATGCTGCGCATAAAACCTGCCGGAATGTAATTGAGCGTACCTTTGGTGTACTAAAGATGCGCTTCAGATGTTTACATTCCACTGGGGGTGCTCTACAATATAAGCCCCAGAAAGTTTGTCGCATCATCGTTGCCTGCTGCTGTCAGCACAATATAGCAGTACAGGCCAACTGTCTGGGGGACATTGATGCGGCTCCGCTACATGTGGAGGAAGAGCCTTTATTTCCCCCTGAAGTGGATAATCTGCAGGGGTCACAACAACGTGCCCGCCTAATACGTGAGTACTTCACATGTAAGTACATACCCAATATGCATGGAACACAGTCTAATGTATCTGGATTATGCCTAACTCCCAAATCCACCTTTATCCATCGCCCTTGTCATACAGAATTCCAACCAGTCCACAGTAGAGGAGAGTTCCCTGACGTTGTCGATGTTTGTACATTGTAACAAGCCACATGATCAGTTACAGGTAAGTAAGCACATCTTAAGTACTGACGGTTATAAACATCAATGGCATAGATAATTTGAGTGGATTATATATCCCACTATGTCAATGTATTTATGCCCCACGTTACATTGTTATCTAGTAATTTAGATTGAAAAAAGACTTTAGTCCATCAGGTTCAACCTCTATAGATCTATGATCTGCAATACGCAGAATTTTTGTTAATTGATTCAGAGGAAGTCACCGAACAACAAAATGTGAAGCTTTGCAAATTGTCTACACAGGGCAGAAAAATATAACATTCCTTCCTGACCCCAGATACTGGTGATCGTATTCATCCCTGGATCAATACTCCATCTCTATTTATCCATGATAGCCCCTAATGCCTGTTTGGTTTTTTAATGTAAAAAGATACCCAATCCCTTTTTAAAGTCACCTACAACCTCTACGGACCAGGATTGTTCACATTGTCTGATCCTGCCAAACCACATGAAATGGGATCAAAATGTCGTAGATAAATACCATACACACATACTTTGTCTAATTTGTGACTGTAATCCTAACATCATATTAACCTTACAGAGCTGCTGTCGTGTGTCAACTCTTCTTTCAACAACCTAGACATGGAAAAACATGACCAGCAACAGAACTGCTACATCAATGTGAGCTACATAGTGAGTATTTGTGTAATAATATGGCCACGTATGCTGAAGGACACAAATAGCACATCAATCACTTTATTAATATCGGCCTATCTCTTTCCAGAATACAGCAGATAGGTAAGCGGTGATAACTAATGACGATCCACAGCGCACGTGTCCTGGTGGAACAAATCACCTTGTGGATGAGCTTGGGACTGCGTCCAAGGTAAAACACCACATTTGGCTCTCCAAAGATGCATTAATGTGTAATCTATGTGATATTCCTACATCATTAGCCAGATGAGTAGCTCGTTTCATATGTAGGGAAAGAACAGTGAAGACGTTTGTCTGAAATGAGCAACATATATCGGTACAGTGGATCGAAAAGGTCTAAAGTCTACACACCCCAGTTAAAATGTCATGTTTCTGTGCTGTCAAAAAATGAGACCAAGATAAATCATTTCTGAACTTTTTCCACCTTTAATCTGACCTATAAACTGGACAATTTAATTTAAAAAGAAACTGAAATCAGTTAAGTAGAGTGAAGAAAAAATCAAAAAAGAAAATCACATGGTTGCATAAGTATGCACACCCCTAAACTAATACTTTGTTGAAGCACCTTGTGATTTTATTACAGCACTCAGTCTTTTTGGGGATGAGTCTATCCGCATGGCACATTGTGACTTGGCAAGATTTGCCCACTCTTCTTTGCAAAAACACTCCAAATCTGTCAGATTGCGAGGGCATCTCCTGTGCACAGCCCTCTTCAGATCACCCCACAGGGATTCAGGTCTGGGCTCTGGCTGGGCCATTCCCAAACTTTAATCTACTTCTGGTGAAGCCATTCCTTTGTTAATTTGGATTAATGCTTTGGGACATTATCATGCTGAAAGATGAAGTTCCTCTTCATGTTCAGCTTTCTAGCAGAAGCCTGAAGGTTTTGTGCCAATATTGACTGGTATTTGGAACTATTCATAATTCCCTCTATCTTAACTAAGGCCCCAGTTCCAGCTGAAGAAAAACAGCCCCAAAGCATGATGCTGCCACCACCATGCTTCACTGTGGGTACTGTGTTCTTTTGGTGATGTGCAGTGTTGTTTTTGCGCCAAACATATCTGTTGGATTATGGCCAAAAGGTTCAACCTTGGTTTCATCAGACCATAACACCTTTTCCCACATGCTTTTGGGAGACTTCAGATGTGTTTTTTGCAAAATGCAGCCTGGCTTGGATGTTTTTCTTTGTAAGAAAAGGCTTTCATCTTGCCACTCTACCCCATAGCCCAGACATATGAAGAATACGGGAGATTGTTGTCACATGTACCACACAGCCAGTACTTGCCAGATATTCCTGCAATTCCTTTAATGTTGCTGTAGGCCTCTTGGTAGCCTCCCAGACCAGTTTTCGTCTGGTCTTTTCATCAATTTTGGAGGGAGCTCCAGTTCTTGGTAATGTCACTGTTGTGCCATATTTTCTCCGCTTGATGATGACTGGCTTCACTGTGTTCCATGATATATCTAATGCCTTGGAAATTCTTTTGTACCCTTCTCCTGACTGATACCTTTTAACAATGAGATCCCTCTGATGCTTTGGAAGCTCTCTGTGGACCATGTCTTTTGCTGTGGGATGCGACTAAGAACATTTCAGGAAAGACCAACTAGAGCAGCTTAACTTAATTTGGGGTTAATCAGAGGCACTTTAAATGAATGCAGGTGTATGCTGACTCCTATTTAACATGATTTGGAATGTAATGGCTTCATTCTGAACACAGCTACATCCCCAGTTATAAGAGAGTGTGCAGACTTATGCAACCACATTAGTTTTCTTTGTTTTTTTCTTCCCTCCACCTTACAGATTTCAGTTTGTTTTACAATTGAGTTGTACAGTTTATATGTCACATTAAAGGTGGATATAGTTCTGAAATGATTTTTCATTGGCTAATTTGTTTACAGTAGTGTGTAGACTTTTTATAACCACTGTAAGTGACGAAGTAAGCGCTCCGGGAGCATGTGCAATGTAAATATTGACATGTTCCTTTTATGTTTCAGATCTCAAAGATAAGTCCCTTTCCACGGTCAGAACAAGGAATGATGAGCATTCCCACGTTCCAGGACTATGCTATTGTCACATTGCATCATGTATGTTCATATGTCAGTCATCGTGTGTTGCATCGGGTGTGATATCACATCCTCTACATCGATTTATATGTACCTATTGCTTTAGATCTGCCATTCTCTCCTCTACTTGTACTATTGGGAAGCCTGTATCATACTTCCTTCCAGATCTCTTCCTCAGTGCTGATGTGATCCTCCCTGTACATATGGGGAAGAGTAACTCTAGCCTTGGAACATAACTGTTAATGAGGTTCCGTTTACCTTCAGTTATGAATATGCAACAGCAGATAATAGAGATGCTCATTCACAGAACAGAATACACCTCGAACTGGCCAGTTTGTTGGTAGTTCTGCTAACACATGAAATTAGTTTGAACACACTGATATGGTCCTGGTCAGGTTCCCATCTGAGTGTCCAAACTTAGGTATGTAGAGTCTTCTCTCATAGTGCCATTTCCAGTGACATGACCTACGGGGGTTCTAACATTGACTGATTGAGCACTTCTACCTCTGCAGTTTCATAGGAGTGTGTGTTGCGCGTACACACAAGACTACAGATTACTGCTCCCCATGAGCATATCTCCTTCTGTATTGTTGGGTTTGAATATTGAATGTTATCCTGATATATTTAACAATATAACTGATATTGCCTCACGTTGGATGATGCACTGTATATCCCCCCCTCAACTGATCATCTATACCAATGTCACCCCCCCCTGCGTGCATTCTGGCCCCATGTCCCTATTTCTGTGTGTTACTGGAACTCTGTATCCTACTCACCTCCACCATGATACTGAGCAGGCCTGTGGTAATTTGTCACTGTGTGGCTTTGTGAAGAATTAAACCGTTTTTTTTCACTCATGAAATCCTGGATATTTACCATGTAACAAGTCAATTACCCTGAAAGTCAGATGTGCTCAGCACCATCAGTTAGTGGTGTAACTATTCTGGTCAATCTGCGTTTACATTACTACATAATCATGAATGTCGATTCATATCATTCAAGTTGAGCCCTTCAAGTCATTTTATACAACCCTGCATGTCTATAGACATGATTTCAGAATTCACACCCCTCCGACTTGCACCTACATGTATATTGGCAAGGTACAGATTAATGTAGCATATGTATCTATGTAAACACACACAGATATATGTATTGAACAATGACACTTAATTCTATCTGTATTCTCGCAACTAGAAAGCATGGTACAAACACACAGAAACAGTGATAACAGTATAACATAATCATACTTTATTTCATACACAGAGTACAAACAGAAATGGACAAGACTGTGCATTAATATCATGTGTGTGTTGTGAAGAGATCCTAGTATGGCAAGGGGCTATGGCAAATCTGAGGACATCTGAAGAGGAAACAGACAACATCATCAGGGTAATGCATAGCATCTCCTAGGGTCACATGTGGTCAGGACCCCACAGTAACCAACAGCATATAACACGACATTTAATCAACATAACCATTAATGCGCATACAACAACCATATGGTTGCCAGAATAAACAGACACCATAAAACAGGGATCATGTGATACTAAGCGATTTCACACACAGTGTGAATTGGTCAATAGATGATGTGAATCTGGAAAACAGAGGTAGGAGGTGTTAGAACAATCATAAGCTGTTATTAGAGTACATTGTTATTGCTTTTGACACTACTCTAAACCAACTAACATGAACATCATCTCCGAGCAGTAAGAGCCATATTTATTCTATCCTGTTCAGTCAGCCTGCAAGGAATATGCTTAGGATGTGGAATACGACAAGGCATGCTTCACTGTGAACACAATCCTTCAGCAAAATGTACTATCACTATCTATATGGAATAGTTGTGCCATGCTGATATCACATCTCACTTCTAAATGGGTGGTACCAAGGCCAGACAGATTACACTGTTCACATTACCCCTAAACACATGCACATTGATCATGATGTCAAACCAAGGAAATTGCCACTTTGGTTTGGATGACATGAAAAAACTGAATCCAATTTCATAATGTTAACGGGATGGAATGCTACAAAAACTTATGTGGAATTGCTGGTTTGGATTAGCAGATAGTAATGGGACTTTGCAACTCTATAGCCTGGACGCTGATCATTATAATGGAAGATCACACAGTCATGTTTCTTAGTGAAAAGATATGTATATATATATATATACATTTCAGAGCCATCTGAAGTGGGGAATAATCCTGATAGAATGCCCGTTGTGAACTGGGTTGAGTGTTTACTCACATGATGGTATTGTACTGCTCGAAGATGAAGAAAATGTCTTCATAGTTGTGAGAGTTGGCTATTAACACCTACAAAGACAAAAACAATGTATCATTCCGAACAATATTATGATTAAATACAGCATTTAAGCTCAAGGTCAATCCACATTGAACATCAATTGTTAAAATGTTAAACATAACCAGACATGTACACACTCTGTAGCCAATACTATGTCAACATCTATAACAATCAGTATTCTGTGAGGAGTGGTGAGGAGGCCCTCTCGGATGGTCCTAACACCTCCCACTCTTAGTTAGCGGGCCCCCACCGTCTGTGCCCGTGGCCCGTCTCCCTCTTCCACGACGTGGTGTGGGAGCAGGGGGTGCCACTACAGAAGGTGGCTGTGGTTCCAAAGTGGGTGATGTCTGAGATGAAGAGACAGACATCTCGGGTTGCGATTGGACAACCGAAGGCTGGAGAGGTATGGGCTGGCGACGTAGTTGACGCAACAATGCGCGTCTCTCCCGGCTTGCGCGTTCCTCATATCTCTCCATCCTTCGGTTGTGCCTCCTCATCTCAGCATATATAGAATGTGTGGTGGCTGAGATCACCCTGTTTCCAGCCAGGATGGCACTACTAACTGCCAATTGTCTTTCGCTTATGTCCAGCATTTGCCGTGCTCTCTGGCTTTGGGCCTGGTCCTCTTGTTCTATGTGCGCCATGATGTTCCGTAATTGGCCAGGGAGAGGTGGCAGAGGGCCTGGAGGTCTGGCGGCTGGCGACTGGGCGGCTGGCGACTGTGCGGCTGGCGACTCCGCGGCCGGGAAACTCAGCGGCCGGCGAGTCCGCGGCCGGCGAGTCCGCGTCCGGCGAGTCCGCGGCTCTTCCTCCCGGGGCACTTGTGGCCGGGGCACTTCCTCCCGGGGCACATGTGGCCGGGGCACTTTTGGCCGGGGCACTTCCTCCCGGGGCACTTCCTCCCGGGGCACTTGGGGCCGGGGCACTTCCTCCCGGGGCACTTGTGGCCGGGGCACTTCCTCCCGGGGCACTTGGGGCCGGGGCACTTGTGGCCGGGGCACTTCCTCCCGGGGCACTTCCTCCCGGGGCACTTGTGGCCGGGGCACTTCCTCCCGGGGCACTTCCTCCCGGGGCACTTCCTCCCGGGGCACTTGGGGCCGGGGCACTTCCTCCCGAGGCCCATGGTGGAGCCCAGGCTGAGTGCGGTGCCCAGGATGAGGGCGGTGCACCAGATGAGGGCGGTGCCCAGGATGAGGGCGGTGCCCCATATGACAGCGGAGCCCAGTATGAGGGCGGAGCCCAGGGTGAGGGCTGTGCCCAGGGTGAGGGCGGAGCCCATGATGAGGGCTGTGCCCAGGATGAGGGCGGAGCCCCAGATGAGGGCGGAGCCCATGATGAGGGCTGTGCCCAGGATGAGGGCGGAGCCCCAGATGAGGGCGGAGCCCATGATAAGGGCTGTGCCCAGGATGAGGGCGGAGCCCCAGATGAGGGCAGAGCACATGATGAGGGCTGTGCCCAGGATGAGGGCGGAGCCCCAGATTAGGGCGAAGCCCCTGATGAGGGCTGTGCTTAGGATGAGAGCGGAGCCCCAGATGAGGGCTGTGCCCAGGATGAGGGCGGACCCCAGATGAGGGTGGAGCCCATGATGAGGGCTGTGCCCAGGATGAGGGCGGAGCCCATGATGAGGGCGGAGTCCATGATGAGGGCGGAGCCCCAGATGAGTGCGGAGCACATGATGAGGGCTGTGCCCATGATGAGGGCGGAGCCCAGGATGAGGGGGGAGCCGCTGAGGGAGGCACAGGATGGTATGGCTGGTGCAGGCCCTGAGGTGGCCACGCCGAAGAGGGCCCGGGCATCACTTCCCGCTCCGTATGAGCCAGTGATGTGGATGGTCCCGGGCCCTCCTGAATGTCCTGGCCCACTTCAGCCCTTCCTTCCTCCTCCTCTTCTGAATCTGTGGATACTGCAATGGAATAAACATATATTTCAGTTGGTTGCCATACACAATTGCCAGCTATGCATTTACATATCATTGACATCATGGTCACCTGTGAGTGACTATGGTGCTTGTGTTACACAGATGAGCCACGGGCTGCATAATGAGCATTGTGGATCATGGCTCATATGAATGTGTACTGCATGTGCCTCAGACACGTGCTCTGCTGCATCTGCTGTGCAGTGTGTGAGACTGACCAATCTGACAAGTTTCCAGCAATGGTTGTTAATATGCAGCTGAGACATAGGCCAGGTTAGGACAGTATATGACACACATGCAGTGCTACAGAGTCTGTATCCACATATGCCGCACAGCCAAATTTTTATTCTCGATCGCAGTGGAGGCCAAAGTCAGGCCTGCATTTGGGGATAGCCATGCTGCATCCAGCTGAGAATATCATTCTCCAAGTAATTAAGTCTAATTGACTCATCTGTTCACATAAAGGAAATCCACATATCCAGGCCTGTGCGCAGCCCAGCAAGTTTGACTTTGGACACCCTGCTCTATTGCAATCAATCTGGATATAATTAGAAATTGACATATCAGGGAGACAAATTATGAACATGATAGGTTTACTACCAGGACTGAAATGGTTATTGTCGCCCCATACATTTTTAGTCAACCATCGGGCTTACAGTGCTATTGTATGTGAATTATCCCTGTGTGTGGGCAGGGGTGTAGGAGGCCATATAATTCTTGAGCAAGGGTGGGCAGGTTCGGGCTGGAGGGCCACACAGTTGAGCCAATCGCCTTTTCAGTCATCCGGATTGACTCACCTGTGCCCAAAAAGGATATCCTGAAAGTCCGGCATGTATGTGGCCCTCCTTACCCACCCCTGTTCTAGAGGCATACAGCTCATTATATACAACAGCCAGAACACAAGCCTATTTATACATACATACATACATACATACATACAGCATGATATCCTGAAAGTCCGGCATGTATGTTGCCCTCCTTACCCACCCCTGTTCTAGAGGGATACAGCTCATTATATACAACAGCCAGAACACAAGCATATTTATACATACAAACATACATACATACATACAGCATGTTATCTGCAGGCTTTTGGACAGCCCATCCCCCCACAATCTCAGCCAACCATGTGTGTGATATGATACTCACGTTGCAGGGTGTTAGGACGATCTGTGTCCATCTGTCCTGGTATTCCCACCACAGATTCACAAGGGATGAAGCGCATCACTGTCCTCTCCCATTCCTTGTAAACAAAAGGGACAGCGGGCCCACCACCAGTCTGACGTGCTGCTGCTGCCTCATGGGACATCTTTCTTTTCACAGCAATCTTTAAATCATCGAACTTGTTCAGCACTGCCCTCCAGTCCCTATTAGTGACCCCTACTGCCGACACAGCTCTGGCAATTTGGGACCAGGCCTGCTGCCTCTGGCTGGCATTAATGTCTCTGCCACCACATATAATCCCCTGGCGTGCACAGATTTCCCTGAGGAGAACCTGGATCTCCTCTAGGGTATAATTGGGGGCCCTGGGCCTTGCCACAACCCGTTGCCTTACAGACGGTGCCTGGTCTTCCTGTTCAATCCCTGGGGCGGCTCCCTCATCCCCACTACCTCCACCAAGGGATCAGGCCCCTGACCCTCTGCCCCTTCCACTTGGATTCCTAGCTCTGGGGGCACTTCCCTCCCCCCCTGCTCTCCTCCTTGCTCTCCTCCTTGCTCTCCTCCTCCTCCTCTCCCTCCTCCTCCTCTCCCTCCTCCTCCTCCTCATCTCCCTCCACCTCCTCCTCCTCTCCCTCCTCCTCTCCCTCCTCCTCTCCCTCCTCCTCTCCTCCTCATCCTCCTCCTCTCCTCAGATGTTCTCCTCACTCTCCTCCGCGCCTCTCTTGCCTTACCACCTCCTCTCCTCTAAACTCCTCTGAAAATAAATTAACGATAAATCAAGATAATATGTGTGTTGGTTTAGGAGGTAAAAAAAGATGCAAGTATTATGTGTAGTATTATGTGTGGGGGGAGGGGGGGGTAGGTGTGCAGTGGCCTACCACTAGGTGTAGCTATGTGTACGTATTAATCTATGTGTGTGAATTATGTGATATCAGTAATTATGTGTATTGTAAACAAAGGGTTAAATGATCTGCTAGTTCAAAAGATCAAACATTGAAATTCTCTCCTCTCTCTTCTCTCTCTCCTTGCTCACCAAAAACCCACCAACGCCTAGACCTGTGTGTCTACTTGCAAAAGCTCCAGCACAGTCAATTATGTTCTGTTTTGGCTCCCTTTTAAAGGCATACTGCCGTCAGGTTAAGTGGTATGTATCACGTATTTCGCGCTCTTTTCATACGCAAAGTGATCCGAGATATCGTACCTCATGCGCAAATACGAACGTGTACGCATTCGCATCCATCGCTCGTATCTCGCAGCACTTTGAATTTAATAGCGTTGGAAATGGTTTCATTTTTAAACTACGTAGGACTTGCGTTTTCACCTATTATTTATGCAGCTCGAATTTAATAGGGCCCCCAGTGTCTGCAGCACCTCTTTGTTAGTCTCTACACTGGCTTCCCGTAGCCTCCAGGATAAAATTTAAAAACATAACCCTAACTTATAGAGCCCTCAACAACACTGCATCCCCTTACATCTCTGCTCTCATCTCCAAATATTCCCCCACCTGCCCTCTTCGCTCTGCTAATGACCTTCTTCTTTCCTCCTTTCTTATCACCTCCTCTCACTCCCATCTTCAGTAATTTTCTCGCGCTGCCCCAATTCTCTGGAACTTCTTGCCTCACTCCCCCAGACTATCCTCCTGCCTCAAATCCTTTACATCTTCACAAAAAATGCACCTGTTTAAAGAAGCCTATCACCTGCCGACTTAACATGCATAATGCATTTATCACCCTGCTGTACCTCACCCAAAACCTTTAGACTGTAAGTCTGCGAGTTTTAAATCTTGCATGGTGCTTTGGGGAAAGCTCTATGGACACTGGATTCTAAGCTCAAAGATAGGGCCCTCCATTTTCGTGCAATGTGTTAATATTGATTTGCCTTGATCACAACCCATGATTATATATATATATATATATATATATATATATATATTTATATATTTATATATCCCCTTCTGGATTGCTACCTGGTCTCAGTAAAGGGGCTTGTGAACTTCAATTAAGCTGTTAGCTATACCATGTAGGGTCACCCAAGAAGGGCAGATCATGGCAGAGAGGTCAGACAAACCACAGTCCACTGGAGAAGGAACTGGCAACTCACTTCAGTTTCTTTGCCATGAAAACCTTTGGATTAGCAGACTCAGATACAAGATGTACCTGGTGTGCTGAGGTCAATAATCCCAATCCAGTCCTGCAGGTGTTAAAAGATTATTACATCACAATGTGGCTGCAACCGTGAACAGGCTGGGGCAGTCTGTTGAAAGATCAGTTGTAGCTCAGAGCCCAGAGGAGACATTTTGCAGCTGAGAAAGAGAGAGTTTACCAGAGGGGCTGCTGGAATTGTACTGGAGCGGCAGGATCTGAAACTGGAGACAAAGATCCAGAGAGCCTAAAGTGGGGAAGCCGTCAAGCCAAGAATACAGAGTAGGGGCCCTGGACTTCAGAAGAGAGAGGCCAGTACTCTAAATATATAGATTATTGGAGTGTTTAATGTTTGTCCCTCCCAGGCTTATTTGGGAGTGGATAGGGAAGGAGAGTTAGGAAAGTGCTCTGAAAGTTAGTTACATAGTAATTAAGGTTGAAAAAATACTTTCAGTCCATCAAGTTCAACCCTTTAAGATCTCCTCTGATCTGCAATATGCAATATGCCTATTAGTTATTCATTAATTAGTTGTTAATTAATTTTTAATCACCTATTTAATTATTATTAATTATTTAGAGTTCGAGTTACAGTTTAGTGCTCAGAAAGAGTTAGGGGTCATTATTTATTGTTGTATTTATTTTCTTACGTTTTATGGCCCTGGCGAAAAAGTATTAAAAGTTTGTAAAGCATTTAATGGCCTCCAGCGTTCCTCCATCTGAAGAGTCAGAAAATAGTTCAATGACCACATGGGAGATGGTTTCCTTGTCACAATATATATATATATATATATATATATATATATATATATATATATATATATATGTGTATTTCATGAATTTTTGGGCATGAAACACGTTTTTTAAGTTGTTTTAGTTATTCAGATGTGACCACAAATGTACTATTTGTTTACTGTACTACTTTGAAACAGCTGAACGTGGGTGGGATTTCTAGCTTGTATATAATCCAACACTAGCTTTGCTCAAAGCTGTTTGATACAGCGGGCATATGCTTAAGGGAAATCATGTTTGATATAGTTATGGATTGCAAGAGTGAAGCCTTTGTGGGCACATTTGTATGTCCCTGTCAAGGCTTCCAGAATTCTGGGTGTCCCCCCTCCCCTGTGTCTCTCCCCTCCCTTCTCTCCCCTGTGTCTCTTCCCCCTTCTCTCCCCTGTGTCTCTTTCTCCCTTTCCCCTCCCCTGTGTCTCTTCCCCCTCCCCTGTGTCTCTTTCCCCCTCTCCCCTCCCTTGTGTCTCTTCCTCCTGTTTTTCTCCCTGTGTTCCTTGCCCTCTTTTCCCCTCTCCCCTCCCCGTGTCTCTTCCTCCTGTGTTTCTTCCCCCCTCTTCCCTCCCCTGTGTCTCTCCCACTCCCCACCTCTGTGTCTCTTCCCCCTCTCCCCTCCCCTGTGTCTCTTCCCCTCTCCCCTGTGTCTCTTCCCACTCTCTCCTCCCCTGTGTCTCTTCCCCTCTCCACTCCCCTGTGTCTTTTCCTCCCCTCCTCTCTCCTGGGTCTCTTCCCCCTCTCCCCTGTGACTCTTCCCCCCACCTCTCCCCTCCCTTGTGCCTCTTCCCCCTCTCACCTCCCCAGTGTCTCTTCCCCCTCCCTGTTTATTCCCCCCTTTCTCCCCCCCTGTGACTTGCTCCCCTCCCACCTGTGTCTTCCTCCCCCTCTCCCCTCCCCTGTGTCTCTTCCCCCTCTCCCCTCCTTTGGGTCTCTTCCCCACTCCCATGTGTCTCTTTCCCCCCTCCTCTGTGTCACTTACCCCTATCCCCTGTGTCTTCCTCCCCCCTTGACCCTTTGTCTTCCTCCCCCCACATTCTCCTCTGCATCTCGCGGCTGTTGCAGCCTTGCTATTGCGTGAGTGACCCTGCGCAAAATTATGTATGAAGCAGCAGCAAAAGTTTGTGTGTGAGCTACACTTCCAGCATGGGGGTTCTGTTGTGCGGGGGGCCTGGTGGGGGGGGGCCCTTAAAGATAGTCTAAATTAAATAAAACCAGGTCTAGATTTTAAATTCTGAAACAGACTGCAAGCACATAAGAGTATAGTTTTAAATAAAAACTAAATTCAATCTTTGGATCTATTCCATATTAAATGTGCCACCACTGACAGCTGCAGTGCAGACAAATGGCCGCTAGAGGGTGCTGCGGATATTTTGCAGCACTGCCGATATTTCACACCATAGAAGGTTACCCTAACCTTTATACTAACCTTTACTCTAACCCTCATCGTTACCCTAAAAGTTTACCTAAACCTAACCCCAGAACTGAAAATCGTCAGTTCCAACTAGCGGTTGGTAGGCGGCACTGCTGCTTCCACTGCTGGTAGATTTTGGGCGAATTTCAAAACGGGACCCAAACGTTAACCACATTAAATATCTGAAAATACATTACAAGCTCTATCATCACACAGCAAAGATAATCTTAATGAAATAAAAACTGGTTTAGGCTCCAATTTTTTTTCTTCAAACCTGCACATCAGATTAACAGATTGCATATGTACATATAAAAAACACACACACATAGATACACATGTTTTAGGAACACTATGTTAGAATTGGATTATTATATGAATTAAATATTTCTTATGTTTTATTTTATTATTTTTTATTTGTACGAAGGTGCCAGTACATATAAGCAGCACACTGGTGTCACAAATTGTGGGACAGTATAGCACATGCAGAACACAAGGAGTATGACACAAAGCTTTTCACAAATGATAATACACTATGAATAAAAAGCACAATAATCAGAACAAAAATGAACCCCCTACCTGAACTCTTAGTTAGTTAGTTCTGTAATAATAATATGGCCATGCTGATGTTTGGGCACATTCAGGAAGATTATTTACAGTATGGTCCTTCTAGGACCATCAGATTTCAGTGAGGATAATTGTACAGTGGGTTAGTGGGAGATACAATGTGGTAATGAGTTTATGATACAGGGCAGTGGAGACTTAGGCTAATGACTGGTTTGGAGAAGGGAAGGTATAATAAGTCTGCAGAGTGATGGGTTAGGCTATACATTTGCCTTCTGAGAAGACCCTATCACACAGCTATACCGGACTAATTGTAGACAATTCTTCCTGCTGTCATGAGGTACAGAAGGGTAACAGATGCACCACACTGCAGCTCACTGCTGTTTGTGTTCAGCATGTCCTATAAAGCTCTCAGAGGAGGGGTGCTTCAAAAAATAAAGCATGTGTAATATTGAATTTGCAGGATGTCACTTGGTGGGCAGACCCCAAGGCGCCACTATATATATATATATATATATATATATAAAGAGTGAGGTAGCCGTGAATGTTCAGTAATTCAGTTGAATAATCAGAGTATTGCAGTGAATAGTGATACCTGTTTTATTGGACAAACGTATTCATAATAAAGCGATGAGCTTTCGAGAGATAATGCCTCTCTTTATAAAGTCTTTATCAAGTAACGCTTTTTGACTTGATAAAGAGAGGCATTATCTCTCGAAAGCTCGTTGCTTCATTATGAATAAGTTTATCCAATAAAAAAGGTATCACTATTCACTATGGCCCTCATTCAATTGCAATTTGGCCAATTGAATAGAGCCCTAAATAAGCACATAACATAATTTTTTTAAAGAAGTTTTTAGTTAGTAAGCATCAATCCAAAAGCAAGGTTTTCACTAACTAAAAACTTCTTTTAAAAAAATATGTGCTTATTTAGAGCCCTATTCAATTGGCCAAATTGCAATTGAATGAGGGCCTATATGTATATATATATATATATATATATATATATATATATATATACAGGGGGTCTCTGGCTTTATTCAACCAACCAGTGAGCCAGGAAGGCATGGGGTGCGTGGCACAAAGATCCCCATTCAGGGCAACCATTGCACCTCCAATGTATATCTGAACTGTACAAGTGGATATATAGACTGTATCTGGACTGCTATTTCCCTGTGAGCTGGATGATCATAATTGTGGTATCCCCTGGATGTATCGGTTAAGGTTGCCCTGTTGGCATGCGTGGGATCATAATAATTGTAGTTACATGCATGGCATGTGCAGTTTAATATTGCATGTGGTTGTTTAACATTACCTGTGGTATAAGTATAACATAGATGACATATATGCACTATTGAGTATGAGAATCCCAATATCATGTTTGGCATCAAAATTACTGTATTTCCCAAAGGAATTTAATAAAGCATGTTGCCTGAATCCTTGAAGAATAGGGTTGGAATTATGGGGTAACAGGCTGAGGGGGTTTGAGAAGACTAGAAATCACATGTGGAGGAGCCAGGAAATTTAAATCAGTGAAGGGGAGGAAGATCTAATTAGCCATTTTGGTCCCCTGGACAGCTAGCTTCCTGACAGGGGAAACTTAAAGTGTGAATCCCTCTACTGAGGACAAAAGGTCCCAATAGTTATAAAGCCAGTTAGACTTTAACACAACAGGGGGTAGTTAGAAAGGCTGACAGCATTGATTGACAGGTAGCTAGAAGGTTTGAGGATTGACTAAGAGGACTATTGCTAGGAGTTGTGGCTTGGTGTTGAGGGGTGACCCATATGTATAAGATTGTTGAATCTTTTGACTAATAAAGGTGCTCAGGTGGTTATACATAATTTAAGTGTGTGCTCATTATTGAGGGAAGGGTTAATTCTGATCATAGGTATTAATCATTCGACATCTGCCTAAAAAAAGAGTTACAGCCAATAACTCTGCTGTTCTGCCTGATAATACCTGTTTTGCTGTTATTGTCCTGATGGTCCAATAATAGTCTGGTTCTATGTCTGCTAGCAGGTATAATAACAAGAACCATCATGTATCGCTGGGTGGGTCTGAACTTTGTTCTGGGCGAGCCCAATCGAAGAAGCCTTCATGACAATATAGCATGCTGTGGTCTCTTCATCTCCCTCCTCCGCACCTTCTGTGTCTTTAACTGGCAGATTGCTCTGATTGTCAACTCTCACAAGATAACCCAACATAATAATCTTGTGAGATGGCTATCTGAAATTTGCTGTCAGCAAATGGACAGGAGGTGAGGGGAGTAATGGGGAGTGAAATGAAGATATTGCAGTGTGCTGATGCTCGTTGTGATCTCTCTCCTCTTGCTGATAAACACCAGGGATAAGTTGTCAACCACCCCTACAATATAGGGGACGTAGGTATTGTTGTAAATACACATAAAAATAATGATATGCATATATTTGTAATGCCCATGGGGACCAATATAGGGGAGGTATGTATTGTTGTAAATCCATCCTTTCCCCTAGCACAGCAGCTTCCTCTTCATTAAGGTGCAATGCATCACTGCTTTAGAGGTTGTACCTAAGTGAGAAGTCAGCTCAGTGCTCTAAAAACCCAAACCCCTCCTTAATTTACCACTTTTTAGCCACGCATTAACCTCCCTAAGCTCCTTCTGTCTCCCTGAACTAGCACATGGCATTGTAACTCGGAAAATACTACCTTGGAGGTTCTTGCCTTCAGCTTATTACCTTGTTCTATAAAATCATTCTTTAAGACTCTCCATCTTCCACTAACTTTGTCATTGGTACCAATATGTAGCAAGACCGCCGGTTCATTTTCAGCCCCTCTCTATTGTTACGGCCGCCCGATTTGGGGGACTACGCTCACCCCAATTCTCTCTCTATGGGTCGCAACTGTTTGTTTTGATCTCGACACCAATATACACTTCATATGACAGCATTATTTTGGAAGAGACAGGCACCATCAGAACCCTTTTCTTAGGATCTAAGAATCACACACCATGTACCTTTGTTTAGTACAAGCAGACTCCGACACTACCTTTGTTTAGTGTGTCCAACATCAGACTGGCACTTCTTTTATTGTTACAGAGTTATCTAAAAACACACCAGGATCTCACTCCCCCCACATTCCTAACCCCTCATCTTGTGGGCAATAGCTTGTTACACTCTCACCATCTGGTAGATGTCTATCCCATGAAACATCCCACAGTTGCCAGATATCCACTTACAGGGTTATAAAACTAAACTTCCCCCGTCCAGACCAGTCACACGTGGCCAATCGCAAGGCCATATAAATTCTTTAAAATCTTTCCCTTTGTATATCCCAGATATGACTGTTAAGCAAGTTGTTAGTACCTTCTAACCACACATATGATAATTGATGAACCCCAAACAGTCCAGTGGGCCCTTCTGTTCATAACACCAATAATTTATCTACCCGATCCACAACATTCCAAACCTGAGAACCCGGGAGACAGCAAACTGTTTGATTACTGGGATCTGGGTAACAAATCACCCTGTCTACCTTCCTAATAATAGAGTCCCCTACCACCAAACCCTTTTTCTCGCTCTGCCTACGCTGCCCTCCCACTCCTCCAGTAGAACTGTTCTACTGGCTGTTAGAGGGAACAGTTCTATCTGGCATTGCCATTCCTGAATGGACATCCCCAACAGTTTCACTCAATCTGGCAAACCTCCTTCTGATCCTTCTGCTTCCCCTTGTAACTGTAACCCAGCTATCTCCCTGAACATACTCATTAGCCCCATTTCCATGCTAAGCCCAGCTAAACTGTGCTCAGTGAGCACCATCTCCCTTTCCAGTGGAGCAATATCACTAAGTTCTGCAATTCTCCTCTCCAGTTCTCCAATTTGAGCTACAAGATAGGCAACATGCTCACACCTGCCACAGAGGTATGGACACTGGATCATCTGTTCCAGCAGTTCCTACATGTGACAGGATGCACACTGGACCGACTCATAAATACTAATTACAGTGGGGGGACAAAAATGTATAATGCACTACAATGTGCTCCCCTTTTCTTTCAACTCCCTCATTTTATTTAAACTCCTACACTTATACTAGAACTGCACATATACTAGAATTGTTCGCAAGCTCCTTCCCCTGTTTCTATTAGGTTCGTACTACTCACCTGCTCACTAATCACTGAACCCAAAACACACCCAAACAGTACCCAAACACACTTTACTGTTCAGGAGAAATCACTGAACAGAGGCAAGCAGACAACAAAAAGCTGCACACTGATATAGTTTCACATAGGCAAAACCACACCCCCTCTCAGCTGCCACTAATCAATGCACAAGTACACAAACACACTTACTGTTCAGGAGAAAACACAGAACAGAGGCAAAAAGTTAAGGAGCTTGTTGTGTACTTCAATGAAGCTGTGAACTATACCATGTAGGGTCACCCAGTCCAGAAAAAATATAGATACGCACAACCTGAAACACAGACAAATAAATGTGCCTGGGTGCTTTGGTCCACATGGTCACTGAGAGTTAAGGTATGGTAGAATGTTGGTTAAAGCTTTAGAAAGACTTCTGATTCTTATGTTGTTGCGGTGGGATCTATTCTCAAAATCCTCAAGTTTTCCTCCATTATTGTGTACTTCTAGTTATATCTATTTCGTCTATGGTTTGAGTATTTACATTTGATCAGTTAAAGGGATATCTAAGTGAGCTGGATTAATACATTTGTGCACTCTATAGACAACAAGCAGTCTATATGTATACAGCACATATCATAAAAATTTTATTTTTATTAATATCTAAAAATCCCTCTTATGATTGTGTTGACAAGTTCCTGATCCCCAACCAATCAGCATGCAGCATCCGGGGAGCAACATTAACCCACTTTTTACCTGCTCTTGCTTGCTCAGCCAATAGTAGAGCAATGTTGTCAGCCTCCCAGTGACTGCTGGGATATGGCTCATCCGTGCTTCCTGTATATGCTGTGTGGTGTTGCCATAGCAACTAACATAGTGCTTGCTATGTCTCAAATCTTTCATCTAGCCGGATTGGCCAAAACAAATTATGTCAGAAATTACTGTCAGAAATTACAATAGATTTTGTTTATTTTGGTATTATTTCATGCAAACATTTTTTTTTTCATATATTATTAATTCTCCTCTATCAAATGCACTCATAATCCAGGAAACATACATATCCCTTAAAGGATTCCAGATCTTCTGTTGTTTGGCCCGAATAAGTTATTATTTCTTTTTGATCTCTTGAACTACTGATGATAGTTCAGACTTGAGTCGTTTTTCAAGTTTTCTGTATAAGAGGTATTTATGTGTTATTATGGGTATTGCCATGTCCTGATCTGTCTCTTGGTGTGAGTCTTCAGAGAAGTGTAAGGAATGTTGACAGCCAGTAGGTTTAGTTTTAAAATAATCAGGGATAATTTTGCCAGCTGAGTTTACCCATTGACTATTTTTTTTTTTTTGTTGTTGGAAAATATTTTCAAAGATAAAAGTTTTATATATATGTAAAAAAAAAAGGGGAAGGATAGGTTGAATAAAGTCTTTATATCACAGTTTAAATAGACAAACAGTAGCCTTTTGTTTAGGGTTTCACTCAATGTTTATGAGGAGATGTAAATTATGTTAATCTCTAAAGTTCAATTACATTTTTCGTTTTTTTTTCTGTTGGAGTTCAAATGAAGCACAGTTGTTCTCACTGAGTGACAGTTTAGAACCTCATTAAGTGTTTTGATATGTAAGTTGTAATGGTTGGGTTATCTCCTGGTTAGGAGTTATTTTCCAAGGAACTTACTTATCTCACTCTGGAGAGTTTAGGTATATCACTTGTCCTGTTTTATGTCCCAAGAGTCTCCCTTTGCTTTAATTAAAAAATGTTAGGCTATTAAATCTTGTCTGTGCCAGTGTGGTGAATAAAGACGAATGGGGTAAATGTACCCTGAATTGAGTCCAGTGAGTCTCTCCTTGTGTGGAGTTGAGGCCTTTGGTGTAGCATGTGCTGCAGCATAAATCAGTACTAGTGGGCTTCAGGAAGTGTTTTCGTCAAGGACCTGTATGAATGTTTACCAGAAATATTAATTTTTTAAATATAAAATTGAACAAGTTGATAATCAACTCACTGAATCAAATACAATTATTTATTCTATATCACAATTATTCCATTTGCTGTACACAATTATAATGTGTAATCTAAAACCTTTTTAATATGGATACAAAATAAAATAAATTATCCAATCTATAATTGTATGACGCTGCCAACACATTGATTACTAAAAGCTTTATATACAAAATGATTGTAAATGTGCGCTGAAGTGAACTTGAAAAGTTTATTAAAGTGATCAATATGTGAAATATTTTGAATAGTCTCCTTAAAAACAGCAAGAGAATTCTTGACAAAATATTCTTAAAATTATAATTAATTTTGATTAGTGATACTATCTCTTTTGTCTATTCACGTTTGTGGTTTTGCAATTTATGTAAGTTTTAATGTAGTGGTTCTTCCCAATTGTCTACTGTGCTCTTCATCTTTTTCATATGTGGGCATGTTGAACACTTGCCTAATGCATTGGTTCCCTTAATGGGTACTGATTTTTTCTGGTTTTGAAAATGGCAAGAGATTAACATCCCTTTAATATTTTTACCATTTCTGAATGCATAAAGAGTTTTTCTTGGAGTTGAATCTACTTTCAAGATATACCAATATTTATTAATAAAGGATCCTAAGATCAATATTTGATTTGTTGCTGATTTTTTGGACCAATAGATCTTCGCTCTCAAGTGTTCGGTAGAAAGTACACAAAACAGAATCCTTATAGCCTCTTTGCAGAAAGTGATTTCTTAATAAGGTGGCTTCTTTTTTAAAACCCTCAATATTACACCTTGCCACTTACACCTCAGCTCAACAACAGTGCAAATCTACATTGTATGCTGCAGGAACATCAAAACAGATTGTTAGCTCTTCAGCACATTGCTTGCTGTATATATAACTTACAAATAGGTAAAGTATATTAATTTATGATTTAATTAATTAATTATCATGAAAAACTACATATACACAAAAAAAAAAAACACCCCAGTATCGCAATAAACATCAAAGACCTTCACAAACTACACCAGGAAACAGGCTTGCAATAAGCGCAAAAAGGAGATGAGGAGGGGGTTGAGGATGAGGGAGGATGAGGAGGGTGGATGAGGAAGGGGGATGAGGAGGGAGGTTGAGGAGGGAGGATAAGGAGGGGGGTTGAGGAGAGAGGTTGAGGAGGGTGGTGGAGGGGGTTGAGGATGGAGGATGAGGAAGGAGGATAAGGAGGGGGGTTGAGGAGGGGGATTGAGGAGAGAGGATGAGGAGGGGGGTTGAGGAGGGGGTTGAGGAGAGATGATAAAGAGGGAGGATGAGGATATAGGATGAGGAGGGGGTTGAGGAGAGAGGATGAGGAGGGAGGATGAGGAGATGGGTTAAGGATGAGAAAGGAGGATGGGGAGGGCTTTTGAGGAGGGGGATAAGCCCCTTTCTTGTGTCCCCACTCTCTCTCCCCTGTGCCTCTTCCCCCCTTTCCCTCACCTGTGTCTCATCCCCTCCTCTCCCCGCCCCGGGGTCTCTTCCCCCTCCCTCCCCTGTGTCTCTCCCCCCTCCCTCCCCTGTGTCTTTCCCCCCCTCTCCCTTCCAGGTGTCTCTTTCCCCCCTCTCCCTCGTGTCTCTTTCCCTCCCCCTCCCTTATCCCCCTCCTCAAAAGCCCTCCTCATCCTCCTTTCTCATCCTTAACCCCCCTCCTCATCCTCCCTCCTCATCCTCTCTCCTCAACCCCCTCCTCATCCTATATCCTCATCCTCCCTCTTTATCAACTCTCCTCAACCCCCTCCTCAACCCCCCTCCTCATCCTCTCTCCTCAATCCCCCTCCTCAACCCCCCTCCTTATCCTCCTTCCTCATCCTCCCTCCTCAACCCCCATCCTCAACCCCCTCCACCACCCTCCTCAACCACCCTCCTCAACCCCCCTCCTCAACCCTCAACATTCTTCCTCAACCCCACTCCTTCTCTCCTCAACCCCCCTCCTTATCCTCCCTCCTCAACCTCCCTCCTCATCCCCCTTCCTCATCCACCCTCCTCATCCTTACTCCTCATCCTCCCTCATCCTCAACCCCCTCCTCATCTCCTTTTTGCACTTATTGCAAGCCTGTTTCCTGGTGTAGTTTGTGAAGGTCTTTGATGTTTATTGCGATACTGGGGTGTTTTTTTTTTTGTGTATATGTAGTTTTTCATGATAATTAATTAATTAAATCATAAATTAATATACTTTACCTATTTGTAAGTTATATATACAGCAAGCAATGTGCTGAAGAGCTAACAATCTGTTTTGATGTTCCTGCAGCATACAATGTAGATTTGCACTGTTGTTGAGCTGAGGTGTAAGTGGCAAGGTGTAATATTGAGGGTTTTAAAAAAGAAGCCACCTTATTAAGAAATCACTTTCTGCAAAGAGGCTATAAGGATTCTGTTTTGTGTACTTTCTACCGAACACTTGAGAGCGAAGATCTATTGGTCCAAAAAATCAGCAACAAATCAAATATTGATCTTAGGATCCTTTATTAATAAATATTGGTATATCTTGAAAGTAGATTCAACTATCTCAAAAATTATTCCAAGAAAAACTCTTTATGCATTCAGAAATGGTAAAAATATTAAAGGGATGTTAATCTCTTGCCATTTTCAAAACCAGAAAAAATCAGTACCCATTAAGGGAACCAATGCATTAGGCAAGTGTTCAACATGCCCACATATGAAAAAGATGAAGAGCACAGTAGACAATTGGTAAGAACCACTACATTAAAACTTACATAAATTGCAAAACCACAAACGTGAATAGACAAAAGAGATAGTATCACTAATCAAAATTAATTATAATTTTAAGAATATTTTGTCAAGAATTCTCTTGCTGTTTTTAAGGAGACTATTCAAAATATTTCACATATTGATCACTTTAATAAACTTTTCAAGTTCACTTCAGCGCACATTTACAATCATTTTGTATATAAAGCTTTTAGTAATCAATGTGTTGGCAGCGTCATACAATTATAGATTGGATAATTTATTTTATTTTGTATCCATATTAAAAAGGTTTTAGATTACACTATTATAATTGTGTACAGCAAATGGAATAATTGTGATATAGAATAAATAATTGTATTTGATTCAGTGAGTTGATTATCAACTTGTTCAATTTTATATTTAAAAAAATAATATTTCTGGTAAACATTCATACAGGTCCTTGACGAAAACACTTCCTGAAGCCCACTAGTACTGATTTATGCTGCAGCACATGCTACACCAAAGGCCTCAACTCCACACAAGGAGAGACTCACTGGACTCAATTCAGGGTACATTTACCCCATTCGTCTTTATTCACCACACTGGCACAGACAAGATTTAATAGCCTAACATTTTTTAATTAAAGCAAAGGGAGACTCTTGGGACATAAAACAGGACAAGTGATATACCTAAACTCTCCAGAGTGAGATAAGTAAGTTCCTTGGAAAATAACTCCTAACCAGGAGATAACCCAACCATTACAACTTACATATCAAAACACTTAATGAGGTTCTAAACTGTCACTCAGTGAGAACAACTGTGCTTCACTTGAACTCCAACAGAAAAAAAAACGAAAAATGTAATTGAACTTTAGAGATTAACATAATTTACATCTCCTCATAAACATTGAGTGAAACCCTAAACAAAAGGCTACTGTTTGTCTATTTAAACTGTGATATAAAGACTTTATTCAACCTATCCTTCCCCTTTTTTTTTTACATATATATAAAACTTTTATCTTTGAAAATATTTTCCAACAAAAAAAAAAAAAAAATAGTCAATGGGTAAACTCAGCTGGCAAAAGTATCCCTGATTATTTTAAAACTAAACCTACTGGCTGTCAACATTCCTTACACTTCTCTGAAGACTCATACCAAGAGACAGATCAGGACATGGCAATACCCATAATAACACATAAATACCTCTTATACAGAAAACTTGAAAAACGACTCAAGTCTGAACTATCATCAGTAGTTCAAGAGATCAAAAAGAAATAATAACTTATTCGGGCCAAAGAACAGAAGATCTGGAATCCTTTAAGGGATATGTATGTTTCCTGGATTATGAGTGCATTTGATAGAGGAGAATTAATAATATATGAAAAAAAAATGTTTGCATGAAATAATACCAAAATAAACAAAATCTATTGTAATTTCTGACAGTAATTTCTGACATAATTTGTTTTGGCCAATCCGGCTAGATGAAAGATTTGAGACATAGCAAGCACTATGTTAGTTGCTATGGCAACACCACACAGCATATACAGGAAGCACGGATGAGCCATATCCCAGCAGTCACTGGGAGGCTGACAACATTGCTCTACTATTGGCTGAGCAAGCAAGAGCAGGTAAAAAGTGGGTTAATGTTGCTCCCCGGATGCTGCATGCTGATTGGTTGGGGATCAGGAACTTGTCAACACAATCATAAGAGGGATTTTTAGATATTAATAAAAATAAAATGTTTTATGATATGTGCTGTATACATATAGACTGACTGCTTGTTGTCTATAGAGTGCACAAATGTATTAATCCAGCTCACTTAGATATCCCTTTAACTGATCAAATGTAAATACTCAAACCATAGACGAAATAGATATAACTAGAAGTACACAATAATGGAGGAAAACTTGAGGATTTTGAGAATAGATCCCACCGCAACAACATAAGAATCAGAAGTCTTTCTAAAGCTTTAACCAACATTCTACCATACCTTAACTCTCAGTGACCACGTGGACCAAAGCACCCAGGCACATTTATTTGTCTGTGTTTCAGGTTGTGCGTATCTATATTTTTTCTGGACTGGGTGACCCTACATGGTATAGTTCACAGCTTCATTGAAGTACACAACAAGCTCCTTAACTTTTTGCCTCTGTTCTGTGTTTTCTCCTGAACAGTAAGTGTGTTTGTGTACTTGTGCATTGATTAGTGGCAGCTGAGAGGGGGTGTGGTTTTGCCTATGTGAAACTATATCAGTGTGCAGCTTTTTGTTGTCTGCTTGCCTCTGTTCAGTGATTTCTCCTGAACAGTAAAGTGTGTTTGGGTACTGTTTGGGTGTGTTTTGGGTTCAGTGATTAGTGAGCAGGTGAGTAGTACGAACCTAATAGAAACAGGGGAAGGAGCTTGCGAACAATTCTAGTATATGTGCAGTTCTAGTATAAGTGTAGGAGTTTAAATAAAATGAGGGAGTTGAAAGAAAAGGGGAGCACATTGTAGTGCATTATACATTTTTGTCCCCCCACTGTAATTAGTATTTATGAGTCGGTCCAGTGTGCATCCTGTCACATGTAGGAACTGCTGGAACAGATGATCCAGTGTCCATACCTCTGTGGCAGGTGTGAGCATGTTGCCTATCTTGTAGCTCAAATTGGAGAACTGGAGAGGAGAATTGCAGAACTTAGTGATATTGCTCCACTGGAAAGGGAGATGGTGCTCACTGAGCACAGTTTAGCTGGGCTTAGCATGGAAATGGGGCTAATGAGTATGTTCAGGGAGATAGCTGGGTTACAGTTACAAGGGGAAGCAGAAGGATCAGAAGGAGGTTTGCCAGATTGAGTGAAACTGTTGGGGATGTCCATTCAGGAATGGCAATGCCAGATAGAACTGTTCCCTCTAACAGCCAGTAGAACAGTTCTACTGGAGGAGTGGGAGGGCAGCGTAGGCAGAGCGAGAAAAAGGGTTTGGTGGTAGGGGACTCTATTATTAGGAAGGTAGACAGGGTGATTTGTTACCCAGATCCCAGTAATCAAACAGTTTGCTGTCTCCCGGGTTCTCAGGTTTGGAATGTTGTGGATCGGGTAGATAAATGATTGGTGTTATGAACAGAAGGGCCCACTGGACTGTTTGGGGTTCATCAATTATCATATGTGTGGTTAGAAGGTACTAACAACTTGCTTAACAGTCATATCTGGGATATACAAAGGGAAAGATTTTAAAGAATTTATATGGCCTTGCCGATTGGCCACGTGTGACTGGTCTGGACGGGGGAAGTTTAGTTTTATAACCCTGTAAGTGGATATCTGGCAACTGTGGGATGTTTCATGGGATAGACATCTACCAGATGGTGAGAGTGTAACAAGCTATTGCCCACAAGATGAGGGATTAGGAATGTGGGGGGAGTGAGATCCTGGTGTGTTTTTAGATAACTCTGTAACAATAAAAGAAGTGCCAGTCTGATGTTGGACACACTTAACAAAGGTAGTGTCGGAGTCTGCTTGTACTAAACAAAGGTACATGGTGTGTGATTCTTAAATCCTAAGAAAAGGGTTCTGATGGTGCCTGTCTCTTCCGAAATAATGCTGTCATATGAAGTGTATATTGGTGTCGAGATCAAAACAAACAGTTGCGACCCATAGAGAGAGAATTGGGGTGAGCGTAGTCCCCCAAATCGGGCGGCCGTAACAATAGGGAGGGGCTGAAAATGAACCGGCGGTCTTGCTACATATTGGTACCAATGACAAAGTTAGTGGAAGATGGAGAGTCTTAAAGAATGATTTTATAGAACAAGGTAATAAGCTGAAGGCAAGAACCTCCAAGGTAGTATTTTCCGAGTTACAATGCCATGTGCTAGTCCAGGGAGACAGAAGGAGCTTAGGGAGGTTAATGCGTGGCTAAAAAGTGGTAAATTAAGGAGGGGTTTGGGTTTTTAGAGCACTGAGCTGACTTCTCACTTAGGTACAACCTCTAAAGCAGTGATGCATTGCACCTTAATGAAGAGGAAGCTGCTGTGCTAGGGGAAAGGATGGTAGAAAGCTGGGGGAGTTTCTCAACTAGTAGGTGGGTGGGGGACTAGATAAAAGTAATGGGGTAGAAAGTGTAGAGGTGGTAAGAAACAAATTAACTAGTCAAGGGGGAGGAGATGGGGAGAGGGTTTGTATAGTCAATAGGGAGGTATTGTTAAGTAACTCAAGTACAGTGGCAGGCAATTCAGAATTACAGACTCATAACATAAAGTGTATGCTTGATAATGCCAGAAGCTTGCCAGGAAAATGGGAAAATTAGAATTATTAGCAGTTAATGAGAAATGGGATTTAATAGGCATTACTGAAACATGGTGGGATGAATATCATGACTGGACTGTTATTCTGGATGGTTATAACCTATTTAGGAAATATAGGGGAAATGGTAAAAGAGGATGAGGGGTTTATCTTTATGTTAAGCCTGAATTTAAGCCTATAGTCAAAGAAGATATTTATGCTGGAACTAGCGGTAATGTTAAATGTTTGTGGGTATAGTTAAATAGTGGAGGAGCGAATTCTAAAAGAATATTAGTAGGAGTATGCTATAAACCCACAAATATAATTGAAAGTGAGGAACGTTTTAATAATGGGATATACCCTGAAATAAACTGGATGAATGAGACCAGCAGTTCAGCTAAGGGGAGCAGGTTCTTGAGTACACTCAGGGATCATTACCTGGCTCAGGTTATACAGGAATCTACTAGAAATGAGTCTATCTTGGATTTAGTCATCACAAATAATATTCATATAGTATCAAATGTTGAAATAGGGTAACCTTTGGGAAACAGTGATCACAACACAGTCTCATTTGAGATTGAATTAACAAAACAAAACTGTAAAAGGGCAACACAAACTATTAATTTTAAAAAAAAAGGGCAGATTTTAACAGTCTAAGGGCAGCAATACAAAGTATAGACAGGGACAAAGAATTGACGGGTAAAAATTCTGAACATAAATGGACAAAGTTCAAATCCTTACTAAATATACATACTTATCACCATATACCATGTGGAAATAAAAGTAGAAGTAGTAAATCACAACCCATGTGGCATAATAATGACATAAGGATGAAGATGAGGAGTAAAAAACAGGCATTTAAATTATACATAAAAAGAAGGGAAAGAGACTGCTTTACGTGAGTACAAGGAAATCAGCAAGGCTTGCAAAAAGGCCATTAGACGGGCTAAAATAGAAAATTGAAAATTAGTTGCAAAAGAGAGTAAGACTAACCCTAAAATATTTCATCTCTACCAGATGACTGGAGAAAAGCAGAGATTATTCCTATATTTAAGAAGGGAGCAAAAACAATTCCAGGAAATTATAGAAATGTAAGGCTCACTTCTGTAGGGGGAAAGCTTTTAGAAGGGTTTATAAGGCATAGTATAGAAGAATATGTCTATTTAAACACGATTATAAGCAGGAATCAAAACTGATTTATGAGGCATAGGTCATGTCAAACAAACCTAATTTATTTCTATGAGGAGGTTAGTAGGAACTTGGATCAAGGCAACTAGTGGATGTAGTCTTTTTGGATTTTGCAAAAGCTTTTGATACAGTGCCACATGGAAGACTACTGTGCAAAGTAAAGGATACAGGAATGGCAGGTAAATATCTGCTCATGAATTGAGAGCTGGCTAAAAGAGAGGAAGCAAAGGGTTGTTGTAAATGGAACATTCTCTGATGTGCTAAGTGGGGTTCCTCAGGGTTCAGTATTGGGTCCTCTCCTGTTTAACATTTTAATTAATGACTTAGAGGTAGGATTAGAAAGTATTGTCTCCCTTTTTGCTGATGACACTAAGTTGTGCAAGGTAATTAAATCAGATAATGATGTACTTTCCCTCTAAATGGATTTGCATAAATTAGAGAAATGGGCGACTAAATGGCAAATGAGATTCAATATGAATAAATGTGAAGTTATGCATCTGGTAAGGAAAAATAGCCATGCAATTTATAATCTTAATAGAGAAAATCTGGTGGTATCAGATATTGAAAGGGATTTGGGAGTACTTGTTACACCTAGGTAACAGTGCTCAATGCCAAACATCACCTGCAAAGGCAAGTAATATATTAGCATGCATTAAGAAGGTTATAGAAGCAAGGGAAGCAAATATAATTCTGCCACTATACAAATCCCTAGTACGCCCTCATTTGGAATAGAGAGTACAATTTTGGGAACCACTTCATTAAAAGGACATTTTAGAGCTGGAAATAGTACAGAGAATGGCAACAAAATTAATAAGGGCAATGGAGGGCCCAAGTTATGAAAAAAGACTAATTCAATTAAACTTATTTTCTCTAGAAAACAGGCGTCTAAGAGGGAATATGATTACCTTATATAAATATATCTAGTGTCAATACAAGTCTTTGTCAAGTGAGCTTTTGTGCCAAGAGGTTTTCAACTGACAAGAGGATATCCTTTGAGATTAGAAGTAAAAAGATTTCATCTTAAAGAAAGAAAAGGGTTCTTCACAGTAAGGGTGGTTAATCTGTGGAATTCTCTATCAAAGGAGATGATGACAGCGGATTTGATAGATAACTTTACAAAGGGATTGGATATATTTTTTAAATAAAAAGGGCATTTACGGTTATGCTGGATAATTAGAGAGGGAGTATTGATCCAGGGAGTAGTCTGATTGCTAGTATCTGGGGTCAGGACGCAATTTTATAGGACGGAATTTTATATTTTTTACCCCTTTTGAGACAATGGCAAAGTTTCTCTGTTTTTTTTTTCTGTTTGCCATGCTTTGGATCAATTAACAATTAACAATTAAGCCGCATATTGCAGATCAGAGAAGATCTAAAAAGATTGATGGACTAAAAGTATTTTTTCAACCTCAATTACTATGTAACTATGTAACTATATGACAAGATAGCCACCCAGAAGGGGATAGATATAAAACAATATATGTATATATATATATATATATATATATATATATATATATATATATATATTTATTTTATTTTTTTTATTTTTTTTTAAACAAGTTAAAAAAACTGTTTTCAGCTCAGAATTACGAGAAATGAGCAGGGACATGCATATGTGCCCACAAATGCCTTGCTCTTCAATCGAAAGACCATTTTAAACATGGCTTCCTTTAAGATTATGCCTGCTGAATTACACAGCTTTTATGCAAGGCCAAGGTTGGATTATACATAAGCTGGGAATTCTACCCCTGGACAGCTGTTTCTTATTCTTTTATTGAAAAGTTTAAAATATATACATGAAATAAATACATTTACAGTCATCATATTTCAACTTTTCATACAGAATACAATTCATATTTATAAAACATATCATTTTGTTTTACAATCATAAAATTGTTACAATCATAAAATGTATCATGAATGATAATTACTAAACAAAAGCAAAAGTGTTCTAGAGAAATCAAAGAGGTGATACACAATTTCCCAATAAAAGAAAATTAAAGGCAGATCACCCTTCACCCACCGCTGTCCCTGAAATAAGCTTCCACTCTCCCTTCATTTTCTAGCCCTCATGTTGTCCCTGATTTCATATTTGAAAATGATTCATCTAAAAAAACAGATAAGAAAAGCTAAAATGCATATAAAATGTATGCGCAAGTATTTTGTTCCATTTCTCTTGCTGCCATAAAACCTTTGCATTTTTATCTTTTTTCTTGTCTAATAAGAAATATAAATACAATATAAGTATGATTTTAAGTCAATATTTGACTTAAAATCATACCTATGCCTCGGTTAACAGGTATAATTTCTCTTTTGAATAAAACAAGATTTCTTAATTTCTATAAAACGTCTTTAACAGTATTTAGGATTTGCCATGCAATCTTATTTTTCTTAAAATCTGCTGATTTAAATACACCATATAAAATTAATTAAAAGGTTACATTAATATCACATAATTTAGTTAAAATTTGCGTCATTGATTTCCATATATCTTAAGCAAAAGAACAACCCCAAAACAAATGATATACATTTTCATCTGCTCCACAATTTTCTCTCGGTCACCTTGTACTTTGGATTAAACCTCTTCTGTATTGAAAGGCCCTTGTAGCAATACAATTATGTACTGCTGCCCAAGCCAAATCTCGTTGTGTATTAAATAAAATGTTATTAGAAACTTGTCTCCATATTTTTTACATATGTCTCCAGGGAAACGTTCTATAGATAAAACATCAGTTTCAATAAAACAGCCTTTCAAGGTTACTGCCTATCATCAGCGTGGGGCGGGATCCCAGCTTGTGTTGTGGACCTTATGAGGAGGTAGGTCACCACAACAATCATTTAATATATAGTGGGCAAAAGAGCGATAGAAGCCTTCCACCGTACAGTAGTACAGTAAATAAATAGTACATTTGTGTTCACATTTGAATGTCTAAAACAAATTCAAAAACTTGCTTCCAGCTCAGAATTCTGAGAAATACAGTTATTACACTGCATTCTGGGAAGCTGAGAATGCAAATGTGCCCATAAAAGCCTAGCTCTTCAATCCATTGACCATCTTAAACATGGCTTCCTTTAAGCTTATATCTGCTGCATTACACAGCGTTTATGCAAAGCGAAGTTACTTTACTACTGTACGGTGGAAGGCTTCTTTCGCATTTTTAGCCCACCATATATTAAATGATTGTTGTGGTGCACTATATATATATATATATATATATATATATATATATACCATATTGGTCCGAATATAAGCCGCACCCGCATATAAGCCATACCTGTAAAATTCCAGGGAAAAAAATAGAAAAAAGATAGTACTCGAATATAAGCCGCACCCTTTAAATTGGAGAGAAAAAGACTCTCTCCAAGTGATCAGCCATTGCAAGAAACAGGCTTTCTAATTAGTACTGTAACTTCTTTTACAGGTTACAGGCCTTACAGGATGTTAGAATCACTAAAACCGTAAATCAATATTCAATTGCTACAATAGTCTCAGGTACGCAAATCGGCACCCTTGACTCACAATCACGCAAATCGGCAGTAGTTTTACGTTTGCAAATCGCTATTCAATTGCTACAATGCAGTCTCAAGCACGCAAATTAGCACTCTTAACTTGCAATCTCGCAAATCGGCAGTAATTTTATGTTCGCTAATATAAGCCACACACTTAACTCTCAAGCTCGCAAATCGGCAGTCATTTTTTTTACGGTCGCGAATATAAGCGGCACCTGTAACTTGCAAACTCAAAAATCGGAAAAAAGGTGCGGCTTATTCGGACCAATATGGTATATATATATATATATATATATATATATATATATATATACATATGTACACACATATATATATACACACATATATATGTGTGTGTGTAATGTACCTGCCATTGAGAAATTTTAGTATATACATCTGCTTCTTCGGTCGGGCTTGATAAGGCTGTTGTGGCCATACCTACCCAGCAGATCTTTCAGATTCTTTTTATCCCTTCACCAAGACAGCTGATATATCTTTAAAATGTCCTTACTCTTTATGCAGCATTTAAAAATAATATGAACTCAGGCTCAGCATTATAAACATCAGGAACTACTTTAATTGTTGTTTTACTTCACAGGTTCAATAGATGTACATTGAGCGGATAACACTCTGCAACAGTCTGCGTATCCTTTGGACTTTGTATAAATTACCATTGACAAGGTTTCATCTGCAAGGGATCACAACATCCACTTCAGTCATACAGTTATATTACCTCCCTTTTCTTTGGGAGTATATGTCTTCAAGAGGTCACCTTCCCTTTCTTTAGGAACATATATCTTCTTTAAGACATTCAACAGAGCAGTATCTCAACTTCCCTCCGAGACACCATTACATCTCTCTCCATGTCACTGAACTCTCAACTGCCTAACTGCTCTCTCTTATAGTTACAGACAGACAACACAAGATTCCAAAATATTTAACACTTAATAACCTAAACTTGCTGCATGCAGAATCACACATCACAAGTCAATCACACATAGGGAAGCAACATAACATACAGTAATTAATATAACATAATATAACAAAGCCTAACATAACATACAGTAATTAACACACATTTAGTAATCAACTTAATATAACATTAACTAACTATAAATAGACTTAGCTCAGTCCCACAGCACCAGATCACATGAGTCCCAAGAACTGGTGGTCAGGAGGATCATGACAAAACTGTATAGCAATTCTCTGTAACACATGCCCTGCACTACGACACCAGACAATATGCCACTTAAAAAAAATCTATTCACTATTGACAATTTCACAAAGTAATATTTCCTAAAATACAGCATTTGTATCTATATATAATGAAGTGATCCTTAGTATGTTTCTGTATTGAACACTTTTTTAAAATCTGTATAAAAAGAGCAACCCCAGCATTAAAGTTGTTGCCACGACCTAAAACAAGATTTCCTTTCTATTCCTTCAATCATTCTGTCTGATTCTGTACACTGCTTGAAAAATGCATCTCTTGAAAATAAGACACTTGCTACTTTTTTTGAATAATGTTCTTAAACCATGCCTATCATTTTTTAAACTAAAATCCTATTGCCATTGCATGATTTTTAATCTGCATATATAGAGTTAGTTAGAAGACATCATACATGTAAGAAGGCATGCATTGACAAATAATACATATTCATATCATTAAATTTGTAGTAGTTTATAAGGATTGTTTAAACTGTTAATTTCTGATAAATTAAATTATATATATAATATATTGTATAATCCTAATACACAATTTTTGCATCTGCCTTAATTTTAAAGTATCTTGCAGTTTCTTGATTATGTTATGTGACGGAGAGAATTAGGTAACGATTATACTGTGGGTGAAGGAAATATTTTATTTACCATAGCTACTGATTCCTTCAATTCAAACCAAAATGACTGAAGGAATGATTCTACTGATTTGTAGTTAATAATGCACAAAGATACCTATCCAGTCAATCTTTCTGTCAAGGTGCCCTTATGTGGAGCAGCTGAGATAATTATCTTGGTTCTCAGCTTTTAAAGTATAAGTTAGGAATATACTAAAAGGTCAAGCATTAATGTGCAACCTACTGCAATGTATAGCTCATTAACACTACTCAGGTCTACATGAGATTTACCAAACCATAGGTATTTTAATAAGGTCCACATTAATGAGGGGTAAGGCTTGGTAATGGCTGATTTAAAAGTATGCATGGTAATGGCCGATGCAGCAGTATCCATACACAGCAAGAGGAAAAGTCCGTAGTTACTACACCAACATGTGTCAGAAGACACATCTCACATAATTACTAAGGGCCTCATTCAATTATCGGCCGTAAAACGTCCGCAAAGCTGCGATTCCTTGCGGCCGTCTTACGGCCCCGTGTAGAGCTACTTTTACCTTGCAATTCAATTATACGGCGCCGCAAGGATATCCCCTTCCGGCCGGCCGCATATCATGCAAACGGCCGGAAGCTTTTTCCCAGCGCCCGTAAATCTTGTTTTCCGGCCGCAAAGTCCTAAAACTGAAAATGCTAATATAAAATCGAGAATGCACTGTAAAGCTCCGTAAATGCTAGGCATCATAATGGGGGACACGAAGATTAATAGCAACACCCTCTCAAGCTTGCACATCAGCCCAAATCAGATATATTATTTACGGATTACTTTACGTCCCGTAGTTCCGCGGGCTGGTCCTTGTTCAAACCCGTACGGGTTCGGAGACGAAGGACCGCAAACCCAGCATTGTAATAGCCAATATTTATTCAATCCAGCACTGGAAAGCACTGTAAATGATGGGGAACATAATGGGGGGGGGCATGAGGATTACTAGCCAAACATTCTCAAGCTTGCACATCGCCAAATTTCTATTTTAATTTTCAAATCCGTACAAGTCCCACGGACTTCACTGACCAAGCCCGTAGCTCCGTATTCAAGCCCGTGCGGGCTGTCCTCCAAGCCCGCAGCTCGTTTTTAAAGGCCGTACGTGCTTGGAGGTTAAAGGTATCCATTTTGTTACGGTTTTTGCAGTCTGCATGGTTTAAGCCTGTAACCCTAAAATGGAGGCCCAAGCATTACAGCCTCCAAATTAACAAGACTTCAAATTAGTTTAATATTCCTCATATGTTTGATTGGTCAGCACACATACAGGTTCAATTGTAGCCTCTAAAACAGCCCCATAATAGAATATGTCACCCCAACATTGGCGCGCACAGCAAATGTGTTTTGACAACATGTAGCTGACATGAGCGGTCCCACATCATTGCGCAGTTCTAATATTTTTGACTAGTGCGCGTCGATGAAAGGCGCAAGTGATATGACCTAATGCCATAAACCCTTCTAACCCTTGTAGCCGCAGCCTAATCCTAACCCTTACACCCCACCGCCTAATCCTAATCATGAGATCCGCTAGCCTCCTGTCGGGCCTGCTGTTGTTGATGCGCGCATGTGTCGGTGCGCAGATGACAGCGCACATTCGATGCCCGCTATATGGTTGATCAACGATAGAATACACATCTCGCTCATCACATCTACATTAGAGAATACAAATAGTGGCCAAATCAGACCGCCACTTGGCATATATCAAGTACCAGGGGAATATTTCATTATATGTGGTTAAGTTCTTCAGTTGTGTCCGACTCTCCATGACCTTATGGACTGCAGAACATTCAGCTAGGTCTCTGCCTGTGCTGTTATCCACGGTTTCCAAGCTAAATATACTGGTGTGGTTTGTCAGTTCCTTCTCAAGTGTATTGGACCTTGTCTGATCTCTCTGCTATGACCTGCCCACCTACAGTGGCCCTACATTTTATAGCTCCCAGCTTCATTCAGGTACACAAGCCCCTTCACACCACTTAGCAATGCTGAAGGGGACCAGGGGAACATGCACCACACATATCTACTCTGACCCATCAGGAAGGGCCGCAAGCTCTGGGATCAACAGCAAACTCACCGCCATCAGGCATAATCTCTGCTACGCCCATCCTGGTGGGAGCCATGTGCCAGTTGTCTAGTTATTCCCATTTGGTGAACTTCCAAACTGTTCTGCTATTTATCAATTTACATGGGTGAGGCTTGCTAAGTGGTGGTGGTGGTGGTGAAGCAGCTTGTGTACCTGAATGAAGCTGTGAGCTACTGTAGGTGGGCAGGTCATAGCAGAGAGATCAGACAAGGTCCAATCCACTTGAGAAGGAACTGACAAACCACACCAGTATATTTAGCTTGGAAACCGTGGATAACAGCACAGGCAGAGACCTAGCTGAATGTGCTGCAGTCCATAGGGTCACGGAGAGTCGGACACAACTGAAGAACTTAACCACATATAATGAAATATTCCCCTGGTACTTGATATATGCCAAGTGGCGGTCTGATTTGGCCACTATTTGTATTCTCTAATGTAGAAGTGATGAGCTAGATGTATATGCTCATGTGCGTGGCAAAGGGTTCATATGACCTGACTCATGTTTTACTCTTGCTATTGAATTGGGTAGTGTGGCTTTAATCATATTATGCAAGTTGCAGCATGGTTTGTCAGATTGGCATGTGCATGACCATTACAACATATGATAACCAAAGGATATTTAGCCAATGCATGTTCATTATTTGGCAACTAACTGTATTCACACATATGCTAACTGATGTGGGTGAAGGAGTTTGTGTACTTCAATGAAGCTGTGAGCTAGCCTACATCGGGCCAGTGTAGGGGGGTATGTCTTATCAGAGAGGTCAGACTAATCCCAATCAACTAGAGAAGGAACTGGAAAAGCACTCCAGTGTCACCTGTCCTATTCATTGTAGGCCCTCAGGGGAATGTTCCTACTCCACAGTATCGCTAATCAGACTTGTCATGGGTATTAACCCTATATTAGTAGTAGATATGATATTTGGGATCAGATGATATCTCAAGCTATTCTGACTTCTCAACAGTTTTACATGTATTGCTCTATTGCATGTTAACTATGGTTCATCAGTTTACATTTATAGGAATGTGAAACTAATGTAATGCATGTGGATGTCACAGAACCAAAAATATTCATAACACACGGACACAGTCAGAAAGGTCTAACAAAGCTTTATTTTTTACACAGACCACAATCAGCAGTGGTCAAGATTGTGCATTCACATAACAGTATAACAAAGCTTTATTTGATAGACAGACCACAATCAGCAGTGGTCAAGATTGTGCATTCACATAACAGTATAACAAAGCTTTATTTGATAGACAGACCACAATCAGCAGTGGTCAAGATTGTGCATTCACATTACAGTATAACAAAGCTTTATTTGATAGACAGACCAAAATCAGCAGTGGTCAAAACTGCATTAATATCATGGGTGTGGTGTGGGCGGGTCCTTGAAGAGCAAGAGGCTGGAAAAAAGGGGAAACCTACAGGGGTCAATCTAATAGTCTAGAATAAGCATGATGCATAGCACCTACCAGGGTCACATGCTGCAACCGGAACCAGAAATCTCTTCATTTAACTGAAGAAACCATTTATGTGCATAGCACTTACAACTTGTAACTAGATCTGCTCAATTAAACAGATGATTCAACCTTTGGACTGTGTAATCCAATCCAGTTTCACACATACAGTGTGTTGAACAAACAAAAATCTGAAAGAAGTGTTCAAATCAAAAAATTCGGAGGAGGATCAAAAACAATTTAGAATCACGATGTATGTACAGTACAGTTCTAAATACTGTACCAATATACCAACTCACCTGATTCCCATCTGCAAGCATTACTAACCATTAGCTAGGTCTGTGGATAATCAGAAATATGGGCAAATAGCCATTATTATGGAGAGGACACAAAGGTCAGCAGCCAGATTCACTGTTTCTTACATCAGACCCAAAGATCTGTTCTCAGACTGCTATTGAGGTCAGGATCACATGCGTCACTAGTGCATATATTAATGCTGGCTGTTATTAACATGCCATTGTGAGACTTTGCAAGTCCACCGCCATAGCGGTATTAGTCTACATTTAAGCTACCAACAACCATGTCGGAGATATCTGGCTATATGATAGCTGTAAGATTGTGGGAGCTACATGTTAAGGGAGCTGCCATTGAAGGCATGTCTACCTGAGAGGCACTGGGAAAACCCTCCACCTCATAATTCCTCCACAATGCTTGCAGATGTAGGAGATGCCTTCAGGGACCTAAAATAAAAAAATAAAATAAAAGACAAAACCTAACAAATAAGGCCTGAAAACATCATAGGGCCTGCAGCATCTCTTCTCAACAGCACTCCTTAGTGACAATGTATTGGTCACACTACTAATTAACAGCCTCATTAAATTGCTATGTAACAAATTGAATAGGGCTCTATATAAGCACACAGCATCTTTTTGAAAGCAAGTTTTTAGTTAGGGAACTTCTATGCAAAAGCCAGGTCTTCACTAACTAAAAACTTCTGTAAAACAAATATGCTATGTGCTTATATAGAGCCCTATTCAATTGCCCAAATCACATTTTAATGAGGCCCTTTGTGTTCTGTTTAACCTGTGACCAATTGATGGTCACTGAGGAGTGCTGTTGAGAAGGCTAAAACATGTCTGCAGACCCTATGGGCGTCATTCAATTGCTATATGGCCGATTGAAAAGGGCTCTATATAAGCACAGAGCATATATTTAGTTACAGACGTTTGTAGTTAGTGAAGACCTTGCTTTTGGAGAGAAGTTCACTAACTACAAACATCTGTAGAAAATATGCTCTGTGCTCAAATTGATCCCTTAGCAATCGGCCACATTGCAATTGAATGAGGCCCTATGTCCTCCTCCGCTTGGGCCCAGGACCCACATCACCTGTGCCCATCCTCCGTCTCCCCTCTGGTGGTGAGGGTGGTGGTGGTGGGGGGGGGGGGGGGGCGGGGTTGGGGGGTTGGTACCAGGCAGTGGTGGTCTGGGCCGGTGGCGGACACATGGGAGGAGAGGAGGGGCCAGGCTGCTCTTGTCTGGGGGATTGGGAGATCCCCGTTGATGTTGGTGAGGGGACCATTGCGTGTCTGAGCAGCCTGACCTGAAGGTGCTCCGATGTCATGTGGTGCCTCCTCACCTCCCTGGACAGCCTGGCCAGGCTGTGGGTCATATGTGACCGGAGGGCAGAGATGCTGGCCTCGATCCTCTGTGAGCTTGCCGGCAGCTCCTTCATGACGGCCAGCATCTCCACCTGCACAGCCTGGCTCTGCGGCGACGACACCGCTGGGTGGGCGTGGTGAGGTGATGCGGGGAGGTCCACAGCTGGAGCCTGTGGTGACAATGTGCCCGGTGGTGACCAGGCCAGCACACTGTGTGGGGAAGGAGGTGCTGTCCCTTGGGGGGGATGAGAGCCCCAGAGCAAGCCTTTCGAGGATGGGCATAGGCCCAGGGCTTGTGGCAGGTGACCCTGCAAGGTCAATGACCAGCCCATCCTCTGACCCAGAGCCCTCTGATCTTCTTTCCTCCTCCCCCTGTGCTGGAGGATCCTGGTACGGGGCTGATGGCCCCGCCTCCTCTCTCTGGTCACAGGACCCAGAGCTCCTCCTGGATGCTGAGAGATAGAGAAGAAAGGTACATGTCATTAGTATGTTGATTAGTGCATTGATGTGTTCATTACTAATTATCTGACATCTAGCCTTGAATATGGATGATTCTCTGATTAGCTATCTTATACTAGCTGTTATCTATTCTTAGGTTTCTGTTCTGGATGGTTCTCGGCTCACAACTCTATCTGTATTACGGCTGCTGTCTGTAACTGCATAGGCTGAACGGGCACACCAATACATGGACTCTGTATTACAGGGGTGTCCAAACTCTTTCCTGGATTGGAAGATATCCTTTCTGTGCACTGGTGAGTCAATCAGGATGAATGAAGAAGCGATTGACTCACCTGTGCGCAGCAGGGTTATCAAATCCAGCCATGTGTGTGGCCCACCAGGACCGAGTTTCGACACACCTGCTCTATTGCTTGATTACTGTTGTGGTGACCAGGAATGACAGTGATTAGTCAGCTTCATGAATTTAAGGATGCATCCATCTATCCCTTGTTATTTCATGTAGCTGACATGTCAGTGTCATGTCCATGTGTAGTGTGTGTGATGCAAATGTGGTGGCATGTTGCTGTATGTCATATTCACCTGCCATGGAGGCTGGGTCCTGCTGCTCCACCGGGCCTGATGCTCCAGCTGCGTCGGAGGGTGCAAGCATGGCCCTTGCAATACCTTCATGGGCAAGGTACTTGACCCTCCGCCCATCGGCCTCCTGCACCATCTTCTTCCTCACCGCGGCCCTGATGTCGTCGAACTGATGCTTTATTGACCGCAGACTCCGTCCACGGCCCGCCACACCGTTGACCAGATCCACCACCTGCTGCCAAGCAGTAGCACGGGGCCCAGCCTTTACTTCACTACCCCCCGAGGTGATGACGGGGCGGGCACGGATGGCCTCCAGGAGGACCCTGTTCTCCTCCCGGCTATAATTGTGGGCCCTGGACCTGCCGCCAGCCTCTTGCCCTTCAGACTGGTGATGAGGACCCTCTCCACTCTCCCTCCTCCTCCTCCTTCCTCCTCCTACTCTCCTCTCCTCCCTCCTTCCTCTCCTCTCCTCCTCCCTCCCTCCTCCTCTCCTCTCCTCCCTCCTTCCTCTACTCTCCTCCCTTCTCCCTCCTCCTCTCCTCTCCTCCCTCCTTCCTCTACTCTCCTCCCTTCTCCCTCCTCCTCTCCTCTCCTCCATCCTTCCTCTACTCTCCTCCCTCCTTCCTCTACTCTCCTCCCTTCTCCCTCCTCTCCTCTTCTCCCTCCTTCCTCTCCTCTCCTCCCTCCTTCTCCTCCTCTTCTCCCTCCTCCTCTCCTCCCTCCTCCTCCTCTCCTCCCTCCTCCTCTCCTCCCTGCTTCCTCCTCCTTCCTCCTCCTCTCCTCCCTCCTCTCCTCCCTCCTCCTCTCCTCCCTTCTCCTCCTCCTCTCCTCCCTCCTCCTCCTCCTCTCCTCCCTCCTCCTCCTCCTCCCTCCTCCTCCACTACCTCCTCCTCCACTACCTCCTCCTCCACTACCTCCCCCTCCTCAACTATTACCTCCTCCTCACTCCTCCCCTCCTCTTCCCCACCTCCACGCCCCGGGACTCCCTGCCACTCCTCCACCCTCTGCTCCTCTCCCTCCATCACCACCTGAAAAGAAAATAAAGAGAAATAAAGAAATGTTTTAGTGGGTTTGCCTGCTCCACGCTCATCCCCCATTCTGATCGCCTCTAACACTATTTCTGCTTGGATATCAATGTTGTAACTAACTGCAGTAATCAACCTTAAGTGGACAGAGCCTGTGACAGCAGTGGGAGGGGTGTACAGCACCTCTCACTCTGGACCTGAGAGGCGCTGATGAAACACGCTAGATCAATACTTTCATAAACAATGTGGAAGGCTCAGTTACAGTTTGCATATATACAAGGCATGCGGCTATTTACTGTGTGCTTCTATCATGTGTGGGGAGTAGCCCATGTCTGAGGCCACTAATATCCTATCTGCATTATATTCTGCACATATTCATGGGCATGGTACCTATCCTGAAGCCATCCTCTGTACCAGAGGTAGTAGGAACTACATGGTCCTGCTGTTCTAGGCTGAAAAAAAGTTCTTGTCAAGCCCAATTGAAGAAGCAGTTTGGAACACCTATGTGTATTGCAAATATGTGTAGAAATCTCACTCAAACTCAATCTACAACTCAATCAAACTCAAAATCAAACTCAATCAAACTCAAACTCAATCAAACTCAATCAAACTCAAACTCAAAATCAAACTCAATCAAACTCAAACTCAAAATCAAACTCAAAATCAAACTCAATCAAACTCAATCAAACTCAAACTCAATCAAACTCAAACTCAAACTCAATCAAACTCAAACTCAAACTCAATCAAACTCAATCAAACTCAAACTCAATCAAACTCAAAATCAAACTCAATCAAACTCAATCAAACTCAAACTCAAACTCAATCAAACTCAAAATCAAACTCAATCAAACTCAATCAAACTCAAACTCAAACTCAATCAAACTCAATCAAACTTAAACTCAAAATCAAACTCAATCAAACTCAAACTCAATCAAACTCAAAATCAAAATCAAACTCAATCAAACTCAATAAAACTCAAAATCAAACTCAATCAAACTCAATCAAACTCAAAATCAAACTCAATCAAACTCAATCAAACTCAAACTCAAAATCAAACTCAATCAAACTCAATCAAACTCAAAATCAAACTCAATCAAACTCAATCAAACTCAAAATCAAACTCAATCAAACTCAAACTCAATCAAACTCAAAATCAAAATCAAACTCAATCAAACTCAAACTCAATCAAACTCAAAATCAATCTCTCTCTCTCTCTCTATATATATATATATATATATAGAGAGAGAGAGATAGAGAGAGATTTTGAGAGAGAGAGAGATCCAGATCTAATATTAAACAGAAAAATATAAATAACTTACCTCCCTCCACAAAACTCCTCTCCCCACAAAAACAAACTCGCCAAACCTATAGGCCAACAGCAAAAAAAACACAATTGTACTTCTCGCCAGTGTATTCAGTAAATATAGAAATTGGCAAAACATACAAATAAAAGACAGCTTGATAGGATGAAAAGCATGTACAATGCAACTTACCTCCCTCCAAACCCCTAAGGGCCGGATATAATCAACCAAAAGCCTCCAAACACCTATAAACAAGCAAAGAAATCAATTTTACTTCTCGCCAGTGTATTCAGTAAATATAGAAATTGGCAAAACATACAAATAAAAGACAGCTTGATAGGATGAAAAGCATGTACAATGCAACTTACCACACTCCAAACCCCTAAGGGCTGGATATAATCAACCAAAAGCCTCCAAACACCTATAAACAAGCAAAGAAATCAATTTTACTTCTCGCCAGTGTATTCAGTAAATATAGAAATTGGCAAAACATACAAATAAAAGACAGCTTGATAGGATGAAAAGCATGTACAATGCAACTTACCTCCCTCCAAACTCCTACGTGCCGGATATAATCAACCAAAAGAACACAAAGCCTCCAAACACCTATAAACAAGCAAAGAAATCAATTTTACTTCTCGCCAGTGTATTCAGTAAATATAGAAATTGGCAAAACATACAAATAAAAGACAGCTTGATAGGATGAAAAGCATGTACAATGCAACTTACCTCCCTCCAAACTCCTACGTGCCGGATATAATCAACCAAAAGAACACAAAGCCTCCAAACACCTATAAACAAGCAAAAAACACAATTGTACTTTTTTACATCGGCATCTGTAAATGTAGTAACGGATTCCCGTAAAAAGAACTTAAACCGCGACTTTAGAATAAAGCAACTTACCAACTCTCAAACAACCAGCTCCTGGAACCGCGTGCTACCTCGTCAGAAATCGCAACACAGTCGAGGCGTGGGCACGTGTCATTCCTATTTATTCACTCCCACTGTCAATCAAATGGTCTATCCCGTAAGTGATTGGCTGTGCGACCTGTGGCGCGATGCGTGATTCCGCTATTGGATGGTTCGTGCCGGGCGCGGCTAGTCCGTCCCCCTTCTAGCTTGCATGCGCGCCTAAACGTCACGGCCTTCCTACATTCTGAAGGCCGCGATTCGCGCCTGGCTAGATTTAATTTACGGCCGCATCCGTTGAAGTCCACACGATGCACTTACGGCATTGTAATGAAACAGGGCTGAAAGGGCCCTAAAAGTGTAAAGGAAGCAATAAAACGCATTCGAATTACTGTAAAAACAATCCACAATGATCAAATATGTTAATAAAAGAGATTTTTTTTGTGTCATGTACATCTTCAAAATGGCGGCCAAATGAACCCTTTAGCACTCAGAAAGGATAGAATGTGTCCCCTAAACATATCAACATTATCTGATTTACATCTCTTTTATCACATCTAGATTTTTGAACACAAATATTGTATATATTTCCCGCCACATTACATAGATCATGGAGCATGTGCCCAAATTCAAATGTGGGCCAGAATATTAGGGGTTACTAATTAAAATGGCTCAACAAATCCATAATCAGGGAACTTCATAACATGATGAAGCTTAGATACACCAGTGAGCTTTTCCATTTGTGAAATCCACCCGGATAATCACATCTGGGGTAATTAGCAAGCTATATAACCACATCATCATCCATGAATTAGCAAGTCTGAACCATCATGGATAGCAGCAACCTGAGTGCAGCGTATAGGTATGTGAGGAGAGCGCAGCGTCGTAGGAATGGATATTTGTTTCGAATGTTGCAGAGTGGAAACCGGGCTGAGGCGTGACAGAGAGGGGCGGCTGGGAGTGAATGTGGGTGAGCGTGCTGATGCAATCCATGGTGGTCCGGAACCAAGCCAGGCAAGTGGCTCATCACAGGATATGACTAGGGTCATGGTGGGGGGTCAGTTAGGGGAGAGAGCTCCAGTGGCACAGGGACAGGGGGATATGAGGGCACCTGCAGACAGGGAGGAGGACCTTGATGTGGGTGATCAGTTGATGGGGGGGCCAGATGAGAGACCCCTAGAGGGTGTGGCACATGAAGTAGGGGCTCCTGCACAGCCAGACCCACAGGGGGGTGAGCAGGCCCAGGAGCCTGCCAGGAGGATTCGTGCACCCAGGGTGTACAGGGAGAGAGTCACATTAGAGGGGTTAACTGATGTGGAAGTGTATGAGCGTTTTAGGCTAACCCTCTATGCGGTCCTGAGGGAGGACATGGAGCCTTCCTCACGGACCAATAGAGCCATCCACATCCTATCATCTGGTAGTTTTCAGAACACTGCTAGCATAGTAGGAGGAATGTCTCAAGCAGGCCTTTCAAGGTGCCTGAGCAAATTCCTCCATGCTATCGTTCCGAAAACTGCCAGATACATCAGTTTTCCCCACACTGGGGAAGAGATCTTGAAGGTGAAAGCAGATTTCTTTCGAATGGGAGGTATCCCCAATGTGCTCGGTGCTATAGATTGTACACATGTAGCATTGATACCTCCTAGAGAGCAAGAAGCGCTGTTCCGAAATCGCAAACACTATCATTCCATCAATGTACAGGCTGTTTGTGATGCAGACATGCGCATACAAAATGTGGTTTCCGGCTTCCTGGGAAGTACTCATGATGCCCATATCCTGCGTCAGTCATCCACCCATCTTTATTTTGAGTCTGGAGAAGCTCCACCTGGGTGGCTACTGGGTGAGTACCCATAAAGGATCCCCTAAAATATACATAATGTTCCACTGTAATGCTATTCCATTGTTGCGTGAAAAATGCGCAACGACACATGCCACAACAGACAAAATAGAGTCCCTCAATAGCGCGCACAACATCTGCGCGCAGGAGTTGAGATAAGGATTTAAGGGTGGACTTAGGGGTTTTAGGCTTAGGGGTCTTTGGGCTAAGGCTTTGGATTATGAGTGTAAGTGTTAGGCATGGGGTCTCATTGGTTTGGGTTAGAGGGTTTTGGCCCATTAGTCAATAGATTCTACAACTTGCGCTCTTTGCTGGACGCACATTTTGTCACACAATTTCCAACAGTGCGCTACTGTCGCCGGCTTCTGGCAGCGCCGTATTGTCTGCGCTCATTTGCCGTGCGCCATAAAGAAGGTGTGCCGACTGAGCCATTGCATCGTAGTTTGTTGCTGTGCCTAACCCGATGTGACGTGGTCATAGGAGTATGAAGTTCCAAGCCAGAGATCCCTAAACTAACGTCACATTAATCATTGCGTATATTTACAGATGCTTTAACGAGCAGCACAAACTCCTATTCATATCTACCATTTTTGTTGCCTTCAGGTGATGCAGGATATAGGTGTTTGCCGTGGTTGTTGACCCCTGTGAGCAATCCACGCACAGAGGGGGAGGAGAGGTACAATGCGGCCCATGCCAGAACCCGGAATGTAATAGAGCGCACCTTTGGACTCCTGAAGATGCGCTTCAGATGTTTACATTCCACTGGCGGGGCGCTACAGTATACACCAGGGAAGGTTTGTCACATCATCATGGCCTGCTTTATTCTGCACAATATAGCAGTACAGGCAAACTGTCTGTGGAACATTGATGATGCTCCGCTTGAACCGGCGGAGCGTCCAGTACCTCCCGATGGTGGGGATAACGTTCAGGGGTCACAACTACGTGCCCACGTCATTCGTGAGTACTTCCCATGTAAGTCTGAAACTAATTACAACCAACTCAAATGTACATGGCTTATGGTTACTAATACATCTCTTTTCTCCTTCCCCATTGTCTTCCAGAATATCCAACAGTCCACAGTAGAGGATAGCTTTGTGATGTAACATATGTCTCGTGACGCATTCTTCATACTGGATCAAATACAGCCTGCTCTGATATCCGTTAATGGTAAGTATGCGCACATTCCCATACACATCATATATATTGATATCTGCCAACCTCAAGAAGCTAAGCTAAATGGATGGTCTGATGTATTCCACAATGTCAATGGATATAGGCCTTACAATCGTATTTGAAAACATCTGCCCAGAACAGTAATGTTCACATTGTCTGATCATGCTATTCCACATCCCATGGAGGTCAATGCAATTCCTAGCAATCTGGATATATGAACATACCAGCATACTGTAAACCATAATAAATGTACCTCATGTGATGCAAAGAGGGGATGTCCCCTGTTCTTTGTCAGCGAATGCTGGTAAAAGCATTCTCAGTCAGATAACATGAATAGTCTCAAGGATGTGTTAACTAGGAATCATTGTGCAATATATCATATGGATTGTGTGACTCATCTCATCATATTGCCATTACAGAACTGTTGCCGTGTGTCAACACATTGTTCACCCACACAGACATGGGAAACGACCTTGCCAGCAAAAGAACATCAGCTACATCAATGCCGTCTACATTGTAAGTGAGTATTTGCGGGAAACATGTGCATGTATGCATGAGAGGAAATGACTTTTTTCCCAAGACATCCCCTATGTATTGCTGAAGCGGTCCGAAATGTTTATCGGACCATGCAGACGTGTCCTAGGGGAACAGATCTCTTCGTTGAATACTCCACTTGATCTATCCAAGGTAGAGAACCACATGTGGATGTCCGAACATGTATCAATGTGTGCTAGTTGTGATCTTCCCTTTCTATTACAGGATGCACTGGTCTCTCTCTCTCTCTCTCTCTCTCTCTTCATCCCACCCACCCCTGTTTACCCTTAATTTATTGAGTCACACAAGTCTTCTGCTAACTATCCCAATTAACCCTTTCCACTATGTTTTCTCTTGTCTTCTTCCTCACATCCCCTGCCTTTTCCTCAGACTCTTCTTTACTTCTCCCCTTTTTGTCTGCATCATTTTCATTTCAACTCTCATGCCCACCTCTCTACTTTTATTCGCCCATCAGCTAATCTTACTCAAGCTGTGGTTAAACTATGTGTCTCCTGACTGTCCCATCTGCAGATTACATTATCTGTCCACATGGGGCAGATACCTTATTACATAATAGTGCATCGCACTTTACATCTGATCCCTTTCCTCTCCGACTAATGCATATCTTTCTACTTGACACAACCTCCTTCCTATGTATCTCTGACTTACTTATTAACCTTGCTATTCCTTATATACTCTTCACCATGTCCATTACCTTTAACTTGGAAGTAGTGATTTTCGAATCTTGTGTGGGCCTTTGGGAACAAATCATTTATCAACAGACTTTACGCTCCAAACAGGGCCCTCCATTTTCTTGCGTTGTCAATATTACATACTGTATATGTCCGGGTTCTTCTCCCCTGTACAGCGTTACGGAATATGTTTGCACAATACAAATAAATGAGAATTCGACTAATCCTAATATTCCCACATCAGGACAAATTAGTCTGGGCCATCATTATCATCGGACAGATGGTTAGCTTGTACGAGATCCCAATGCCTAACATGTGTGCCGACATACCTACATCTGTTGGTGGCTGCTTATATGGCATATGTAAGGTTTCCACTAATATATTATTTGTGTGTTTGTATTCCAGATCCCGGTCAGAACAAGGCATGACGATAAACATCCTGACATTCCGTGGCCATGTCAATGTCCTCATGTATGTGCATGTGTCCGTTTCATTGCTTTGTTGGATCCAGTTTGATATCTGATGACCTTGACTGAATAGCCGATATGTGTCACGAGACAATTTCAATATACAATGCAGATGTGATGTGACATCTGTCAGCTGATGTTCCTGGTATATCCACAGCATGTGTATGCTCATATAGTCTATCTCGATTCATAGGTACCTATTGGTTTAGACATTCTATCCTCTCCTCTACTTGGACTGTTGTGAAGCCTGCAGCACCAACCCTTCAAGATATTTTCTTCAGTGCTGATGTGACCCTCCCTGTGCATATGGGGAAGAGTAAATCCAGGCTTGGGACTTAACAGTTAAGGAGGTTACGTTAATCTTCAGTTATGCATAATTAACAACAGTGAGTATAGATGCTCAATCAGAGAACAAACTATCACTGATATTGCCTGGTTTGTTGTGAGTTCTCTGCAATAAGTAACATCTGACTGATATGGTCCTGGTCAGGTCACCATCTTTTTGACCAAGGTTATCTATGTGCTGCTTATTGTTGCGTGAGAACTGACGTTATGGGCTCATAGCATTCACTGATTGAGCACTTATACTTCTGATGTGGCATCAGAGTGTCCGTTTAACACACAAGCATACATTTTGCTCTCCCCATATGTATATCACCTTATTCTGGATTATTATGGTGTTTCCTTATTGACTGTTATATATATGTCGGAACAATAATGAGATCTATTATATTGCCTAATGTTGGTTGATACACTGTACATCCCCTGATCATCCATATCAATGTAATTTTCCCTGCCTGCATTCTGCTCTCATATCCCTATTTCCCTGTGTTACTTGGATTTTGTATCCTACCCCCCTCCACCATGATCCTTTGCATACCTGTGTTGATTAGTCAACCTGTGGCTTTGTGGCAAGCTTGCCTTGTTAATTTCTGTAAATATTAAATATGATTTATCCGCGATGTTGTTTGTGTCTGCCTCGTCAATGTTGATACCATAGCATTTCCGGAACATCAATAAAAGGATCTTCAGACTCCACATCTGTGCTCTGCACCATCAGTTAGGGGTGTCAATAGAATTCTCACAGTGTGTTTGCATTACTGATTTCAACCATGAGGGAAGGTTGGTATTAACAATCTATATGACGCAGAAACAGACAAATGAGACAGGTTTCCGTAAGTGGCTCACATCCTAATAGTGAACATACAGGGCCTCATTCAATTGCGATTTTGCCAATTGAATGGGGCTCAAAATAAGCACAGAACATATATTGTGTCAAACAGATTTTAGTTAGTGAAAACCTTGATTTTGGAGAGATGTTTACTAACTAAAACATTTTTCATAGAATATATGATATGTGCTTATTACAAGCACTATTCAATTGGCCAAATTGCAATTAAATGAGGGCCACAGTATCTAACATTAGTGAGTACACCCGTCACATTGTTGTTAACATTTTAGTATATCTTTTCATGTGACAACACTGAAGAAATGACACTCTGCTACAATGTAAAGTAATTTTTCTGACCCATCAATAACTCAATACACAGCCATTAATGTCTAAACCATTGGCAACAAAAGTGAGTACACCCCTAATTTGAAATGTCCAAATTGACACGAAATGTCAATTATGTGTGGCCACCATTATTTGCCAGAACTGCATTAACCCTCATGGCCAGGGAGTTCACCCGAGCTTCCCAGGTTGCCACTGGAGTCCTCTTCCACTCCTTAATGATACATCAGAGCTGGTTGATGCTAGAGACCTTGCACTCCCTCACCGTCAGTTTGAGGATGCCCCACAGATGCTCAATATGGTTTTGGTCTGTCGACAAGCTTGGCCAGTCCATCACCTTTACCTTCTTTAGCAAGGCAGTGTCGTCTTGGCGGTGTGTTTAGGGTCGTTATGTTATGTTGCCCTGCGGCCCAGTCTCCCAAGGGAGGGGATCATGTTCTGCTTCAGTATGTCACAGTACATGTTTTCATTCATGGTTCCCTCAATGAACTGTAGCTCCCCAGTGCCAGAGATAAATGGATAAGTCACAACGAACACAAAAACATTGATATGAGATGAACCCATCATTTTGAACCAAAACAGTGATGCAGAGAGAGGGGAGGCAGCATCTGACATCATTAGGTAAATGCATATAGGGGGAATCCACACAACATATTAGCGAAAACATATATACACATGCATATATGTTTGGTCTGGGCCTGCATGCATGCTGCCAGCACTGAGGAGCTACAGTTCTTTGAGGGAACCCATGAATGCCAACATGTACTGTGACAAACTGAGAAAGAGCATGATCCCTCCCATAGGAGAACGGGCCGCAGGGCAGTATTCCAACATGATAACGACCACAAACACACCTCCAAGCCGACCACTGCCTGGTTAAAGAAGCTGAAGGTCAAAAGTTGATGAACTGGCCAAGTAGGTCACCAGACCTAAACCCTATTGAGCATCTGTGGGGTACTCCTCAAATGGAAGGTGTGGAGTGTAACGGAACCCATCACTGTTTTACCCTGTTTTATGGTTATGGTTAAAATATGATCATACTGTTATACTGTATGTATGTTGGTTTCTGCTCTGCAAAATCTTAGCCCAGACTATTGCAGACCTTGGCATAATAGATAATCCTAGTACAGAGACTCATCATAGGATAAGGAAGTCTATTGTATAAAGTGTTTTCATTATCAGACATAACAAAGAAGGATGATCTAAGCAATGTCTGATTGTATCAAAGTAGCCAGGTAGTCTCCGGGAGGTGTGACCCACCTGTTGTTCCTCAATGTGTATTGTGTGGCCAACTATGGGGGATGTGTGTATTGCCTGTGGGAAGAGATGTGTATATATATATTTCTGCCCAACAAAATAAAGTCAGTATTCATTTGACTCCCAATTGAGTGTGGGCAAATATTGGAGGTTGGGAATGGTGAGACTGTAGTGCTTCTTGGATATTGTACCGTATACCAGCGGAGATATTGGACTGCGTGTTCCAACTCCGTTACAGGGAATGCAAGATCTCTAACATCCACCAGCTCCAAGATATCATCATGAAGGAGTGGAAGAGGACTCCAGTGGCAACCTGTGAAACTCTGGGGAACTCCATCCCCATGAGGGTTTAGTCAGTGCAGGAAAATGATGGTGGCCACACAAAATAATCGCCAATTTCACTTAGGGGTGGACTCACTTTTGATATTTCCCCTGAATTAATCTATCCATGTGTCATGAACACGAATATCATGCATCACCGTTACTGTAATCAAACTCATGAATATTACCTCCACCCTCAGCTGCACTAGTGGCTGTTACCCCAACCCTACATTAACACAGGGCTGGTATATTGAAGGAAGATGTATGTACTAATCCAATAACGTTGGTGTGTAGCATTCATGTGGTGTTTACCAATCATGGTACAGTACAAACGAAAACAAACAATGATAATGTGAGCATAATGTTTAATCTTATGCTTCAAAGATTTATATAAAAAAAAAAAAAAGAACTGGAGGCAGAAAATCCAGAACATCAAGAAATTGGAACCTAAAGAGATAAGAACAAGACATCAATTAGAACAATATACGCATTGACTGCCACACCTCAACGTCAATGGATCTTGGACATCAATTGCTTCTGTATGCAACATGAACATGTTCTCACCTATTTCCGCTTCCGCTTGTGTGTTTCCTGGCTCTCCTGGCCTTTTGAAAATGTTCCCCTAGGCCGGCCCCGACCTCTTCGAATGTTTTGAGGCTCTTCCGGCCTGGATGCTGGGGACAGGGTCTGGGATGTTGAAGGTGGTGAGTTGGAAGGGGTAGCCCGGTCTTGGTGCTGGCCTTCTCGGGCCATTTCAGGCCTTCGGGCGTACTCCTCCATTAGAAGATTATGACGCCTCACCTCCTGGAACATACGTTCATTTTGACGTGCCATTTCAGCAAACACACGGTCATTCTGGCGTCTCCTCTCCTCAAAGTTCCGGTCATTCTGGCGTCTCCATTCCTCCAGCTTCCTGGCATCGTGGCGTCTCATCTCCAGCATGAACTGTTGATTTTGCTCACGCTCATGCTGGAGATGAGCCAGGAAATCCTGGCACTGGGCCGCTGACAGCGCAGGACTAACTGGCAGCGACCCAGACCACTGTGTCCTCTGGGTGGAGGCACTGCTAACTGGTGTGTCCTGCCTCAACGGAGTCGCCTGCTGGTCCTGCGGGGCCTGTGGGGCCGGAGTGGCTGGCTGGGCCTGCGGGGCCTGTTGGGCCGGAGTGGCCACAGTGGCTGTCTGGGCCTGCGGGGCCTGTTGGGCGGTAGTGGCCACAGTGGCTGTCTGGGCCTGCGGGGCCTGTTGGGCGGTAGTGGCCACAGTGGCTGTCTGGGCCTGCGGGGTCTGCGGGGCCTGTTGGGCGGTAGTGGCCACAGTGGCTGTATGTGCCTGCGGGGCCTGTTGGGCGGTAGTGGCCACAGTGGCTGTCTGGGCCTGCGGGGCCTGTTGGGCGGTAGTGGCCACAGTGGCTGTCTGGGCCTGTGGGGCCTGTTGGGCGGTAGTGGCCACAGTGGCTGTCTGGGCCTGCGGGGCCTGTTGGGCGGTAGTGGCCACAGTGGCTGTCTGGGCCTGCGGGGCCTGTTGGGCGGTAGTGGCCACAGTGGCTGTCTGGGCCTGCGGGGCCTGTTGGGCGGTAGTGGCCACAGTGGCTGTATGGGCCTGCGGGGCCTGTTGGGCGGTAGTGGCCAGAGTGGCCTGCTGGTCCTGCGGGGCCACATGCCCTGCCGGGGGCCCATGCTCCAGGGCAGCATTGATTGGGAATCCATATTGTGGGCCCAACCGGAATGGGACCACATTGGGTGGCCCCACATTTGGCCAGCCCACATTGGCTGGGAGCCAGGCGGTGCCATTATCCTGGCTGGAGGGAATTGCTGGCACCTTGTGGATGGCCCAGACGGACTTTGATTTGAGGGCCCTGCTACAGGTGAGGTTGCCGCAGGTGGTCCTGCATCTTCAGAAGGTGCAGGAACCTGCGGAGGCTGGGGACGCCTGGATGGTACTGAAATGAGACAAGATTTTGATTTGAGTATTGTTGTTTCCATATCTCTGAGATCAGAGTGACTTGTAATTGGCTGTGAATGTTTGACGCTAATCAAAATTGATCTGCATCATTAGTATTGTGGATCCTGGCTGGGATTTTTCCTGTTATGTGACAGCGACTGCTGGCAGCAGCAGTTGGACCAAGGGGCTGATAGATGGCGCTGCCGCTGTTATATACATCATTTTCAACTTATACAGAAGCCCAAAAGCACTAGCCCTCACACTTATCCGAACCCCTTACCTTAACAACACCATAACCCACTAAATATGCATGATTATATAATCTCCAGGAAAATGCTGTGACATGTACAGGCTGCTCACTGCTGATACCAGCAGTCACGGTCAGATAACAGGAAAGGGCCCATGGCTCATATGACTATATGTAATGCTAGTGTGGTGTGCCAACTGCAGTTAATTAGGACACGTGCTCATCTGAATCTGTTGGCCAGTGTGTGAGACAGACCAATCTGTGACTAATCCTCAGCAATGTGAGTTAACATGTTAATGTAACATGGTCCAGATTATGCTGTTACACGACACAAACTTGCAGTCCATCAGAGTCTGTATCGCATATGCTGCAGTGTGCACATCCATACATGTACTCTTCATGGGGATGTACCAGCTAGACCGGACCTATCCTGTTGTATGTGCGCATCTCTGGAAGTGCCCCGCCAACGACTCTAGCTACGCCAGCCCAGCAGGCCAGGTAAGTGGTTATGGGTTTCAGGTTCTGGCTACAGTTAGGGGGGATGGGTTAGAGTTAGAAAGTGGGGTTTAGGGGGTTAGGGTTAGAGGGTTAGGGGCTTTGGGTGTACCAACTATTTTTGACGGCTACATGGGGACGCAAGCGCAGCCGCATCCCTAGAGTCGGTGGCGGCACTCTTCCAGCACATACTGAAATGCCCACATAAAACAGGATACATCCGCTATACCTATAATCAAAATGTACATGAATTCTAAGCAGTAGGAGGGTTAAGCCAAACAGCTAGGGATGGGCTAGTTTAACATGGAGTAGAGTGTGACAGGGGAACTCATGACAATAAAAAAACAATTGCAATAGAGTTGTCATGTATGCTTTATATGCACTGGGAACCAACAGCAAACATAACAGTAACATCAATAGATTTGCAAAACGGTATCATAATCAGTTGTGGGAGGAGGTATTGGACATATATTTAATTGCTAACAATTCTGACAAGTATATTTCTTTACACTGGATTTACATGATTTTTGCAGCCTCATATATCTGTAGTCACAACCAGATATCTTACAGTGCAATTCAACGTCAGTTATCTATCTGTGTGGGGTACATGTGCGTACATATGAGGGTGTTAAGGTGTACATGGTACTCACATTGCAGGCTTTCAGATCGACCGGAGTCCACCAGGCAAGGGAGGCCCACAACTGACGCTGGCTGGATCATGTCGCGGACTGTGGCCTCCCAACCGGGGTATGTGAACCGGTTCCACGTGCTGCTTTAGCCTCATTGGCCATCTTCGTTTTCACAGCAATACGGCAGTCTTGAAACCGGTGCTGGACAGACTGCCAGGTACGATTGGCATACCCCAGCGAGGAGACCTCAGCCGCGATCTCCTTCCAGGCATCTGTCCTCTGCCTGGGCCTCACTTCACTCCCACCGGTTTGGATGGAGTGTCGGGCTTGCACTCCTCTAACCAGTGTTTCGATCTCCTGGCTGGTGAAATGTTCTGCCCTTTTGCGTGCAGCAGCAGCAGCAGCTTGCTGGCCAGCCTGTGGCTGGGGGCCCTGCTCTCCCTGACCTCTCCCTTCGCTGCCTTCTCTCTCCATCTCTCCTCCTCTCTCTCTCTCTTTCTGTGCCAGAACCTCCAACTCCAAGACCTGTGTGTCCACTTGCACAGCATACAACACAGTCACAGATTTACGAATTTCATCCCCTTTTAAACTATTTGTGCCCTTGATTGTCATCTTCCTATTGGTTAATTGATTTCAGGTTTGATTTCAGAATTACGGGCTTGAGACTTGGCCGTAGCTTCTTAGTGAAACACGTACGGGTTTTGCGGATGATTGCCCTCCAAGCCCGTAGCTCATTATTCAAACCTGTGCGGGCTTGCATGATAGATGAAGTTAAATATCTTTATTTGCGCATTTGAGAGTAGGGGAATGTTGAGCTATTAATTCTGAAACCAAACATCACTTTCACTTTTAATAAAAGCACAGAATGGCTTTTCGATGCTACGACTTGTAAGTTAGCCCTTTACGACCCGTAGGTCTATTTTACCCATTTCCGGACATGACGGAAGCTAATCCCGCAGCCTTTGCGGGTCTGAGGTGCTCCAAGCCCTCGGGACTTTGTCCACGTATATTTGACAAGAATTTGAAAATACAAAAATTACGGATTTGAGTGTAGGGGAATGTTGTGCTATTTTTGCTAACACCTACAATCACTTTATAGTCTCCTCAGAGTGCAGGATGGCTTTATTTGGGCTTTATTATGTGCTTAATTGGTGCTAGCGGGACCTGTTTGCTGCAAGTAAGCTGCGGCTCGCTTTTAGCCTTGCAGAGAGGTTTCCCGTAGCAATTGAATAGCAACCGGGGCTTTCTTGCGGCCGAAACTCTTGCGGCCATTTTAGATCAAAGGCTTTCCTCCGGTGCGAGCGGCCGCAAGGGATAACAAGGCGCCGGCCGCAAGCCTGCCGGAGCCCCCGGCCGGAAGGGAATAGAATAGCCGAATAGCTTGCGGCCGGTCCTTGCGGCCCCGCAACGGCTGCGCCCGCTAATAGAATGAGGCCCTAAATATTTAATACTTCCATTGCATAATACATTTGACTATTGGCATGCTACGTGTTCCAACAAACCTCATAGTGTGTGTATATAGGGCATTAAGGCATTGTCTGCCCCAGTGGCACAAGTGACCAAGCCTATGCAACAATTAAAACAAGGCTATGGTATTGAGCTTGAAAGAGTGGGTGAGGATGTATGATGCATGCTCATAAAACTGTGAGCAATAACCGGCAATGCATTTCTAGCATGCAGGTGGGTGTTTCTTGTTCCACCACCTATCTGTTTGTCATCTGGCAATGTTCTAGCAGTTGCCTTCAAACCTCAATAAAGCTGGTGAAATAATAATAGTATTCTTAATCAAGAATCAATGTGTCTTTTAAGATCACATTAGTGACTATATTTGAGTTACCAATTTTCCACCAAATCAGTAAACATAAAAATCAAATAAAGCATATATAAATAACATTGTAGTGGAGATAATTTAAAAACTTTTCTGCAGATTTGTCAATTTGGGTCCCAAACCTTCATTTACTTACTGTTATTTAAGTATCAGGTAACATTAATAGATTTTGCACTATGTAAGTAAATTATTCTACTTAAAAATAAGTAAATACGTATTAAGTTAATACAACTATTAAAATGCAGATCTTACCATTTAGCAGGATACTTGTCTTTGGTTTACTTACAAGTGTATAGTATCAGACTTCTGAGATGTCTCATCAAACACAGTTCTTACCTTTTCATCAAATAACTAATACCAAATTGTCTCCAACCCCCAAATTATCAAATATAAATGATCACATATACCATTACTTTATTGCATCACCCATAATCATTGTTTCATCATAGGCCTGTCATGTCTTCTCCTCTTACTACTCAGATCAAGCTGCGCTTATCACTTCACAGGGCAGAGAGGGTACAGAAGGAAGCAAAGAAAGGAATGGAAAGAAAGAGGGTAGGAGGGACAACTTGCAGGGTGGGGTGAAAAAGTATGGAAAGAAGCGTTATCCAGACCGTAAATTAGTAAAGTAGCCAACTACCTAAAATATCAACATATGTGTGTTGATGTTAACAGCCTTATTAAATTGCGATTCAGCAAATTTAAAAGGGCTCTATTTTAGCACATAGCATATTTTTTATACAGAAGTTTTTAGTTAGTGAAGACCTTGCTTTTGGATAGAAGTTCACTAACTAAAAACTTCTGTTAAAAAATATGCTATGTGCTTAAATAGAGCCCTTTTAAATTTGCCGAATCGCAATTTAATAAGGCTGTTAATATGATTAAGATTCTCTTGAGAATGGTGCTAAAACTAAATACAAATGTCCCCATGTCCTTCTGTCAGTGTGCGATAGCATGCTACGGGACACTGAGAATGTTTATCTGTGCATCAATGTGTGACTTCCTTCCTTATGCCTGATAGTCCACATCTTTTACTTCATATAATTAGCTGAGGACACCTTCTATTACGCTTGTAAATTAACCTGCATCTACATAATCACATGTTGGGAGGGACCAGGTAGGTCTCTAGTTGCTGCTCTAGTTGCTGTGTTTCTAGAACAAAAATGAGGGATGGTGTAATAATGAGGTAGAGTAGTATACATCCTATTTTTATTTCTTCTTATGGTCTAGGTGTTGGGTATGTACCACAGCTACACTTGACTCTGCATTGTCTAATTGGTTAGAGTGCTGCCTCATTGCTTCAAAGCACAACCTGAGTTACCTGTAAATGAAGGGTACACCGTTTTTTTAATGGTGTTAAGCTTATTCTTATTGGTTTGACTTTCCTTTTAAATTAACATATTGGAATGTCTTGGGTTAGCAATATTTACATTATTTGTGTTGCCTATTTGTTTCTGAAGTTTATTTTTTATTATATAGTTTGACTTTGCTAAACTGTATGTGAATGGTGAGTCCTTCTGTAGATTTCACAAAGAGTTCCAGCAGTATGTACTATGACTGATAAGGGCTGACAATGTATACGTATTGTCCTAACGACAATACACACTTATCACTTAGCATACATTTTATATTCTGTTGCCTCTAGATTCACCAAGTATTGCTGAAGCCTGCAATGTCTATGTGCTTTGGTAAAATTGCAGTCACAACCTTCCACGGTCCTCATTGTCCCTCTGCTAGCTTAGAGTATCTACACCATAGACTGCTTTATAAGTACAATGCTTTAAAATCTAATGTGATACTGTATTGCCAAATTTTCTTTTTCTACATCTAAAAGATCATGTTTTAAATGTAAAATGTTTGTACAAAGAGTGGCAATGAGCTGCATAAACTACAAAAAATGATGAGAAGGGCCCCAGACTGAAGATTAGAAAAAAAAACAGCAGTTTTAAGTGTTAAGTGACCATCACAATGTCATTCATTTTAATGCAATAAAACAAAACTGCAACCCTTTTACAGACAGGTGTTCTGTTCTTTTTACGTAAATCAATATGAGGATGGATTCTGAACCCTGCCTTGGTAATTAAAAAAAAAAAACTCTTCTGCAGAGCAGTAAGAATGAAAACACTTATGTTTCCAAATTCACTTCAGAATACCTATTTACCTACAGAATTAAAAACAAAGAAAAATGATTGTCTGTGTGCGATTATAATTTAGCTGCCAAGAGTAATGGACTTACCGTAATTTAAACATTTTTGATTCTCAAAATTACATATTATCATATTGACTGCAGTAGTTATTAAATGGCATTTATGGCTAAATGTGTCTATGCAAAATTAAGAGAAAACCGAGGTGTCAAGTACTAGAACAATTATATCATAAAGGAGTCTAAAACATCAATAGTAGGACATGTAAAAATTATCATAATGGTAACCCATTATGTGCACAGGTCTTTGTCTTTGACAGTGTCTTATCAGGTGAAATAAGAGGTAATAGTGACAAAAAATGACTACATAGAGAGGCCAAATATCTTTATAAACATTATACTTGAATGGACTAAATGGAATTTATATATTGCTTAGCTAATTTTAGCTTTCTTATTTGACAAAAATTGTTATGCTGTATGTTTTTTTTTATGGCTTCACTGTTTACATATCTATGGTATCATTAGAGTAAGATTTCAACTCTGTGTAGTTTGGTATCCTAAGTAATTGTAACTTGGTTTTCTATTATAATTTATTTAAGATTTCTGTAACATTTACAAAAACATTGATATATTGTAATTAAAAACTATTTCACTTTCTTTGCCATTATTTACTATTATATGCTTTCTACTCTTCTGGTGGAGCATACTTGTCAGTAATTGTTGGACCATAGTTATCAGTAGCTTTGGCTTATAATGGGTTAACTTATTCCGTTGACATTATCAGCATGCTATAAAAGGGTGGGCACCTACCCCTGATGAATCCACATTAGGCTGAAAAACACACATCAGGTTTAGGTGCTCAACACTCCTCTCCCCCTACATTATTGGGATGATATCACTTGAACTGCTATTTTCTTGTATTACATTGTAAAAGCAAATGTCTATAATATTTTTAAAGGTGGGTTTATATACATATTATAAATACTGTGGCTGGAATGAGGATGTGAGCATTCTGCTCTCTGATGTTTTGTAATCAATGTTATTTTCACACCTACTTAAACATTTTTACAACTTAATAAAAGTTATGTCTTCATATTTTTGATAAGTAGATTTTTTTTCTTTAACAATAGTCTTTTTTTCAGGTGTAGTTCAACCTACATAATTACTACGTATGCAGGTTAGCTAAACGTTCTTAGTTTCTCACTTGGAAAAGTTAATTATTTTAAAACAATCACTGTAGTTCCATATTTACATGATGTTCTTTTGAAGTAATAGACTTCATAATGGAAATACTATTTCAGAAAGAAAAAAAAATTGTATTAACAATTCTTGATTAGCCAGACAGACTGATCAGATTTCCATTATACCTAATGAAAGCAGTAACAAAGTTGATGCGACTTTGTGATTAACACTTTTCGGTTGAAACATTGGCATGCCTTTCTACATTCCAGATAACCGTCCAACTTTAGAAGCAGAAAGAAAAACTCACTACAAAATCCTTGCATATTATTGTTAACAAATTCATTTTTGAGTCTATAATAGAGATAGCTCATTATCAGATGAAATTCTTCAACAGGGCACACTGTATTTATGGGACTACAGTGGTTAACTGGGTTAGATAATGGCCTTGCCTAGTGACTTCTCAAATCTATAAGGTTTAAAGTATTACTCCTTTGCATATTAAATACATGCAAAGCATTACAGACATTTTAGTTATTATATTGTATGTTAATCTATAATTAATATTAACATAATATATATATATATGCATCAACCGTTAATATAATGTGTCTATGCTATACGCAGAAAGTGATCAATTCCATCAGGTGAAAAGATTTGACCAAGAGAAGATATAAAAGGAAGAAATTGACATATATTCCATCTACACAGAAATGATAAACAGGATTATAATGAGAAATAAGAACACTCTTAGGACCAGTTTAAAGACAGAGTAAAAGACCATCTTCTGCAAGAGATGGATTATTTATAAAACTCTTTAACTGGCCTATTATCAGAATCTGACCTAAAATTAACTGTCCAACCTCTTCCTTTAAATCTCTAGGGGATTTACAATTACTTAAAAGTAAAAAAACGTGTTGTACTATATTCAGTGAAATCTACAGGCCTTAAACTATTGAAATTAGAGACTATGGGCCCTATTAAATTCTCCTTCGTAGTTCTCTCGGTGCTCGCAAAAGGCAGTTTTCCTGCTGTTTGCGAGAACCGAATCTCTCGCAGCCTGCTTTGCGATATGACCGAGAATAGGCCATAATGGCCGAGAATAGGCTCCGAGAGAGCTACGTAGCCTTAAATCTATGCACGAGTCTCGCATATCGTAAGAATCCCTACGTGGACAAAAAGTCCACGCAAGGGATCCGAAAGCCTTTACGTGCTGCCTCGGAACAGCCCGAGACAGCAGTGTGAGGCTCCCCCCTGCACCCTATACACATCCCCATGCTGCAGGGGTCTCTATCAAGACCCCTGCAGCACCCCCACATTAACCCCTTGCAGCGGGGGTCCCCGATCTGCATAGATCAGGCCCCCCGCTGCATTTAAAACTTTGAAATTCCCCGCCGCGGCTCCTTAAAGGGGCCGCGGCACACTATTACCCAATCCCGGCCGCGGCACTTAAAATTAACCCCCCTCTATGCTGGGGGTCCCCATTGGGACCCCCGAAGTGTCCCCACATAAACCCATTGCAGGGGGGGTCCCCGATCTGCATAGATAAGGCCCCCCGCTGCATTTAAAACTTTTAAATTCCCCGCCGCGGCTCCTTAAAGGGGCCGCGGCACACTATTACCCAATCCCGGCCGCGGCACTTAAAATTAACCCCCCTCTTTTCTGTACTGTAGGTTTTTTGTTTTTTGTAATTAGAGTGTTGGGGAGGTTTATTAGGGGGTAGGTAGTGTAGGTAGGTAGTGTAAGTGTTAATAGATTAGTGTAGAGGGGGGTTAGTTTAGATTAAATGGTTTATTGGGGGTTATAGTGTAGTGATTGTAGTTAATGTCATGATGGTCCTTGAGGACCATCATGGCACTTATGTGGTTAATGTTGGGTTGTAACAGGCCCATAATAGTAATAATATACCCTTATGGGACTGATGGGGTTAAATAGAGCCTTATGGTGGTCTGTATTGACCATCATGAGTTAATGGGTTAATTTAGGCCTTATGGTGGTCTGTATTGACCACAATGATTTAATGGGTTAATTTAGGCCTTATGGTGGTCTGTATTGACCACCATGAGTTAATGGGTTAATTTAGGCCTTATGGTGGTCTGTATTGACCACCATGAGTTAATGGGTTAATTTAGGCCTTATGGTGGTCTGTATTGACCACCATGAGTTAATGGGGTAATTATAGTTGCCTGGGGTTAATATTTTTAGTGCGAGTCCTTTCAGGACCTTTACGGTCCTTTGAGGACCCGCGAGGCGGGAAATTTAAAAATGAATTGCAGCAGGGTCACGATCGGTGCCGATCGGGGCCCCCCGCTGCAGGGGGTTTATGTGGGGACACTTCGGGGGTCCTGATGGGGACCCCCAGCATAGAGGGGGGTTAATTTTAAGTGCCGCGGCCGGGATTGGGTAATAGTGTGCCGCGGCCCCTTTAAGAAGCCGCGGCGGGGAATTTAAAAGTTTTAAATGCAGCGGGGGGCCTGATCTATGCAGATCGGGGACCCCCCCTGCAATGGGTTTATGTGGGGACACTTCGGGGGTCCCAATGGGGACCCCCAGCATAGAGGGGGGTTAATTTTAAGTGCCGCGGCCGGGATTGGGTAATAGTGTGCCGCGGCCCCTTTAAGGAGCCGCGGCGGGGAATTTAAAAGTTTTAAATGCAGCGGGGGGTCTGATCGGTTAATGTGGGGGGGCTGCGGGGGTTCCTATGGACCCCTGCAGCAAGGTGTTCATGTGAGGACACTTCGGGGGTCCCGACGGGGACCCCCGCATTGAGGGAGGGTTAATTTTAGGTGCCGGGGGGGGGGGTATTCGGAGTACCCCCACGGCAGGGCTTATGTGGGGGACTGCCGCGGAGGTCCCTTTTAGGACCCCCGCAGCAATTGATGAGGAGTGGGAGCCTGCGATATCATCTCGCAGGCTGTCACTCCTCTTGTACATTTACGCAGTGTAGATACGTACGGCCCTGCTGCGTATCTCATACGTTACTCGCAGCAGGGCTAATTTAATAGCATTGGAACTTAGAGAAACTTTGCAGTACGTAGGGCTTAAGTAGAAGCCTCTTATTTACGAGGCTGGAATTTAATAGGGCCCTATGTATCAATGGTTAGTACTACTGAAAAGAGGAATCCTTATTTTAAATTTGAAAGAAATTAGACATGTTTTTCTCTGCCTTACTTTGCATATACTAATATAGATTCAACCATTGTGACACATGTATATACGTTTGATAACCCTTTTTAGGGATTATTTTTGAATAATTAAAACTAATGCAAAGAAAATAAACTTGAATCCATGTGATTTTTTTTCTTACTGTAAAGCATTGATTGATAAGTGAAATAGTTTGGAGAGGGCAGTATGTTAATTATTTTAATTTGTAGGAAGGGTATAATACTAGTAAATACATTTTATTGCTATACTCCATATTTCAATAGTTTGTAAAAGATAATGTTTTAAAAGTTGTAAAATGTAACAAAGATTCACTGATCTTCTCTCTAAAGGGCTATAAATATATGTGACCCCTTCTTGCCTGCAGCGTCCACAGTATTCAATAAGACTGCCTTATTATTATGAGGTCTACAAACCCTTTTCTAACTCTACATCCAATGTCTTACTTGGCTTGCAAACAAATGTTTTGTGTCAAACAGTGACAGGTAACTGGAAATGTGCAGGTTTAGTGAATAATTAGTTTATTTATTAGTATTAAAGCAAACCTATATATAGAGAGGAGGGTTCCCTGGTTGTCCAGTGGTTAGGATGCTGTGCTTTCTACACTGTGACCTGTGTTCATTTCCAGTCAGGGAACCAAGAGGTCACACCATCCTGAAGTCGAGCAGGGTTGGGCCTGGTCAGTATTTGGATGGGAGACCACCTAGGAATACCAGGAGCTGTACGCTGTGGCCGACAGGAAAAGGAACTGGCAAACCACTCCAGTATATCTACCATGTATACCAAGTGGATTAGCATGGTGTGTTGCAGTCCATGAGGTCACTGAGACACGACTGAGCGACACAAACAAACAAACAATTTATATATAGAGAGAGAGAGGCAGTAACAGATTTCATTTACCAGAGCTTCAAGATCACAGCAGATAATGACTACAGTTTGTGGAAATTATAACCTTACTCTATCACTCCAAGGTCTCTCCAACATTTCTGTGCAAGGGGAAGAGTCAGCAGCAGAAAAAACAGATAGAGCCACATCAGTCACATATAATAGTTGTCAAACTGCGAGACGTTACGCTTTGCAAGCTTGCAACGCGAACTCGCCAGAACTGCGTCCCTCGCAAAGCGAAGCGAGGGGCCGCATTTGCGGAGGTGGAAGCTCTACCGCGTCTCACTTTGTAATTAAACAACCCCACACAATTGTTAACTCATAGCACTTTGTCCTACAGCGCCTCAAACTACACCACAAAACTCCCCCACACAAACGTTAACTCGCAGCACTTAGTCCTACGCCGCCTCAAACCACGCCACAAAACTTGCAGCACTTAGGCGATGAAAGACGTGGGACTTAGCCTTACAAAATGCGTGATCCCCTTAGGTTGCAAGCAAATGACGAACTCGGGACTTAGAAAAAAAAATATCATAGCCATTTTACAACACTAACTTGCTAATCTACACATTAAGCATCTGAAATGGCAGCTTTCCCGCCTAAACCAACGGTTCTGTCTCACGCATGCAGCCTATATATAGGGCACACTTGCCACAGTGCTGACACTTTCTCCTCAAGTGATGACAGTCTGACTGGCCCTTTTTTTGCTGCCGGAAAATCCAAAGAGATTGTTAGCTCTTCAGGATATTGATTGCTGGCTATTCATTATAAATAGGTAAAGTATATTAATGGATTGATGAATTAATTATTAATTAAAATATATATTATTATTAAAAAAAATTGTATTCTTATATTTTGCAAAGCCTTTACTTTATCAAGACATGGATGCTTAACGATTTCAAATATTTTTATTAATTGATTAATTTTTAATGGACATTAATTTAGTAATTATTAGTTATTAATTTCAATGTTCAAATCACTTCAATGTTTAAATCTCTTTATTATATTATGACCCTTGTTTTTATATTTTGCAGTGCATTGACTTCAGAATATATTGATGATTAGCCCTTTATGTTTTGCATGTATGCAAATTACAAACAATAGTTTCAATGATTCATACATTTATTCAAACAAAACATTACAAATGCTTTTTTATCATTTCATAGATTCCTCATTTCTGCACCTGCTTCAAGACAGACAGTGACCTCTGCATGATTTCAGCTGATATAATATCAACTAGACAGGTCTATGATTTAGTGATGACATTCTTTAGAAAAATAGGATTAAGTATTTTTTTAGTCCATTGATGACAGCTATTGATTAATTAATTTACATTATTTATTTTAATAATTAATCAATAGTTATAAGTAAAAAAATATACATTATGAATACATATATGCTTAGCCATCAATGTTTTCACAAATTACAATTTCCCATCATAACTTGATTTATTGATTAATTAATTTAATCCAAAAATAAAAAATCTGTTTCACGCCAATCTATAGTTTACTCATAGCTATTTCTATTTGCCCTTCTTTAGGGAAACATGATTACCTGTTTATATTTTGCAGTCATGACAGTTTTACATTCTTTTTTTATTTTATTAATTAATCAATCATTAAAAAACAAATACATTATGAATACATACCGTATTGGTCCGAATATAAGCCGCACCCGCATATAAGCCGCACCCGTAAAGTTCAAGGGGAAAAAATAGAAAAAAGATAGTACTCAAATATAAGCCGCACCCGTAAAATTTGAGAGAAAAAAAACCTCAACATGTCTAAAACTGAACTCCTAATCTTCCCTCCCTCCCCCACAGCGTCAATTCCTCACATCTCTCTCACTGTCAACAAAGACATCATCACCCACTCCTCCCAAGCCTGTTGTCTTGGAGTTTTACTGGACCCCGCTCTTGTCTTTCATCCCTCACATACAATCAGTAACTAAATCTTGTCTTCTCCATCTAAAAAACATCTCCAGAATTTGTCACTATCTTACACAAGACACAACCAAAATCCTTATACACTCTCTCATCATCTCTCGACTAGACTACTGCAACTCGCTTCTTGCTGGCCTACCTGCCTCTGCTAGACTCATCTTCCGTACACAACGTTCAGTGTCGGCATCACCTCTCTGTCAATCACTCCACTGGCTTCCCTTAGCCCCAAGAATAACATTTAAAATCATGACCCTAACTTACAAAGCCCTCAACAATAATCCCCCTTACATCTCTGCTCTCATCTCCAAATACGGCCCCACCCGCCCTCTTCGTTCTGCTAATGACCTTCTTCTTTCTACAACTCTTTTCACCTCCACTCACTCCCGCCTCCAGGACTTTTCTTGTGCTGCCCCTAGTCTTTGGAACTCCTTGCCTCACTCCACCAGATTATCCTCTTGCCTCAAAACAATTAAAACCTCACTTAAAATGCATCTCTTTAAAGAAGCGTATCACCTTCCACCCTAACACACTTATCACCTCTCTCTCCCTCTTTTACCACTCACTATACCTTAGATTGTATGTCTGCGAGTATCTATCCTAAGTACTTTGGGAATTCACCATGGACATTGATTCCTAGCTCAAAGACAGGGCCCTTCCTAAATGTTAATCTGTATTTATCATTGTCTGAACCTAACAATGATATGTCGGCGCGTTATAAAAAACCTATAATAATAATAATAATGAATGAGAATTACAGCTCAGAACTTTATTGATTGATTAATTAATTTAATAAAAACATTACAAAGTTTTTTCATGCCAATCTACAGTTTGCTCATAGCTCTTTTGGTTTGCCTTTCTTTAGGAAGGTGATTAACTGTTTAATGTTTGCAGTCATGACAGTTTCAGATTATATCATTAATGGATATTCATTTATTTATTAATTCATAACTCAGTATAAAAAACAATTATATATATATATATATATATATATGTTACCATTATTTTTCTAAAAAAATAATATATATATTTATATATATATATATATATATATATATATATATATATATATATTTATATATACTGTATATGCTTAGCCCTTTAGCTTTTAAGGTATGCAAAATAAAAATAAACCATTGATTAATTAATTTACTTTGGTATTCATGACAGGTAAAAAAAAATATGTACAATAAAATCCAAATAAATCTTACACCTGTATTTACAATTACAGATTACAATGGAGGACAGCGCAGAAGATAAGAAAGAACATATATATAAGAAGAATGACAAGGGAACCAAAGCAGAGATGGAGAGATGCACAGACCCCTGAGACTTCACAACTTTTCAGAGAAGAAGATCGACAGAGACTTCAAAATAAAATATAAGTGATTCAAAAATCACAACATTAGTTGCTGGAGCTTCAAAGAAAAGAAAAAGTAAACAAAAAAATGTCTGTAAAACATTCTCTAATGACCCAATATTGCCTCCTGTCACCAATGTTCATAGAGATGACACCAATGTAGATATAGAAAGTTGTACTGAGATTTATGTTGAGGAAACTCACGATAGTCCTTTAATTACAGCACTAACAGACACTCATTATTGTGGATTAATGAATGTGGTTTGTCAGTTTTGTGGGGCCTATCATTTTCTGAAAGAAAGACCAACTGATGAAGAGTTTATTAGTTGCTGTCAGAAAGGAAAGGTAAGACTTCCAGAAAGACACACAATTCAAAAACATTTAGAAAGTATAATGAGTGATCCATAATTTACAAATTATACCAATTTTAAGAAAAACATTATGTCTTATGACAGTGCAATTTCATTTGCTTCAATGGGTGCAACATTACCAGGACATGGTCCTTACTGTTTTAAAGTACAAGGACAAATTTACCACCGGACTTCACATTTACACCCAACATCAGGAGAACAAAGTAAATTTGCACAGTTATATGTCCTTAATTCAATGGAAGCTGTTGAACAACGAATGATGCTTCCTGAAAATAAACAATGCTTACCCATAGTCTTTGAACAGCTCGATAACATTATGGCCAACAACACATATAGTCAAGCATACAACAAATTAGCAGAGGTTGAAAAAGAACAACAGGCACATGTGCAAATAAATCAATTGCCAATGCCAAGAGTAAATATGGTTCTCAACAGCAAATGGTCAACAGCAAATGGTTACCAACAGCAAATGAGGTTGCCATAGTATTTAAAAATGATAATGGTGAACCACCATTTGAGCGGGATATTAGAATATATCCATGCAATCAAGAACAACCTTTTCTAAACATAAATATTTTAAGTAGTAATTTGGATCCAAGGACATATCCCATTTTCTTTCCAAATGGTGAGCCAGGATGGCAACCAAAATTACAGTTGCAAAGTTATCCCAATGGTAAAGTTTGTGTTAGAAACAATATTTCTATGCTGGAATATAAAGTGGCACAAACTGCTGTTCATGATCATTTTAATCCTATTTTATGTGGGGGAAAACTCACACAACAATGTATTATTGATTCCTATCTACAAGTCAAAGCAAATAATCTAAATTTTTGTCAAATTTCAAAAACAAGCTTCGAGTAGAACAACATTGTGGATTGATGAATTATGTTGCTGAATTGGCTGCAAACAGAGACATTCCTGCTGGAAGAGCAATGACTTTGCCATCCTCTTTCCAAGGATCTCCTCGCAATATGGGAGAAAAATACAATGATGCCATGGCTATTGTCACTAAATTTGGCAAACCAAATTTATTCATTACATTCACATGTAATCCACAATGGCCAGCGATCAAAGAAAATTTGCAGCTTGGCAAAAATACTTCTGATCGACCAGATTTGGTGGCAAGAGTATTCAAAATAAAACTAAATGCGGCATGTGGATGATGTGGGCGGTACCGGAAGTGGAACACACACCAGATCGGAGATGAGCTGGTGGTAGGAGAGCTGGGAGGTCATGCACGTTTAACAGCGGTCGCCCTGAGTCCTGAGCCCAGACTTGATCCAAGGATACAGACACTACATAGATGCCCTTGAAGCCTCGAGAAGGACTCTTCCAACACAATACAGCTAAGTAAATCTTTATAAACAAACAAATAACATGTACTGTGTCTTCAGCGTTACCCTCCCCATCTCCCCTTCTCCCCTTATGCCATAAAAAGAAAAAGACAAAAACCCCAAGGCTTAAGGCTACTAGCAGGGATAAAAGTGAGGCCAAAAACCCAAAAATTTATTAAGCTGAATTCGGGAAGAGGTCGGAGGACGGAGACAGTCCCCGTGAAGTTCCCGCGAGAAGACGCGAAAAAACGCGCAAAGGTGAGAGATCTATGCGATAGAATCGCGGTAGAGAAAGTTTGAACAAACGAACAAGTCTTAAGAAGATATAAGGCCTAAAAAAACAAAAAATAAAAGGTGAAGTGATTGTAAGAGGCATATAATGCCACAGGATTGCCGAATTGAGGAGGAACGGCCAGAAACAACTAGAACCCGCTAGTAAGCTAAAAGAGGGGTAAATAACAAATAAAAGAGAAGAAAAATGAAACTATGTTAAGGTAGAGGGAGTAGAGGAGAAAAGGATAAGGTAAAACAATAAGCTTTACGAAAATACGTAAGAGACAAGAGGCCAAGGGTGAAGATTGTAAAGTACCCCTCTAAGACAATATAAAAGGCGATACAACCAATATAAATTAAAAAAGATAAGTAAAATAAATGGACAGTTTAAAAAGATAAGTGAAGAAGATTAAAACAAAAATCCACTGGATTATATCCCAAAAATAATAAAATGGCAAATAAGAAACCTCCAAATGCCATGAAAATAAAAAGTAAGGAGAAGAAGATAGGTGCTCCAGAAACTAATCAATTTTTTTCACCAAAACAAAAAACTAATACATTAGAAATAACACAATCAGAATCCTCTTTTCTGGAACAATCTGTAAATCCCTCCCCGAAGAAAACAGTACAATCTTCACTAGAAGATTCTGAAAAGTTACAAGAGGAACCATTAACATATTCAAAAATGAAAGACCTTTTATATGATTTCCAAGAAAAGATCACGATGGAATTAACGAAACAGATGGTAGAAAACACAAACTCAGTTAAAGAAATAAGTAAAAGAATAAATGAACTGGAAATCAAAGAAAATAAATTAATCATGGATAACAATGCATTATTGAAATACACAAATAATTTGGAATACAAAATAGAAGAATTAAATATGAAGATAAATCTTATGGAAGATAAACTAAGGAAAAAAAATCTAAGAATAAGGGGAATAAATGAAAATATATTGGAAAAAGATCTGCCAGGATATATTAAAGATCTATTTAATAATTTATCAACCCAAACACCTAAAGAGGATACTAAAATAGAAAATATTTATAGAATTCCCCTTCCTAGAGGACTAGACAAGAAAATGCCAAGAGATGTTATAGTCAATCTTCAATCTCCTCTTTATAGAGATGAAATAATCAAAGCTAACTCCACGAAAAGACCGATGGACGCTCCATATGATAAAATAAAAATATTTCCTGATCTGTCTAAATATACATTGAATAAAAGAAGAGAATATATGGCAATAACCCAAAGCCTAAGGAAAGCAGAAATGAAATACAGATGGAAAAATCCAATGGGACTATATATAATGAAAGACAATATATGGAACAAAATAGACTCGGTTAAAGAAGGACTGTTGTTGCTACAAAAATGGAAAATAGAAGTGGATCTTTCCACTCCTTTTAAAATCCATACAGAACTAAATTTAAAGAACCCTGAATGGGTCGTAAAATAACAGAGGATAAGGAAGAGAGGAAAAGACTTGATAAGAAATTTGGACTATATATTGATGCATCTATCACTGTTTTTAAAATATTTTTTCCTTTTGGGTTGGTTTATAATTATAATATGATTAGTAGTGATGGCTATAGCACACAGGGGAAATGACATAAACACTTCTCAAGAGATTATCTAAAATATGGTGGTTAATATAAGCACTTTAGCTATATGCACTTTATATAAATATTAAAATATAAAGCACTTTAAATATACAAAGGAGTAAAAATTGTAGAATGGTCCCACAAGAAATTTAGATTGTATACTGTTGTATTGAAAATTTGTCCTTTATGAGATTATTTATATTATGGGGGTGAAATATAAGCACTTTATTTGAATGCACTTTATAGAGATACAGAAGTTTACTAATAGAAGATGAAGCACATCAATACACACAGGAGTAAAGGAAAAAAAAAAAAAAAAGAAAAAAAAAAGGATAATGAAAATTATAACAGGAATCATAGCACGAATTTAGTGAATTTAGAATTAACTATTAGTATTTTGTAAAATAGTGATTATTGCTAGTATAAATTTACAATCCTGATGGAAATTTTTGAGAGAACACGGACACATTGGGGGGAAACCAAGCGACTTATTAATATGCACTTTTTTGATATATGAAAAATTTAAATAGATTAGTAAACACCAAACAAAAAAAACAAAAAAAAATAAGAAACATAAAGTAGTAAGATTTTAAGATTGGTTTATTAACTCGTTATGGAAATATGATTGTTTTTGTGTTTTTATGGGTATATATGTTTGCATTTTGGAAGCTATTTGCAATGGGGGAGTCCATATCATTCCTCGGGGAGTAAAGGTGGAAAAGAGAAAAGAAAAGTAGAATAAGAAAAAGGAAAAAGGGGACTTCTGGGAACATTACTACCAGGATAGTGGTCAATAGTAAAGTCATAGTTAGAGTAGACTATAATAACTAGAGTAAATGGTATGGACCCCCTCTTGGAGATAGCTACTTAGGGGGAATTCAAGGTATTTTGTTAATTTATGGTAAAAGGTTAAAGGGGAAATTTATAAAAAAATTTAATCACTACACTTGGGTAAAAGTTCGGATAGAAATCAATCAAAGAAGAAAAGTAAAGGTATTTATTTCTTAAGAGATACGAAGGGGATGTTGACTGAGGAGTTAGGAAGGTTTGGCTAAGACAAGGGGCGAAAAGAGAAGAGATATAATATAAAAAAGAAAAGAAAGGGGAGGGAAATAAGAGAGATCAGAGAAAGGAGAGAGAAAGAAGGAAAGAGGAGAATAAATAAAAGATGAAAGGGAAAAAAAAAAAAAAAAAGGGAAAAAGAAGGGAAAAGAAAAAAAAAAAAGAAAAAAAGAAAGAAAGAAAAGCAAACGAAAAACAGGGATAAATTCAAAGTTAGATTTATATAATATTAAACATATCCATAAATATAATTCTGGAGGTTGGTATCAAATAAAATATAACAGGGGGGAATACTATGGTCTTTGAGGCTAAGGAAATGTTTCCATATACTCCTCTATAGACCTGAGTTGGGCATAAGATCAAAGGGAGTAAGGAGGGGTAAATGAGAGGAAGTGGAAATTAAAAACAATACAAAAGATAAAATAATAATTAATAATGGTAAATAATAGGGAAACAAGAATACATGATCTCCCAACTAATAAACTAGTAAGTTTATTAAAAACTCCTAACATTTCCTAAAATCGACATGATAGCCCTAAAATATTATATCAAAAAGGAGGGAAATAATATAGGAATAAGTAAACTTGGACTTAGTTTAAGTCCAAAGAAGAACATGCCCAAGGTTTGTAAGGAAGTACGAATGAATGAAATCCCGGGAATGCGAATGGCTCAGGTTCAACAATTGGTGAGAGGCGAGATGGAATTAGATATATCGACACAAAAGCGGAAGGTTAATGCAATAACCATAAATAATGGTTAAAATAATAACTCATAATGTTAATGGACTAAATTCACCAGCAAAAAGGAAAATAGCTTACAATAATTATATAAAAAATAAAGCAGATATTCTCCTACTACAAGAGACACATTGGGGAAATGACACCTTAAGATATGTAAATAATAAAAACTTTAATATTAAAATAGATTCAACATACAATAAAAAATCTAGAGGAGTATCAATCTGTTTTAGTCACAATATAGAAGTCTATGAGGAAGCTAAAATTATTGATCCCCTAGGAAGATATATAATTTGGTGTGGCAAAATAAATGGAGAAAATATGACAATAGCCAATATATACCTTCCAAATGTAAAACAAATTAGATATCTCAAAAAGATTTTGAAAGAAATAAAACAAATTAGAAAGGGACAATTAATAATTGGAGGGGATTTTAATATGGTGCTAGATCCGTTAACAGACAGAATAGGAACAATAAAAAAAAATTCAGAAAATCAGATTAAAAAACGTCCAAAGACTTTGGAAAAATAGTATCAAACGACGACCTTTTTAACGCATGGAGATTACTACATCCATATGAGAGGGAATATACATTTTTTTCAAATCGTTTTAAATCCTACTCAAGATTAGATTATTTGTTAACAGATATAAACACAATAAGACAAATTAAGGATATAGAAATAACGACCGCTACATGGTCAGATCATTCAATGGTCTGTATGAATTTAAAAGAAGAAAAGAGAAGCAAAAATAAAAAAAAATGGAAGTTAGACCCTATCTTATTTAAGAATGAACAAACTATGGAATTCTTAAAAAAGGAAACAAACGAATTTTTTAAAATTAATAAAAATACTGTAGACTCACCCTCCATGCTTTGGTGCGCATATAAATCAGTTATAAGAGGCCAAATGATATCACGGATGGCAGTAATGCATAGGGAAAGGGGGAAACCCATGAGACTATTGTATATAGATTTGGAGAAACTAACAAGAGAAAATAGAGTGAACCCATCGGTGAAAAGATCAGAGCTGATTGCTAAAAAGAAAGCCCAAATAAATAAAATATTACAAAATCAGGTTGATTCTCTGATGTGGAAATTCCAACAAACCAATTTTCTAATGGGTAATAAAACAGGTAAATATCTGGCCAATAAACTAAAAAGACAAAAAAATCAAAATAAAATATATAGTTTAAGAGGTCCAGACAATGCTTTATACACTCACCCATATTATGAAGATGTTCTACAGTTCATTATACAATCTAAATAGTAATTCCACATTTAAAAAACCTAGTAAAGAAGAGATAACTACATTTTTGAGTGAAGTAACTCTACCAAAATTACAAGAAGAAGATCAAAGATTCTTAGATCAAGATATTTCTTTGAAAGAAATAGAGGAAGTTATTAATAAAGCAAAAGTTAACAAAGCCCCAGGTCCAGACGGCTTCGACCATTTATATTTTAAAATGTTTCAAAATGAAATTGGGGAACATTTGCAAAATATGTTTAACGAAATTAAAGATCACGGAAAAATGCCGTCAGAACTATCAGAAGCTAAAATAATTAACATTTTAAAACCAGGGAAAAATCCAGAAGAAGTAACTAGTTATCGCCCTATTTCCCTTATTAATATAGATCTAAAAATATACACAAAAATCATGGCTAATAGATTAAATAAAATCATTCCAAAGTTGATACATTTTGATCAATCGGGCTTTGTACAAGGCCGTCAGGCATCAGATAACACCAGACGTCTAATTGATCTAATGTTCTCCATTCGGAAAAAAAGGATCCCCACACTAATCCTGTCATTGGATGCAGAAAAAGCATTCGACAGGGTTAGTTGGGAATTCATGAACGCAGTATTACAAAAGTTTGGGTTCACAAATTTTGCTTCTAAAACAATTAAAGCTATTTATAAGGATACAACAGCTTATATTGCAGGTACAAACTTCGAAACAGAGAAGTTTGGGATCAGCAACGGAACACGACAGGGATGCCCCCTTTCCCCATTGCTTTTTTTGTTATTTATGGAACCATTAGCATCATTAATAAGGAAAGCTGAAAATATCAAAGGTATAAAAATAGGTAATAATGATTACAAAATAATGTTATTTGTTGACGATATCATGTTAACATTAACAGATCCAATAGGTTCTTGTGCCAATTTACAACAATTGCTAACAGACTTTGGTAGAGTTTCTTATTTCAAAATAAATCCTTTGAAATCAGATATTATACATAAATATATAGAGCAAGATACATTAAATAAATTTAAAAAATTATATGCGTTTAATTGGAATACTAAATATGTCACTCATTTAGGTATTAAATTTAGCTTCCAAAATAATAAAATTATAGCAAATAATATAACAGAAATATTAAAACAGATTAGAATACTTTTATATGATTGGAATTCAACAAGATTCTCCTGGTCGGCTAGAATAGCCATAGTTAATATGAGTATCGTCCCCAAAATAACATATTTAATGAGTTGTGTCCCGGAGAAAGTCCCGGAATATATCATTAAAATAACACAGCAAATAATAGACAAATTCGTTTATGCAGGGAAAAAAGTGAGAGTTAAAAAAACTATAACAAATAGAAAGTTTGATCTGGGAGGTATGGGATCTCCAGATATGAAAAGAATCAGCGAAAATATAGCAATATCTCACATAATTAATATGAACTTACAACATAGGATAATAGGATGGAAAAACATTGAGGAAGATCTGGTGGGAATTACCCCAATAAGAACATTGCTGGGGAAATTTAATGGAAAAGAAACAATATGGGATAAATTACCAGAAGGTATAAGATCTATTATAAAATTCTGGGGAAAAAGTAAAATCAGAGCAGAGCTATTTCATATACCTTCCGTTACCACACCTATAGATATATTAAGAGACGAATCATTCAATTTAGAAATTAATTTATTGAAAAAAGCATCAATTTTGTATATAGCTGATTTATACCCAGCAGGCAGTCTATTAAAGCAAAGGGAACTTCAGGAGAAAGGAGTAACAAAATCCTTTTCATGGATAAATTATGGAATATTGCTAGAAAAAATGAAACAAAAGGGATTTATATATGATAAAATAGATAAATTGTACGACTTGGAAGCAATTATGATTAAAGGTCAGGTGAATCATCTGGTATCAAAAATTAGCAAAAGTAGGATTAAACTTATGAAATTTGAGAAAACTAAGAGTATAAAAGACTGGGAATATAATCTCAATATAGACTATAATGAGCAAGAATGGTTAAGGGCTCTAAGGATAATAAAGAAATCTTCTATTAATACCATGTATAGAGAATTGTATTTTAAATTAACACAAAAGTGGTATATAGTACCAACAACTATGAAAAAGTTTGATTCCCAACAATCATCATTATGTTGGAAAGGTTGTGGTAAAGAAGGCAATACACAACATATGTGGTGGGAATGTGATAAGATAAGGAAATTCTGGGAAGAATGTTGTGGATATTTGACAATAATTGCAGGGACAAGATGTCCGTGTTCCCCGGAGTTGATATTATTCCATATAGGGATAGATACATACTTCCCCAGTAATACATTTTTGATATCTCACATATTATTGATCATTAAAGCAATGGTAGTTAAATATTGGAACAAATTGGAAATTCCTAAGTGGAAAGAGATTATTAATAAAATCAATTACAATAAAGATCTGATGAAAGAAAATACATATGAACAGTCCAAGAAAATAAACACTTTTAATTGGACTATCTGGGAGCAGTATATGGAAGAATAATTATGGGGAACATGGAAAAAGATATAATTGAAGCCGATGTCTATTATGACTGATAGAGCGACAAACGCTGTCATATAGTCCAGAGATAAAGGAAAAATGTCCTACTACTTACCTTCTTTAGAATTAAATATTGGTATATTGTGTCTATAGATATGTCTATTTCGACTGCGGACCGCTGTGTTGAACCTGGTTGCTTGTATTTGTTGGGTAATTGCATGTATGTTATGTGATCAAAAAAAATAAAACATAGAAAAGGGTTAGAAAAGGAGAGGATAGAAGGGGAAAGCGCTGTAAGATCAATAAAAAAACCTTTTATAAATAATTTATACAGGGAGCTATACCTTAAATTAATATAAAAGAGGTATTTAGCCCCTGTTATTACGAATATGTTCGTCTACCAGATTTCCCCTTATTGTTGGAAGGGTTGTGGAAAAGTTGGTAGATCCTTCCATAAGCGGTGGGAACGTATTAGAATAAGCATTCAGAGGTTTAAAAACGTGGGAGGATCACTCTACACTTAAAAGATGTTATCCCTCTTTTCTGCTATTCTAACAATGTTCATTAAAATGTATTTATAATTGAGAGCAATAAGAGATGAAATGTATGTATATGTTTTGTAAGTTTTTTTTAATATTGAAATAAAAAAAAAAAAAAAAAAAAAAAAAAACTAAATGCATTAATTCATGTTATAACTAAAGCACACTTATTTGGGAAATGTGTGGCTTTTGTTTATAACATTGAATTTAAAAAAAAGGCCTGCCATATGCACATATACTTTTAATCTTGCAAGAAAAATATAAATTGAATACAGCAGACAGAGTGGATTCAATATTTACTGCTGAACTGCCACATCCAGAGAAACATTCCAAACTTTATGAGATTGTAACTCATAGAATGATACATGGTCCATGTGGAGATATCAATCCAAATTCGCCATGTATGGGAAAAAAAATGCACAAAAGAGTTTCCAAAACAATTTTAAATGCTAATTGTGATGGATACCCCTTTTTATAAAAGAAGAGAAGGACAAACAGCTATTATCAGTGGCCAAAAGGTTGATAGTAGATATGTGGTTGCATAGAATCCACATTTGCTGATGAAGTACAATGCACATATAAATGTGGAAGCTTGCACTTCTATCAAATCCATCAAATATGTGTATAAATATATATACAAAAGATATGATGCAGCAACTGTTGTTGTGCAACGTGCACAAAATGAAAAAGACAATCAATTTTACATGACTAAGTTTCATCTTATTTAGATGCTCGCTATATAAGTGCTCCAGAAGCAATGTTGCGTCTTCTCACATTTGAGATGCTGTGTATCAATTAACTGTCCATTTGCCACAAAGTCAATTTGTTTGCTTCACTGCAGGAAATTAAAGAAATGCTTTAGTACAAAATGAACATAGAGCAACAACACTTACTGCTTGGATTCAATTAAATTGTCCGGACACTGAGGCCAATTTATATACATTGACATTCCAATCACTATGTATTCATAAATGGTGAATGGCGACAACGAAAAAAACATAATAAAATGATCCCATGAATTTATATCATTAGTCCAGGAGACATTGAACTTTTCAGTTTAAGAATACTTCTTTTACATGTTCTCGGTGCACAAAGTTATGAACATTTATGCACAGTCAATGACATAATTTATGATACTTTCCAATTAGCTGCAAGACATCAAAACTTCCTTGCAGATGATACAGAATGGGAGAGATGTCTCAAAGAAGCTACATTATGTCAAATGCCAACTATAATTTGCATCTTTTGCAATGTACCTGATGCATTAACTTGGTGGGAAACATTTAAATTACATATGTGTGAAGATTTCTTGAAACTTTACAATGAGACAATTGCACTATTGAAAGCATTAATGGAAATTTAGGAAATCTTTCTTTGTCATGGATTAAATTGTGCAAATTTTAATCTGCCTGACCCAGGAATTATAGATGAAATTAACTTTGATAAGTATGACACTGTGATTGAATACCAAAAAACACAAATTGGAACTTTAAAAGCATTACAATTGGAAGCATTTAATGCCATCACAAATGCAATAGATGATGACATGCTCAAAGAGCGTTATTTCTATCTGGATGGCCCTGGTGGATCAGGAAAAATGTATCTATATAATTTGTTGATGAGTTGCATTCGAGCACAGGGTCAAATAGCACTGCCATTTGCAACCACTGGAATTGCTGCACTTTTGTTAGAAGGTGGTAGAACTGTGCATAGTGGATTTAAACTGCCAGTTCCCATTCTAAAAACATCAGTGTCGGATATTTGAATGAATTTATTACAAGCAAAAAAAATTAACAAGAGTAAATTAATTATAATAGATGAGGCAACTATGATGTCATGTCATGCCCTGCAATGTATTGATCGATTATTAAAAGAAGTTATGGGTAATGATTTGCCATTTGGTGGAAAGGTGATGTTGTTAGGAGGAGATTTTAGGCAAACATTACCTGTGGTGCCACATGGCAATAGGACTGACATTGTCAAAACGTGTATAAGGAGAAGTAAGCTGTGGAAAATATTGACACACCTTAAATTAGAAATAAATATGAGATCTGAAGGCCAAAATCAATTCAATGATTGGCTAATTCTGATTGGAGAAGGAAAACAGCCAAAAATAAATAATTTACATGATGATACTGTGGAAATTCCATCACAAATGATTTCCAAAGAATCACTAATATCGACAATCTTCCTCAATACCATCAATAATGAGGATTACTCAGACATTGCAAGCAAAGTCATATTGACATCAAAATATATTACCTTGAATCTAAATAAGAAAATTCTGAGATTAATCAATGCACCACAAAAAAACTATTACAGTGCAGATTCCGTTCTGGCTGATGACAGTGATAGTGAACCTAACTTTACTATGGAATTTATGAATTCTTTAACTCCCTCTGGAATGCCACCACATATTTTAAAAAAGGAACAATTGTCATGCTACTGAGAAATATGAATCCAAAAAAAGGACTTTGTGATTAATTGTGAAGGATTTAAAGGATCATTTTATACATGCAGAAATTATGAATGGTACCCATATAGGTGAACCAGTTCTTATACCAAGAATTGATTTGGCTCCAAGTGAGAGTGGTTTGCCTTTTGTCCTTCAAAGGAGACAATTTCCAATTATCATGGCATTTGCCATGACATCAATAAATCGCAAGGACAAACTTTTAAGTCCATGGGTATTTTTTTGAAGGGCATCTGTCTTTGCACATGGACAACTCTACGTTGCATTTTCAAGATGCAATAATCCAGAGGAAATTAAAGTTTATAGTGAAGAAATCCCAAGTGGTGATTTATTGGAAGATGGACGCATTTTTACCAAAAACATTGTGTACTATGAGGTGCTGTAAAAACAGTGGTTTTATTTCGAGGACCAAATTTTTATGTCACTCGGACTCATTTTAGAGGACCTCTATACAATGGCAAAAAAACATAAAGAATGGTGGTTTTACTTCCAGGATGGAATTTTATGTCACTGGGACTCTTTATAGAGGACCACTGTTTTACATAGGAAACTCATTTGCACAAACTACAACAATAACAACAAAAAGTTCCCCAAAACCCCCAACAACAATAAACAGAGGTTTTATCCCATAGACAAAATTATAAATCTGCTAGGCTCTTTGTAAGGGAACCACTTGGACATATCATAAATAACAACATTGAAAAAGGAACACTTCTCTTATTTCAAAGAAGTTATACCACACCAAGTATAGAGAACAGTGGTTTTATTTTGAGGACGAAATTTTATGTCACTCAGGCTCTTTTTAGAGCACTACTATTTCACTAAGAAACTCTATGAAATGGCAACAAACATAAAGAACAGTGGTTATACCCCGCGGATGAACTTTTATATCTGATGGTCTCTTTTTAGAGGACCACTATTTCCCTTAGGAAACTCTATGTGCCATTTTCAAGAACTACAACAATAAAAACAAAAAGAAAAATTAACAGATTGGAATGTGTTAGAACTTTCCTTTTTACATGATTGGCCCCACAAAACAATTAGGGGCATTTTTGTTAAATTCAAGGTTAAATGTTATTGTTTTCTGTTTCTATTTCACATGTTAACATTGTATTTTAAAAGTTGTGCAAAGTTAGTTCATTGTATATTGTATATAGTAAAGGACATATGTTAGTAGAAGGTTAACCATTTCTTAATACATTGTAATGTATAATTAAATACAGATTATTGATTCAGGGAGTAATCTGATTGCCAGTTAATGGGTTCAGGAAGGAATTAATTTTTCCCTCTTTGATACAATTGGCCAAGTTTCATTGGGGGTTGTTATTGTTTGCCTTCCTCTGGATTCAATACCTAATTGGTTTAAGAAGAATTTAAAAAAAAGTTGAATGTTACAAAGCAGTATGTAATTGTTGCAAATAGTTATTTACAGAAAGTGTACATAGTCTTATGTTATTCATGCATAACTTTCAATTCAAAATGTTATTATTGTTAAAAAAAATGGTTCAAGATTGTTTCAAATAGAAGTTGCACGTTACAAACTTTTATGTTTTAGCTTACAATATGTATTCATGAAAACTTCAGTTATTGTTATATTGTTATTCCATATATGACAATTAAAAGAGTATATGACATATATAACAATTAAAAGAGTTAATGGTGCAGAAATACAAGTTGAAAGTTAAAAAAATAAAAAGTTTTATTAAAAATGTTGTATTTCTTTGTAGATAACAAAAAGGTTAAGAATGTCAGAGACTCACATTGTGTGGCAAGTCGCTAGTTGTCAAATATTGATGCAAAGTGGGAATCCAGATTGACTCTTAATCTATTAAAATGCCAAGGCCCCTATTAAATTCGAGCTGCGTAAATAATAGGTGAAAACGCAAGTCCTACGTAGTTTAAAAATGAAACCGTTTCCGACGCTATTAAATTCAAAGTGCTGTGAGATACGAGCTATGGATGCGAATGCGTACACGTTAGGATTTGCGCATGAGGTACGATATCTCGGATCACTTTGCGTATGAAAAGAGCTCGAAATACGTGATACGTACCACTTAACCAGACGGCAGTATGCCTTTAAAAGGGAGCCAAAACAGAAAATAATTGACTGTGCTGGAGCTTTTGCAAGTAGACACACAGGTCTAGGCATTGGTGGGTTTTTGGTGAGCAAGGAGAGAGAGAAGAGAGAGAAGAGAGAATTTCAATTTTTGATCTTTTGAACTAGCAGATAATTTAACCCTTTGTTTACAATACACATAATTACTGATATCACATAATTCACACACATAGATTAATACTTACACATAGCTACACCTAGTGGTAGGCCACTGAACACCTACACCCCCCCCCCCAAGACCTTACCCTCCCTCCCCCCACACATAATACTACACATAATACTTGCATCTTTTTTTACCTCCTAAACCAACACACATATTATCTTGATTTATCATTAATTTATTTTCAGAGGAGTTTAGAGGACGGGAGGTGGTAAGGCAAGAGAGGCGCGAAGGGGAGTGAGGAGAACATCTGAGGAGAGGAGGAGGATGAGGAGGAGAGGAGGAGGAGGAGGAGGGAGAGGAGGAGGGAGAGGAGGAGGAGGAGGGAGAGGAGGAGGAGGAGGGAGAGGAGGAGGCGGGAGAGGAGGAGGAGGTGGAGGGAGAGGAGGAGGGAGAGGAGGAGGGAGAGGAGGAGGAGGAGAGGAGGAGGAGAGCAGGGGGGAGGGAAGTGCCCCCAGAGCTAGGAATCCAAGTGGAAGGGGCAGAGGGTCAGGGGCCTGATCCCTTGGTGGGAGGTAGTGGGGATGAGGGAGCGGCCCCAGGGATAGAACAGGAAGACCAGGCACCGTCTGTAAGGCAACGGGTTGTGGCAAGGCCCAGGGCCCCCAATTATACCCTAGAGGAGATCCAGATTCTCCTCAGGGAAATCTGTGCCCGCCAGGGGATCATATGTGGTGGCAGAGACATTAATGCCAGCCAGAGGCAGCAGGCCTGGTCCCAAATTGGCAGAGCTGTGTCGGCAGTAGGGGTCACTAATAGCGACTGGAGGGCAGTGCGTTACAAGTTCTATGATCTAAAGATTGCTGTGAAAAGAAAGATGTCCGATGAGGCAGCAGCAGCACGTCAGACTGGTGGTGGGCCCGCGATCCCTTTTGTTTACAAGGAATGGGAGAGGACAGTGATGCGCTTCATCCCTTGTGAATCTGTGGTGGGAATACCAGGACAGATGGACACAGATCGTCCTAACACCCTGCAACGTGAGTATCATATCACACACATGGTTGGCTGAGATTGTGGGGGGATGGGCTGTCCAAAAGCCTGCAGATAACATGCTGTATGTATGTTTGTATGTATAAATAGGCTTTTGTATATAATGAGCTGTATCCCTCTAGAACAGGGGTGGGTAAGGAGGGCCACATACATGCCGGCCTTTCAAGATATCATGCTGTATGTATGTATGTATGTATGCATGTATGTATAAATAGGCTTGTATTCTGGCTGTTGTATATAATGAGCTGTATCCCTCTAGAACAGGGGTGGGTAAGGAGGGCCACATACATGCCGGACTTTCAAGATATCCTTTTTGGGCACAGGTGAGTCAATCCGGATGACTGAAAAGGCGATTGGCTCACCTGTGTGGCCTTCCAGGCCCGAACCTGCCCACCCTTGCTCAAGAATTATATGGCCTCCTACACCCCTGCCCACACACAGGGATAATTCACATCCAATAGCACTGTAAGCCCTATGGTTGACTAAAAATGTATGGGGCGACAATAACCATTTCAGTACTGGTAGCAAACCTTTCATGTTCATAATTTGTCTCCCTTATATGTCAATTTCTAATTATATCCAGATTATTGCACTAGAGCAGGGTGTCCAAAGTCAAACTTGCTGGGCTGCGCACAGGCCTGGATATGTGGATTTCCTTTATGTGAACAAATTAGACTTAATGACTTGGAGAATGATATTCTCAGCTGGGTGCAGCATGGCTATCCCCAAATGCAGGCCTGACTTTTGCCTCCACTGCGATCGAGAATAAAAATTTGGCTGTGCGGCATATGTGGATACAGACTCTGTAGCACTGCATGTGTGTCATATACTGTCCTAACCTGGCCCATGTCTCAGCTGCATATTACCAACCATTGCTGGAAACTTGTCAGATTGGTCAGTCTCACACACTGCACAGCAGATGCAGCAGAGCACGTGTCTGAGGCACATGCAGTACACATTCATATGAGCCATGATCCACAATGCTCATTATGCAGCCCGTGGCTCATCTGTGTAACACAAGCACCACAGTCACTCACAGGTGACCATGATGTCAATGATATGTAAATGTATAGCTGGCAATTGTGTATGGCAACCAACTGAAATATATGTTTATTCCATTGCAGTATCCACAGATTCAGAAGAGGAGGAGGCAGGAAGGGCTGAAGTGGGCCAGGACATTCAGGAGGGCCCGGGACCATCCACATCACTGGCTCATACGGAGCGGGAAGTGATGCCCGGGCCCTTTTCGGCGTGGCCACCTCAGGGCCTGCACCAGCCACACCCTCCTGTGCCTCCCTCAGCGGCTCCCCCCTCAGCGGCTCCACCCTCAGCAGCTCCACCCTCAGCAGCTCCACTCTCAGCAGCTCCGCCCTCATCCTGGGCTCCGCCCTCATCCTGGGCTCCGCCCTCATCTGGGGCTCCGCCCTCATCTGGGGCTCCGCCCTCATCTGGGGCTCCGCTCTCATCCTGGGCTCCGCCCTCATCTGAGGCTCCGCCCTTATCCTGGGCACAGCCCTCATCATGGGCTCCGCCCTCATCTGGGGCTCCGCCCTCATCCTGGTCACAGCCCTCATCATGGGCTCCGCCCTCATCCGGGGCTCCGCCATCATCCTGGGCACAGCCCTCATCATGGGCTCCGCCCTCATCTGGGGCTGCGCCCTCACCCTGGGCACAGCCCTCATACTGGGCTCCGCCCTCATACGGGGCACCGCCCTCATCCTGGGCACCGCTCTCATCTGGTGCACAGCCCTCATCCTGGGCACCGCCCTCAGCCTGGGCTCCACCATGGGCCCCGGGAGGAAGTGCCCCAGCCCCAAGTTCCCCAGGAGGAAGTGCCCCGGCCCCAAGTGCCCCGGGAGAAAGTGCCCCGGCCCCAAGTGCCCCGGCCCCAAGTGCCCCGGGAGGAAGTGCCCCGGCCCCAAGTGCCCCGGGAGGAAGTGCCCCGGCCCCAAGTGCTCCGGGAGGAAGTGCCCCGGCCCCAAGTGCCCCGGCCCCAAGTGCCCCGGGAGGAAGTGCCCCGGCCCCGGGAGGAAGTGCCCCGGCATCGGGGTGAAGAGCTGCGGAGTCGCCAGCCGCGGAGTCGCCGGCCGCCGGCCGCCCAGTCGCCAGCCGCCCAGTCGCCAGCCGCCAGACCTCCAGGCCCTCTGCCACCGCTCCCTGGCCAATTACGGAACATCATGGCGCACATAGAACAAGAGGACCAGGCCCAAAGCCAGAGAGCACGGCAAATGCTGGACATAAGCGAAAGACAATTGGCAGTTAGTAGTGCCATCCTGGCTGGAAACAGGGTGATCTCAGCCACCACACATTCTATATATGCTGAGATGAGGAGGCACAACCGAAGGATGGAGAGATATGAGGAACGCGCAAGCCGGGAGAGACGCCCATTGTTGCGTCAACTACGTCGCCAGCCCATACCTCTCCAGCCTTCGGTTGTCCAATCGCAACCTGAGATGTCTGTCTCTTCATCTCAGACATCACCCACTTTGGAACCACAGCCACCTTCTGTAGTGGCACCCCCTGCTCCCACACCACGTCGTGGAAGAGGGAGACGGGCCACGGGCACAGACGGTGGGGGCCCGCTAACTAAGAGTGGGAGGTGTTAGGACCATCCGAGAGGGCCTCCTCACCACTCCTCACAGAATACTGATTGTTATAGATGTTGACATAGTATTGGCTACAGAGTGTGTACATGTCTGGTTATGTTTAACATTTTAACAATTGATGTTCAATGTGGATTGACCTTGAGCTTAAATGCTGTATTTAATCATAATATTGTTCGGAATGATACATTGTTTTTGTCTTTGTAGGTGTTAATAGCCAACTCTCACAACTATGAAGACATTTTCTTCATCTTCGAGCAGTACAATACCATCATGTGAGTAAACACTCAACCCAGTTCACAACGGGCATTCTATCAGGATTATTCCCCACTTCAGATGGCTCTGAAATGTATATATATATATATACATATCTTTTCACTAAGAAACATGACTGTGTGATCTTCCATTATAATGATCAGCGTCCAGGCTATAGAGTTGCAAAGTCCCATTACTATCTGCTAATCCAAACCAGCAATTCCACATAAGTTTTTGTAGCATTCCATCCCGTTAACATTATGAAATTGGATTCAGTTTTTTCATGTCATCCAAACCAAAGTGGCAATTTCCTTGGTTTGACATCATGATCAATGTGCATGTGTTTAGGGGTAATGTGAACAGTGTAATCTGTCTGGCCTTGGTACCACCCATTTAGAAGTGAGATGTGATATCAGCATGGCACAACTATTCCATATAGATAGTGATAGTACATTTTGCTGAAGGATTGTGTTCACAGTGAAGCATGCCTTGTCGTATTCCACATCCTAAGCATATTCCTTGCAGGCTGACTGAACAGGATAGAATAAATATGGCTCTTACTGCTCGGAGATGATGTTCATGTTAGTTGGTTTAGAGTAGTGTCAAAAGCAATAACAATGTACTCTAATAACAGCTTATGATTGTTCTAACACCTCCTACCTCTGTTTTCCAGATTCACATCATCTATTGACCAATTCACACTGTGTGTGAAATCGCTTAGTATCACATGATCCCTGTTTTATAGTGTCTGTTTATTCTGGCAACCATATGGTTGTTGTATGCGCATTAATGGTTATGTTGATTAAATGTCGTGTTATATGCTGTTGGTTACTGTGGGGTCCTGACCACATGTGACCCTAGGAGATGCTATGCATTACCCTGATGATGTTGTCTGTTTCCTCTTCAGATGTCCTCAGATTTGCCACAGCCCCTTGCCATACTAGGATCTCTTCACAACACACACATGATATTAATGCACAGTCTTGTCCATTTCTGTTTGTACTCTGTGTATGAAATAAAGTATGATTATGTTATACTGTTATCACTGTTTCTGTGTGTTTGTACCATGCTTTCTAGTTGCGAGAATACAGATAGAATTAAGTGTCATTGTTCAATACATATATCTGTGTGTGTTTACATAGATACATATGCTACATTAATCTGTACCTTGCCAATATACATGTAGGTGCAAGTCGGAGGGGTGTGAATTCTGAAATCATGTCTATAGACATGCAGGGTTGTATATAATGACTTGAAGGGCTCAACTTGAATGATATGAATCGACATTCATGATTATGTAGTAATGTAAGCGCAGATTGAACAGAATAGTTACACCACTAACTGATGGTGCTGAGCACATCTGACTTTCAGGGTAATTGACTTGTTACATGGTAAATATCCAGGATTACACAAACATTGAGTGAAAAAAAACGGTTTAATTGTTCACAAAGCCACACAGTGACAAATTACCACAGGCCTGCTCAGTATCATGGTGGAAGTGGGTAGGATACAGAGTTCCAGTAACACACGGAAATAGGGACATGGGGCCAGAATGCACGCAGGGGGGATGACATTGGTATAAATGATCAGTTGAGGGGGGGATATACAGTGCATCATCCAACGTGAGGCAATATCAGTTATATTATTAAATATATCAGGATAACATTCAATATTCAAACCCAACAATACAGAAGGAGATATGCTCATGGGGAGAAGTAATCTGTAGTCTTGTGTGTGCGCGCAACACACACTCCTATGCAACTGCAGAGGTAGAAGTGCTCAATCAGTCAATGTTAGAACCCCCGTAGGTCATGTCACTGGAAATGGCACTATGAGAGAAGACTCTACATACCTAAGTTTGGACACTCAGATGGGAACCTGACCAGGACCATATCAGTGTGTTCAAACTAATTTCATGTGTTAGCAGAACTACCAACAAACTGGCCAGTTCGAGGTGTATTCTGTTCTGTGAATGAGCATCTCTATTATCTGCTGTTGCATATTCATAACTGAAGGTAAACGGAACCTCATTAACAGTTATGTTCCAAGGCCAGAGTTACTCTTCCCCATATGTACAGGGAGGATCACATCAGCACTGAGGAAGAGATCTGGAAGGAAGTATGATACAGGCTTCCCAATAGTCCAAGTAGAGGAGAGAATGGCATATCTAAAGCAATAGGTACATATAAATCGATGTAGAGGATGTGATATCACACCCGATGCAACACATGATGACTGACATATGAACATACATGATGCAATGTGACAATAGCATAGTCCTGGAACGTGGGAATGCTCATCATTCCTTGTTCTGACCGTGGAAAGGGACTCATCTTTGCGATCTGAAACATAAAAGGAACATGTCAATATTTACATTGCACATGCTCCCGGAGCGCTTACTTCGTCACTTACAGTGGTTATAAAAAGTCTACACACTCCTGTAAACAAATTAGCCAATGAAAAATCATTTCAGAACTTTATCCACCTTTAATGTGATATATAAACTGTACAACTCAATTGTAAAACAAACTGAAATCTTTTAGGTGCATAAGTCTGCACACTCTCTTATAACTGGGGATGTAGCTGTGTTCAGAATGAAGCAATCACATTCCAAATCGTGTTAAATAGGAGTCAGCATACACCTGCCATCAGTTAAAGTAACTCTGATTAATCTCAATATAAGTTAAGCTGCTCTAGTTGGTCTTTCCTGAAATGTTCTTAGTCGCATCCCACAGCAAAAGCCATGGTCCACAGAGAGCTTCCAAAGCATCAGAGGGATCTCATTGTTAAAAGGTATCAGTCAGGAGAGGGTACAAAAGAATTTCCAAAGCATTAGATATACCATGGAACACAGTGAAGAAAGTCATCATCAAGCGGAGAAAATATGGCACAACAGTGACATTACCAAGAACTGGAGCTCCCTCCAAAATTGATGAAAAGACCAGACGAAAACTGGTCTGGGAGGCTACCAAGAGGCCTACAGCAACATTAAAGGAACTGCAGGAATATCTGGCAAGTACTGGCTGTCTGGTACATGTGACAACAATCTCCTGTATTCTCCATATGTCTGGCGTATGGGGTAGAGTGGCAAGATGAAAGCCTTTTCTTACAAAGAAAAACATCCAAGCCAGGCTGATTTTGCAAAAAACACATCTGAAGTCTCCCAAAAGCATGTGGGAAAAGGTGTTATGGTCTGATGAAACCAAGGTTGAACCTTTTGGCCATAATCCAACAGATATGTTTGGCGCAAAAACAACACTGCACATCACCAAAAGAACACCATACCCGCACTAAAGTATGGTGGTGGCAGCATCATGCTTTGGGGCTGTTTTTCTTCAGCTGGAACTGGGGCCTTAGTTAAGATAGAGGGAAATATGAACAGTTCCAAATACCAGTCAATATTGGCACAAAACCTTCAGGCTTCTGCTAGAAAGCTGAACATGAAAAGGAACTTCACCTTTCAGCATGACAACGACCCAAAGCATACATCCAAATTAACAAAGGAATGGCTTCACCAGAAGTAGATTAAAGTTTTGGAATGCCCCAGCCAGAGCCCAGACCTGAATCCCTGTGGGGTGATCTGAAGAGGGCTGTGCACAGAAGATGCCCTCGCAATCTGACAGATTTGGAGTGTTTTTGCAAAGAAGAGTGGGCAAATCTTGCCAAGTCAAAATGTGCCATGCGGATAGACTCATCCCCAAAAAGACTGAGTGCTGTAATAAAATCACAAGGTGCTTCAACAAAGTATTAGTTTAGGGGTGTGCATACTTATGCAACCATGTGATTTTCTTTTTTGATTTTTTATTCACTCTACCTAACAGATTTCAGTTTGTTTTTAAATTAAATTGTCCAGTTTATAGGTCACATTAAAGGTGGAAAAAGTTCTGAAATGATGTATCTTGGTCTCATTTTTTTACAGCACAGAAACATGACATTTTAACAGGGGTGTGTAGACTTTAGACCTTTTCGATCCACTGTACCGATATATGTTGCTCATTTCATACAAACGTCTTCACTGTTCCTTCCCTACATATGAAACGAGCTACTCATCTGGCTAATGATGTAGGAATATCACATAGATTACACATTAATGCATCTTTGGAGAGCCAAATGTGGTGTTTTACCTTGGACGCAGTCCCAAGCTCATCCACGAGGTGATTTGTTCCACCAGGACACGTGCGCTGTGGATCGTCATTAGTTATCACCGCTTACCTATCTGCTGTATTCTGGAAAGAGATAGGCCGATATTAATGAAGTGATTGATGTGTTATTTGTGTCCTTCAGCATACGTGGCCATATTATTACACAAATACTCACTATGTAGCTCACATTGATGTAGCAGTTCTGTTGCTGGTCATGTTTTTCCATGTCTAGGTTGTTGAAAGAAGAGTTGACACACGACAGCAGCTCTGTAAGGTTAATATGATGTTAGGATTACAGTCACAAATTAGACAAAGTATGTGTGTATGGTATTTATCTACGACATTTTGATCCCATTTTATGTGGTTTGGCAGGATCAGACAATGTGAACAACCCTGGTCCGTAGAGGTTGTAGGTGACTTAAAAAAGGGATTGGGTATATTTTTACATTAAAAAACCAAACAGGCATTAGGGGCTATCCTGGATAAATAGAGAGGGAGTATTGATCCAGGGATGAATACGATCACCAGTATCTGGGGTCAGGAAGGAATGTTATATTTTTCTTCCCTGTGTAGACAATTGGCAAAGCCTCACTTTTTGTTTTTTGGTTACTTCCTCTGGATCAATTAACAATAATTCTGCATATTGCAGATCATAGATCTATAGAGGTTGAACCTGATGGACTAAAGTCTTTTTGCAATCTAAATTACTAGATAACAATGTAACGTGGGGCATATATACATTGACATAGTGGGATATATAATCCACTCAAATTATCTTTGCCATTGATGTTTATAACCGTCAGTACTTAAGATGTGTATGGGAATGTGTGCTTACTTACCTGTAACTGATCATGTGGCTTGTTCCAGTGTACAAACATCGACAACGTCAGGGAACTCTCCTCTACTGTGGACTGGTTGGAATTCTGTATGACAAGGGCGATGGATAAAGGTGGATTTGGGAGTTAGGCATAATCCAGATACATTAGACTGTGTTCCATGCATATTGGGTATGTACTTACATGTGAAGTACTCACGAATTAGGCGGGCACATTGTTGTGACCCCTGCAGATTATCCACTTCAGGGGGAAATAAAGGCTCTTCCTCCCCATGTAGCGGAGCCGCATCAATGTCCACCAGACAATTGGCCTGTACTGCTATATTGTGCAGACAGTAGCAGGCAACGATGATGCGACAAACTTTCTGGGGCTTATATTGTAGAGCACCCGCAGTGGAATGTAAACATCTGAAGCGCATCTTTAGTACACCAAAGGTGCGCTCAATTACATTCCGGCAGGTTTTATGCGTAGCATTATACCGCGCCTCTGCCCGAGTATGGGGATTGCTCACAGGGGTCAACAACCACGGCAAACACCCATATCCTGCATCACCTGGTGGAAATAAAATATGATGTTGATATGAATAGGATGTTGTGATGTTTGACAAAGCATATGCCCAAATATCGTCATCATGACCTATCAACACATCCCTGTGGCTAATACACAGTTAAAGATATATGTAAGGGAGATGGATCATGAATGCATCTGATAGGATAATTAGTAGTGTATTAACACATGTATTCTATATGAAGCTTCAGATCAATTACAATGTGATTTCCACAAATGTAAAATCCAGATGTTCACACCCACAGGACGCTTACATGAGGCGGAGATACAAGGGAAATACAACAGGGTACATATTGCGACCCTTCTGGTAGAGAGCAGGAAGTCACTGTTGCAGTTCTTGTACTTTTTGATAACTTCAAGATAAGCTAATTCATGTTTATTCCAGGATATATTCATGCAAGAAAAGGTTTGCCAAACACTATTAATTCTCCTCTATCAGATGAATTCTGAAGTCATCTCACTTACATAGCCCGTACAAGAACACACAACACGTTATGAAGGCTAGAGATGTCCATGTCACAGGATACAAGGGAATGCATCAGAACATAAACCTAATGATTAATTTTGTCATATGTTGTTGTGAACTGCATACTGTTTGGCCAAGCTAACACAGGGTTCTGGCCAGCAATGAGCTATTATGTTCTTGCTTTGGGAGTATTACTCCGTAATGCACATGTGAACATCATAGCAATAGAGGGAAACATGATGTACCGTATGTGTTTGTGTATCCAGTCATAGTAAGATATGGTTGACTGCCATTACTAATGTGTACTCACCCAGTAGCCATCCGGATGGAAATCTGCCGGACTCAAAGATGTCAGATATTCCGGATGCACGCAGGATATAGGCGTCGTGAGCACTTCCCGGGAAGCCTGCATACACACCTTGTATGTGCATGTTCGCATCGCAAACAACCTGGACATTGATTGAATGATAATGCTTACGATTTCTGTACAGCGCTTCTTGCTCTCTAGGAGGTATCAGTGCCACGTGTGTACAGTCAATAGCACCAAGCACATTGGGGATACCTCCTAATTGGAAGAAATCGAACTTCACCTTCGAGATCTCTTCAGCAGTGTTAGGGTAACTGATGTATCTGGCAGCTTTCCGACCAATAGCACAGAGGAATGCACTCAGACAATTCGAGAGGCTTGGCTGAGACATTCCTCCGGCTATGCTCAGGGTGGTCTGAAAGCTACCAGAAGCAAGGAGGTGTATTGCAACTAACATCCGTGTCATTCCTGGGATGGCTCTATTTGCCCCTGAGCGAGGCTCAAGGTCCGCTCTGAGAACCTCATAGAGCTCCCCAAGACTGGCACGGGTCAGCCGAAAACGCTCATACACCTCCCCATTAGTTAACCCCTCTAATGTGAGTCTCTCCCTGTACACATTGGGTGCCCTTCGCCTCCTCACAGGCTCCTAGCCAGGCTCCTGATCAGGCGCCTGGCCAGGCTCCTGGTCAGGCTCCTGGTCAGGCTCCCCCCCTTCTGCCTGAGCCACCACATCCTGTACTCCCCCCAGCAGCTGATCACCGACAACATTGTCAGCCTTCCTGTGTGCAGGTGGCCCTATATCCCTCTGTACCTGTGCTACTGGAGCTCTCCTCCCTGATCCACCCCCACGATACTAGGCATGGCCTGTGGTAATTCCCTTGCCTGGCTTGGTTCTGCCCCAGCATGGATCACATCACCACTCACACCCTCATTCACTCCCAGACACTCCTCTCTGCCACTCCCCATCACCCCCTCAATCACACACCTTGCTTCCTGGTCTTCATACTGTGCTAGGTGAGCTGCACAAAAGCATCTCAACCTCATCCGCCCACTCATCCTGTCCATCATCCCTCTCACATGATCATCCATGCTGTTTCAGACATGATGACTTGTTGGGGATGGGATTATATAGCTTGGTGATTGCATGACCTGGTATTAGGCACGTTAATTTCTGCTTTGCCATTGGTCACCTGTGGATCTTTACATGGCATTCCAGCTGATGATTTTACGTCAAGAAGCCTCTCAACCTATTACATACGCACTTGGCCGCATGTAAATGGCTGTCCCAACACGGGCCGCCAAGTGCGTATGTAATTGGCTGAGAGTCCCAACGCAGGCCGCCAAGTGCGTATGTAATTGGCTGAGAGGCTTTTGGCGGGCCAACGTGGCAATGGCGATGGCGCAAAAACCCGCCAAAAGCCTCTCAGCCAATTACATACGCACTTGGCGGGCCGCGTTGGGACTCTCAGGCAATTACATACGCACTTGGCAGCCCGCGTTGGGACTCTCAGCCAATTACATACGGACTTGGCGGCCTGACACTATAAGTGCGTATGTAATTGGCTGAGTCTGTTGGCGCGCTCGCAAGCTGATAAGGGGACGTCCTAGCGAGACACGCCTCTCAGCCAATCACGTATGAGCTAAGAATTTGATTTGACAGTATGAGCTTATAAATGTGATTGATACAAACGCATGCGCTGACTGTGTTGTAAGAGCCATTGGAGTTAGCACGCAGTTCCAGGAGCAGGTGGGAGAGAGTTTGAGTTGTGAGATTAGTGGTTTGGAGAGAGGTAGATTACTTTTTTGTCTTGTTTCTTATTTACTTCCTAAGTACTTACATTTAAGAAATACACATATTTACAGATTTCACATATTTGCAAGACACATAGATTAAATAACACACATAGAGACATATATATAGTTAGGACACACCCCCATCCCCCCCACCACACCCCATCCCCCAACACACCCCATCCCCCAACACACCCCATCCCCCACCACTTATTAAATACACATAGCACACACATCTTTTCTTTCCAACAGACATTACAGTAATACTTTTATTTCTTTATCGTTCTTTTGATTTGTAGGCGCACTCTTTTTGATTGTTTTGGATTTTATTACTAGCATATTTACACGTAAGAGTTACACATATTTACACATTACACATATTTGCCAGACACATAGATTAAAGACACATAGAGACATACATAGCGTTAGGACACACACCACACACCTCCCCCCACCCCCCAACCTTTGCACCGCATCCCCCAACAGTTATTAAGAACACATAGAACATACACTTTTTTTTTCATCACCTATATAACAGTTACACTTATTTTGAGTTATCCTTATTTTGTTATTATTTCAGCATGGAGGGAGGAGATAGGTGGAGAGAGGAGGCGAGGAGAGGAGCGGAGAGTGAGGAGAATAAGGAGAGTGTAGTGGAGGGTGGAGGAGAGGTGGAGGAGGTGTCCCCGGAGGGGGTGGAGGAGGTGTCCCGGAGGGGGTGGAGGAGGTGTCCCCGGAGGAGGAGGAGGTGTCCCTGGAGGAGGAGGAGTGGTCCCCAGAGGGGGGGGGGAGGAGGAGGAGGGAGACAGAGGCACTAATAGAGGAGGGTCAGAGGGGAAGGGGCCTGTTCCCAGGGGGCGGGGTAGTATGGGGAAGGGGCAGGCCTCAGGAAGAGTGCAGGGAGGCCAGGGTCCCCGAGCACAGTCGAGAGAGCAAGGGGCTATTGGCAAGGGCAGGCGCAGGGCCCGTAATTATACGCCTCGGGAGAATATGGTCCTCCTGTGTGCGATCCGTGACCGGCCCGTCATCTTTGTTGCAAGGGAAGCGAAGCCTGGGACTAAAGCTCAGGCTTGGAAGGAGGTAGTGCAAGTGATGAAGGAGGTGTCCACGGTTCCTAGGGGCTTGAGGTCCTTGAGGCACAGATATGTGGATATCAGGGCCACGGTGAAGAGGAAGATGGCCAGAGAAACTGAGGGACACAGTGTCGCCTCCTAAGGAGTGGGAGAGGATCGCAAGGGACTTTCTAACACCATCGCCCGCAGCTGGAGCTTCATCCCCGGTGGCCCAGCAGGACCCAGCCTCCAGTTCAGGTGAATATCACATACACCAACATGCCACCACATGTGCATCACACACACTACACATGGTGACCAACAAGGACACTGACATGTCAGCTCCATGGAATTAACAAGGGATGGATGGAAGTGTCATTAAATCCATGAAGCTGACAAATCACTGTCATTCCTGGCCACCCCAAGAGTAATTAAGCAATAGAGTCCATGTACTGGTGCGCCCAATGCAGCCTATGCAGTTACAGACCGCAGAAGAAACACAGACAGCGTTAGGAGCCAGGAGAGGTCAAGACAAGAAACCAAAGAATAGATCCAATCTAGCAAATGACAGCTAATGGGAGTTGCAATTAGGAGAATCATCCAAGTTCAGGCCTAGATGTCAGATAGTTAGGAGTGAAACCGCAGAAAAAATGCAGACAGTGTTAGGAGCCAGGAGAGGTCAAGACAAGAAACCAAAGATTAGATCCAATCTAGCAAATGACAGCTAATGGGAGTTGCAATTAGGAGAATCATCCATGTTCAGGCCTAGATGTCAGATAGTTAGGAGTGAAAACATATCAATGTATTGATCAGCATACTAATGACATGTACCTTTCTTTTCTCTATTTCAGCATCCAGTAGGAGGTCTGGGTCCAGTGATGAGCCAGGAGCGGGGCCGTCAGCCCCAGCCCTGCAGGAGACCGCTCAGGGGGAGGAGGCTACAGGCTCATCCGAGGGCCCTGGCTCTTCAGAGGGGGAGGTCGTGGTCGTTGACAGCCCCCATGTCCAGAGCCCGACTGTTCCCCTCCTCCAAAGACTTGCCATCTCGCCGGGGCCCTCAGAAGTAGTGGAATATGCCACAGCTCCTCCTTCCCCACACACTGAGCCACCGGGGACACCAATGTCAGAGACCTTGTCTCCAGCTGAGTCCCAGATCCTCCCCACTCTCTCCCCGCCATCTTCCCACCCGGCCCTACCAGCAGGACCCCAGCCCCCCCCTCCACCAACGACCGAGCCTGCGCTGCTGGAGTTGTTGGCCGTCGTGAGGAGGATTGATGCCAACATCTATGGCATGAGGCGCAGCCTGGACAGGCGCTTTAGGGAGGAGAGGAGCCATCATCGGAGGCTGGAGCAGCATTTGGTCAGGCTGCTGGGAACGGGGCAGGTCACCAGCCAACAGCAGCCTGGCCCCTCCTCTCCTTCCACCATGCCTCTGCCGCCACCACCACCCGTGGTGCCACTACCTCCTCCCGCTCCCCCACCACCAACAGGGAGACGGCGTCCGGCCGCGGACGATGCAGGTCCTGTGCCCAGGCGGAGGAGGACCTAGGGGCTGTTGACATAATTGTGCCTTCTCAACAGCACTCCTCAGTGACAATCTATTGGTCACAATGCTGACCTCATCTAGCCTGGCTACAGAGTTCTCTAGGATCTTTGCCTATGTGATGGTGATATTTTGTATGCAGATGGCTACCTCCCATCACATGGTCCATGATCCTCTTCTCTGTGGACACGTAGAGTTCGGTTGAACATGCCACCAATTGATGGTCACTGGGGAATGCTGTTGGGAAGGGATGCTGCAGTCCCCTTTTTTTTAGGCCCTTAGATTTTATGTTTTCTCTTTGTTTTTCTTTCCATTTGTTTTTTTTTAGGTACAATTCAGGCCCATGAAGGCATCTCCTGCATCTGCAAGCATTGTGGAGGAATTATATGAGGCGTAAGGTTTTCCCAGTGCCTCTCAGGTAGACATTACTCCAATGACAGCCCCCTCCTTAACATGTAGCTCCCATAATCTTAAAGCTATCATATTGCCAGATATCTCCGACATGATTATTGTTAGCTGAAATGTAGACTAATACCGCTATGGCGGTGGACTTGCAAAGTCTCACAATGGCATGTTAATGACAGCCAGCATTAATATATTTACTAATAAAGCATGTGATCCTGACCTCAATATCGGTCTGAGAACAGATCTTTGGGTCTGATGTAAGAAACAGTGAATCTGGCTGCTGACCTTTGTGTCCTGTCCATATTAATGGGTATTTGCCCATATTACTCATTATCCAGAGACCTAGCTAATAGTTAGTAATGCTTGCAGATGGGAATCAGCACTTTACTGTACATGCATTGTCATTATTTTTTTTCTATCCTCCTCCGGTTTTTTTTTTTTTTTGACCATTCATTTTTGTGGGCAATTTCACACACCACACTGTATGTGTGAAACTGGATTGGATTACACAGTCCAGAGGTTGAATCATTTGTTCCATTGAACAGATCCAGACAAGTTGTAAGTGCCATGCACTCTAATGGTTTCTTCAGTTAAATGGAGTGATTTGTGATGATCCTTTTTCTCATCAAATTCCGGTGGCAGCAGTGTACTGACCGCATGTGACCCTGGTAGGTGCTATGCATCATGCTTATTCTAGACTATTAGATTGACCCCTGGAGGTATCCCCTTTTTTTTATTTAGCCCCTTGCTCTCTCGGGACCCGCCCACACCACACCCATGATATTAATGCACAGTCTTGACCACTGCTGATTGTGGTCTGTGTCCAAAAATAAAGTTTTGTTATACCGTTCTGTGAATGCACAGTCTTGACCACTGCTGATTGTGGTCTGTGTCCAAAAATAAAGTTTTGTTATAGCGTTCTGTGAATGCACAGTCTTGACCACTGCTGATTGTGGTCTGTGTCCAAAAATAAAGCTGTGTTATCCTGTTCTCCCCATGTCGGTGTGTTTTCAATGGTTATGGTTAGGGGACATCCACATGCATCACATTAGTGTCACATTACTATAGCTGTAAACTAATTAGCACTAGTTAACCTGCAATAGATCCATACATACTAAGAGGAATAATAGTCCTAATAGCATTAGATATCATATAATGCATCTAATTGATCTACAATCTAGGCATAATAAAGGATTAATGCCCAGGCCAAGTACAATTAGCGGGACTGGGGAGTAGGAACATTCCCCTGAGGGCCTAAAAGGATAATGATAGGTGATACTGCAGTGGGTTGTCAGTTCCTTCTCCAGTGATTTGGGATTAGTCCGTCCACTCTCCTTTCACACGCACTTCCCCAACATCACTTAGCAATCGAAACTAATGTAAATTGATGAATAGCAGAACATAATGGGAGGTCAACAAATGGGAATGAATGGTCATCTTGGCACATGGCCACCAGCAATGGCGTGGGACTTCCTTGGATAAGAGTAGTGGCGATTACCCCTGATGGAGGTGAGTTGGCTGGTGCTCATTGTGCCTCTGCAAACCCTCTGTGTGTGTTTGCTGCCCTTGTGGATGGGAGAGTGAAAGCAGAGTGACAGCAGAACTGACAATCCACTCCGGTCTCACCAGCATAGGAACCTTGTAAGTAAGCAGTGACAGAGGGTCAGAGACAGTCAGACCCGACCGAAAGACCAAACAAGAGGTATTGTGTATTTCAATGAAGCTGTGAGCTATCCCATTAAGGGTCATTGTGGGTGTGAGAGTGAAAGCAGAGTGTAGGGCCAAATCCCAAACCACTGGGGAAGGAACTAACAACCCACTCCGGTCTCACCAGCATAGGAACCTTGTAAGAAAGCAGTGACAAAGGGTCACAGTCAGACCCGACCGAAAGACCAAACAAGAGGTATTGTGTATTTCAATGAAGCTGTGAGCTATCCCATTAAGGGTCATTGTGGGTGTGAGAGTGAAAGCAGAGTGAAGGGCCAAATCTCAAACCACTGGGGAAGGAACTGACAACCCACTCCGGTCTCACCAGCATAGGAACCTTGTAAGAAAGCAGTGACAGAGGGTCACAGTCAGACCCGACCGAAAGACCACACAAGAGGTATTGTGTATTTCAATGAAGCTGTGAGCTATCCCATTAAGGGTCATTGTGGGTGTGAGAGTGAAAGCAGAGTGTAGGGCCAAATCCCAAACCACTGGGGAAGGAACTGACAACCCACTCCGGTCTCACCTGCATAGGAACCTTGTAAGAAAGCAGTGACAGAGGGTCACAGTCAGACCCGACCGAAAGACCAAACAAGAGGTATTGTGTATTTCAATGAAGCTGTGAGCTATCCCATTAAGGGTCATTGTGGGTGTGAGAGTGAAAGCAGAGTGTAGGGCCAAATCCCAAACCACTGGGGAAGGAACTGACAACCCACTCCGGTCTCACCAGCATAGGAACCTTGTAAGAAAGCAGTGACAGAGGGTCACAGTCAGACCCGACCGAAAGACCAAACAAGAGGTATTTTGTATTTTAATGAAGCTGTGAGCTATCCCATTAAGGGTCATTGTGGGTGTGAGAGTGAAAGTAGAGTGAAGGGCCAAATCCCAAACCACTGGGGAAGGAACTGACAACCCACTCCGGTCTCACCAGCATAGGAACCTTGTAAGAAAGCAGTGACAGAGGGTCACAGTCAGACCCGACCGAAAGACCAAACAAGAGGTATTGTGTATTTCAATGAAGCTGTGAGCTATCTCATTAAGGGTCATTGTGGGTGTGAGAGTGAAAGCAGAGTGTAGGGCCAAATCCCAAACCACTGGGGAAGGAACTGACAACCCACTCCGGTCTCACCAGCATAGGAACCTTGTAAGAAAGCAGTGACAGAGGGTCACAGTCAGACCCGACCGAAAGACCAAACAAGAGGTATTGTGTATTTCAATGAAGCTGTGAGCTATCTCATTAAGGGTCATTGTGGGTGTGAGAGTGAAAGCAGAGTGTAGGGCCAAATCCCAAACCACTGGGGAAGGAACTGACAACCCACTCCGGTCTCACCAGCATAGGAACCTTGTAAGAAAGCAGTGACAGAGGGTCACAGACAGACCCGACCGAAAGACTGAACTGGACATTCACATACTCCATGTGCCCCATATTTGTGTTCCCAAATGTAGATGTGATGAGCAACATGTATACAAAATAACAGGGTTAATATGGCATTATTTTGAGGTTTTTGTGTTTTTATGTAATCAGGTAGTGTGTCTTTAATTTTGCTTTATGTAAGCTGCAGCATGGCTTTTCATTCAAAATGTAACAACTAATTGGTTGTATAATGCCTTTGCTTTGGTGGGGGGAGGGGATGGTGAAATCAATTGTAATGGCCTTCCATGCTTTTCCTCTGTTAAACTCACTTTTATATTTTTAAGTTGTCTGTACGTAATGCGTAAACCATTTTACGTGTGTTTTTTGTGCACTTAGCGAATTTGCGAGATACGAGCGTCTACGCAAGGAATTATTTTACGCTACTTACTACGTAGCGCTTATTGTAGGCAAATCTCGGCAAAGTAGTCCGAAATTACGCAAGTCAATCGCAAGTCAATCGCAAGTCGACTCGTATTACGTAAATCGAGTTACGATGTGCATTTGCGAGATACGATTTCATCCGCAGCTCGAATTTAATAGGGCCCCAAATGTCCTCCCATCCAGCAGTAACACATTGCTAGGAAGAATAAATCTTTTTGTATCCTCCAAACTTATCGATTGAAAATACACAAAGCATTCATTGTTTATGTGGAAGTTATAAAACTTGTGAATGTTGTAAACATGTTAAACCACACAGATCTATTACTAGCATTGGTAAACAAAACAAACTTTTCAACACTCCTGTTTTGTGTTTTTTATCATCACTTGAACTTATTTTAATAAACAACACTTAGAACAAACAATTAGATGCTTTCATTTGTAGGAACATATCAGCTATAGTGACTTCAAGAATTCTTGTTCATTTTTACCTTGGCACTTCATTAATGATTACAATATCTAGTTAAGAAGATTTCAGTTGTGTGCTATAGAACGCAGTTTTACTGCTCCCTGTGGAGATAACATAACTATTCAATTATCCAAAAGAGCATTTTTCTGGATGTTAACTCTAACTACTAGATTCCCATTTGGTTTTAATTACAAACAGGATGTAATTTACCTTGTTATATAAGTAGGGTAAATAAATATAGTGATTTATATAAAATCTGATAAAAGTACTTAGTTAATGTGTATTCAGGATAATATGGTTTTGTAACAATGCAATATTCACATATCACATATATCTGAAATGTTTATCCTTTTTTTCTGAATTACTTTTTGTAAATTGTTAATATTGACCATTTTGCATACTGTTTATTATGGTATTAACTGTCAACATTAGTTCGTTTTCTGCTTTAGTTTTTAATATTAATATTTGGGAAAATTCACAAAACAATTACAGGGCTCCAAATGGGCTCCAAAGAGCAGCTAAGTAAATGTTTCCATAAGATACAGAGCACAGGAAAACAAAATACATCACAGCACAAATCTGTAAATTTTAGGTTTTTACTGGTTTTCATATAATAGGAGCGGACCAGTGTGGTCAAAGCCATGGGTGTGGCACAAGGTCCAGCAGGTGTCCCTACTGATCACATAAAGTCCTCCTCATTTCCTGGGCCCTCTGAAACTCTCTTTGTCTCCTCCTCCTGCGATGGTTCCTGTTGGTTATGGGAACGGTCCTGAACATCCGTCTCTGATGGATAAATGAAAATAGATGTAAATGTATATGTTGCTAATGAAAAAAAAAAAGTATGTTTTACGTGTATTTTTTATGTTAGGGTATAGGGTCGAGGGTGGGTGGGGGTCTTGTGGATGTAGTGACCTATCTATATGTGTATTAGTACTTTATGTATACATATTATGAATACAAATCAATAAAACCTTAATAACCTGCTCCTCAAAATTGCCTACTCTCACAGACCAAAAACCTCCAGCTCTGGGATCTGCGTGCTAACTTGTCAAAATCTACAAACCTGTCAACACTTGGGCGTGCAGCTCGCAGCTTTATTATCTCTCCCTCTCAATCACTGAACTGTTAGGCCCTTTTATATTGGCTCCTATGGCTGTGGCACTTACTTAAATTGCGAGATTGGTTTCACAATACAAGGGTCACTCCCCCTAAAAGCTGCGAGCTCGGGACAGGTTTACAAGTTTAGGTTTAAGGATGTTAATTGCAGGATTGAGTCAATAGAATACATTTAAACATCTAGCGAAAAAAACATCCACAGCAAAAATTGTGTGTTAGAGTAATTTGCTGTTTTCTAATAGAATAGGGCTCTTTGTTTTTACAAATGCCCAAAATGAGAGGTTGGTTTTCTTGGTTTTTTTAGTAATGCAATACATTTTTATATATTTAATCTGACAGAGCACCACGCATCTTCTGTATTGTGCATGGACTATTGCTATATATAGACTACTTTAACTATATCACTTAAGGTGCTGGATGCATGCCAGATTTTCACGATTTTGTTGTGTGAATGCAGGTGAGTAAATGAAAATGACTAAGCCATTGATTGAACCATACGTTGCCCTATCCTGCAATTCAATCTTAACTATACTTTAATGCAGTTTTTTGTCAATATTTGTCCAGTATTTTTCTCAGTTTCATTATCTCATTTCAATTTTCAATAGACTGTTATTTGCATAATAAAAATTGTATAAATATTTATTATCATTGTATTAGTATATTATTTTAAGTCAAAAGAAAAAAAAAACTTTTACATTTCCTAAACTACTGACACCCTTCTGGATCGCTACCTTGTTGTTGTGAAAGGGCTTGTGTTTCTTAATTACCGTAAGCTGAAAGCTATATCATGTAGGATCACCCAAGTTGGTCAGGACATATCATAGAGGTTAGAGAAATCACAGTCTACTAGAGAAGAAACTGCCAAACCATTCCAGTATATTTTTCACAAAAGCATTTTTAGGCTCATTAAGAGTTGAACACGACTGAACGAGAGAACAACAAACAACTGACAGATCAGCCTATATGCTTACACAAATAAGCAAACGCCTTTGAAGGTCCCATAAGGTTCTTAAATAAACAGATACACCTCCATACATAGAATAGCACTGTATTTGCTCTTTTTAACAAAATTAACAGTTATTCACGCATAGTGAGTATGACTTGCTACCAAGGATAGCAAACTTAAATGTGTAATTAGATAAAAATATCCCATAATACACAGATTTATTCTTAAAGGTATATAGACGTTTCCTGGGTTCCAAATGTTTCCTAAAAAGCCACTGATTAGTAGTAAAATATGTATTATATTGAAAAGTTTAATGTTTTTACATATTTATATGCTGGATACTGCTAACTGGACTTGGACAACCCTTGGAAGCTTATATAACAGTGTACCTGGCTGCAGAACAGCTAGGTACAGGTAATGACCTCCAAAGGAACTGTTGCCAGTCACATGGGTGGTGGGGTCACAGCTGAAATTTTTCATAAGGAGACAGGAGAAAAAACACAAGCAGCAGTTGATGTAGTGAACAGACAACTTGCAGGGTTGTAATCTAGTGTGAACGTGCTGCACCAATAGACTCTTTTATGAAAATACTTAGAACCTTCTAACATGTGCCAGACTAGATATCCCAGTCTGCTTTGCAGCACAGACAGCAATCCCAGATTGTGATACAAAGGTTTAAGCCTCTGCTTCCTCCTGTTTGGCCAAAATAATTTTAGCATTTTTGGCAAATTTATTTTTGAATAGATTGGTTTTATTTTATTCATTAAAAGCTGACTTTTTAAAATCACTGTTTGCAGAGTGGTCTTTTTGAAGCCTTAGAAAGAGCAACTTTAAGTGAGGCGAGCTGTTGAAGCATGCAGGACTTAGGCTGCATTGTGAGGGGCACAACTGCGAACCAAGCAGGTAACTCTAAAAACCATAAAAACAAAAAATAAATGTTTTTTGACCCATCCACGTGGGGGTCCCCCCTGAAGGCTGTGGCAGTTATGTACTACTGTACTTTGCCACATTGGAACCATATATTTCAGCTTCCAAAGATTAAATAAAAAAAAACTATTCCTATACACCTCTTTTTGTGGATGTTGCCTGGAGAACTGTAGACAACTGTTGGATATATCTAAAAGGCAAAATATTTAATGTTGATCAACTGTAATAATAAGTGAATCTTAATTTATATCAAATGTATCATAATTACAATGTAACATTGTTTATTTGCTTGATCATTTACATGAATAAATTGAGATTTTAAATATAAAGTTATTCCAATATTCGCTTGTCTCTAATGTGCCAAAGACCATGAGTCCTCCAGGTATCAAGTGTGATTCATACCAGTAGAGTCCTCTCTCTCTCTCTCTCTCTCTCTCTCCATCTCTCTCATTTTTTAAACTATCTCAAAAATGTTTAAGCTATCTAACTATTTAAAAATGGGCAGTGAGATTTTTTAGATCACTATTACAGTGCCAATTTTCAAACAAATCCATTCAACCATTTTTATTTTGAAAAGTGAACACAAATGTTCCTATCATGTACAAAGTTGAGTGTGAGAGGAGATTTTATAAAGGTGTGGAGGGAGAGGGTTATTAACTTGGGCATTTGTGGTCAGCCCCCTCTCCTCATGTAGCCGATGTGTGGCTGGTTAATTTGCACTATTTTAGCCTGCTAAGAGGGTCAAACGTTATCTGAGGCTTTCTGAGTTTTGAGAAGGCTTGGTGTATTTTGGTTTTGGGGTCAGGAATATAGTGGCTGTAACAGTTAGATTTCCAGATGTAGATGATGCTGCCTTAAGTTTGAAGGAATGGCCGGAGTACTTGAATGGGTTTAAACCTAATGTTGTAAGCATTATTCTAACATAGTGTATACAATTGGAGGTGGATAGTGGAGATACAGAGGAGAGGATGTAGGGAAGATTTGGCTTGGGGTGATTGGTGAAGAGGCTGTAAGATGGAGACTGGGTATTTAACATCATTTGTAGGATAGTAGGTTATAGTGACAGGGGTGGGTATTTAACATCATTTGTAGGATAGTAGATTATAGTGACAGGGGTGTTGCTGATTTTTGTGGAGTAAAGTTGGAATGTACATACATAGGCTGTGAAGGTGATGGTCTGGCATAGTTAAAAAAGAAGAGTCTCTTCGTTCGGAATGCAAGATTTTTGATAGCACATATGGATGGAGGTAGAAGTTATGTGTGAGAGAGTGGAAAACTAGATCCCTAAGGAGAAACATTGTCATGGGATCTGGTAAATTGAGGCACCGTCATTTTATAGGTGAGTGTACAGTGTCTCTGTGATGCAGGACTGTTCTGGATAGATGGATCTCTACCTGTCGAGAATGCAGCAACGGAGGGTGTAGCCTCACCTTCAGAATGTACTGGGTTTGCCATAGTAATACCTAAGGAAAATGTAAAGAAACATGATTGAGAGATGTAAAATGTTACAGTGTGTAAAGGGGGTGAGTGATTCTGATGCATGAATAAATGATGCATGAATAAAACTCCCATTTATGAATAAAACTCCCATAAGTTAAATGAATAAGCCATTAAACACGTCACACGGACGACTTAGAGAAAAAAAACACCTCGGAACCAACCTTAACGTAACAAACACCCACACGCACTAAAAATACGACCATAACGCTGAACCACGCGGCCCTAAAAACAGTCAAAACACACCAAATACTCACAAAAACTACATAAAGCTTACCCATAGCAAGGGGGGGGGGGGGGGGGGGGGCACCCAGGACCTCTGAAAGTGAAGTTACACCTCCATTTAAGTCCAAATTCCCGAGTTCAGCCACACGAAAATCCCCTAAGCGAGAGAAAAAATGACGCCGAAAAAAACGAAAACGAGGCTCACAGCCCAGCCACATACAACTTACCCAAGAAGGGATCCGAGATAAGCTCGGAAACACGCATTAACCCCACGGGATCCGAGATAAGCTCGGAGACCTGCATTAACCCCACATTAACCATCGCAGTGGGGGTCCCGATTGCACCCGATTTGGGACCCCCGCTGCAATGAAATTTCAAAATTCCTGCGTTACATGTCCTTAAAGGACCGTAAAGATCCTTAAAAGACCCGTTATAAAAGAAAACAAATATACACTATCACCCTGTCACTCATGGGGGTCAATATAGACCCCCATAAGCCCTTCATTAACCCTGTCACTGATGGGGGTCAATACAGACCCCCATAAGCACTTCATTAACCCCCTCACTCATGGGGGTCAATACAGACCCCCATAAGCCCTTCATTAACCCTGTCACTCATGGGGGTCAATACAGACCCCCATAAGCCCGTCATTAACTGTGTCACTCATGGGGGTCAATACAGACCCCCATAAGCACTTAATTAACCCCCTCACTCATCGGGGGTCAATACAGATCCCCATAAGCCCTTCATTAACCCTGTCACTCATGGGGGTCAATACAGACGCCCATAAACCCCTAATTAACCCTGTCAATAATGGGGGTCAATATAGACCCCCATAAGCCCTTCATTACATAGTGGGATGTATATTAAATAGGGGGATGTATATTACATAGGGGGGTCAATGGGAAGGCGCAGATGTCTTCACCAATCAGTACGTGCGGTTATATTCCATTGTGATTGGCTGATGTCAATAAAGCCTTTGGATTGGTTCAAATAAAGCTTGACAGGTGTGTTATCCAATCAGCATGGATTTTGGGGTGTATCCCTTTCTCATTGGTTCACAATTGGCGTCTTCTCATTGGCTGAATTTGATAGACAGCGTTTTCAGCCAATAAGAAGCCGCCATTGCCAATTTTACATAGTTACATAGTTACATAGTTACATAGTAATTAAGGTTGAAAAAAGACTTTCAGTCCATCAAGTTCAACCTGTTAAGATCTCCTCTGATCTGCAATATGCGGATTAGTTATTAATTAAATTATTGATTAAATAATTATTAATAGTATAGTATTGGAGAATGAATAAAGAGTTAGTCCATCAAGTTCAACCTTTTTAGATCTCTATTGATCTTTTTAATTTGGACTATTTATTATTATTGTTAATTATTGTTAATTGATCCAGAGGAAGGCAAACATAAAAAAAAACCCCATTGAAACTTTGCCAATTGTCTCATAAGGGGGAAAAAAAGCAAAATTCCTTCCTGACCCCAGAAACTGGCGATCAAATTTCTCCCTGGATCAATATTCCTTCGCTAGTTATCTAGGATAGCCTTGAATGCCCTCTTTATTCAGAAATATATCTAACCCCTTTTTGAAGTTGTCTATCGAATTCGCTGTCACCACCTCCTTTGGTAGAGAATTCCACAGTTTAACCACCCTAACTGTGAAGAACCCTTTTCTTTGTTTAAGGTGAAATCTTTTTTCCTCTAACCTCAACGGATGTCCTCTTGTCAGTTGAAAATCTCTTGCTACAAAAAGCTCACTTGACAAAGCCTTATATGGACCCTGGATGTATTTAAATAACGTAATCATATCTCCTCTTAGACGCCTTTTTTCTAGCGAAAATAAGTTTAATTTTGCTAGTCTTTCTTCATAACTTAGCCCCTCCATTCCCCTTATTAGTTTTGTAGCCCTTCTCTGTACTTTTTCCAGCTCTAAGATGTCTTTTTTGTGAGGTGGTGCCCAAAATTGTACTCCATATTCCAAATGAGGGCGTACTAGAGATTTGTATAGTGGCAGAATTATATCTTCTTCCCTGGCTTCTATACCCTTCCTAATACATGCTAATATTTTATTTGCCTTTGCAGCCGCTGCTTGGCTTTGAGCGCTGTTACCTAGGTGGTTGTCCACTAGTACTCCCAAATCCCTTTCAATATCTGATACCCCTAGATTTGCTCCATTAAGATTATAGATTGCTTGGCTATTTTTCCTTCCCAAATGCATAACCTTACATTTATTTGTATTAAATCTCATCTGCCATTTAGCCGCCCATTTCTCTAATTTATGCAAATCCTTTTGTAGGGAAAGTACATCATTATCTGATTTTATTACCTTGCACAACTTAGTGTCATCAGCAAAAATGGAGACACTACATTCGAGTCCTACTTTAATGTCATTAATAAATATGTTAAAAAGGAGAGGACCCAATACTGAGCCCTGAGGAACCCCACTTATCACATTAGACCAATCGGAGTATGTTCCATTTACAACAACCCTTTGCTTCCTGTCTTTTAGCCAGCTCTCGTAGGAACACTCCGTAGGAAGCTCATTAGCGTCGGAGACATCCACCAGGGTGGATGTGTGTTGTTTTTTTTTTTTTACTGCGCGGATACTTCCAGGGCCCATCCGGGGTAGAACACCAGGAGGCCGGAGAGATCGCGGGGAGGTAAGTACAATGTAGATTGTGTTTATTTCACTTTGTTTTATGTTTAGGTATGTGTACTAATGTAATGTTTTTTTTTTTAACAGGGGCAGCGCCGCAGAGCTAAAGATGAAGGAGGAAGGGACATGCTGGGACGGGACATGCTGGAAAGGTGAGTATAATATTTAGAATATTTAGAATGTTTAGTTATTTTATGTAAACGTGTTGTATTAATTTTTTCTATTTTTTTTCCCCTAGGTTGGTGATCTGAAGAAACATCTCAAAGGTTAGTGGTCTTAATTATTTTATTGTAGCTTAGAATTAGGGTTGCTATATAGAGATATCATGTACTATATATTAGATAGATAGGGGGATGTATATTAGATAGATAGTATTGTATATTAGATAGTGGGATGTATATTACATAGTGGGATGTATATTACATAGGGGGATGTATATTACATAGGGGGGTGTATATTACATAGAGGGGTTGTATATTAGATAGGAGGATGTATATTAGATAGGGGTGTATTGTATTGTATTTAATTGTATTGGATTGTATTTAATTGCATTTAATTGTATTGTATAATATTTAATTGTATAGTATTATATTGTATTTAATTGTATTGTATGTATTATATGTATTTCCTTTTCAGGTGTGTAATTTTTTTTTTTTACTGTAGTTTTGTAATGTATTTTTTTATTTTCTGTAATGTTCCTTTTTTTATTTTTTGTGACTTAGGTTTTTTTTTTTTCTGTAATGTACATTTTTTATTTTTGGTGATTTTAGTTTTTATTTTATGTACTGTAGATTTTTGATGACTTTAGTTTTTTTGATTTCTGTAATTAGAGTGGTGGGTTATTAGGGGGTAGGTAGGTAGTGTAGGTGTTAATAGGTTAGTGTAGAGGGTGTTTAGTTGATATTTAATGTTTTATTGGGGGGTATAGTGAAGTGTAGTGTTTATACTTAGTGTCATGATTGTCCTTGAGGACTGTCATGGCACTTGTTTGGTTAATGTTGGGTTGTAACAGGCCCATAATAGTCATAATATACCATTATGGGACTGATGAAGTTAAATAGAGGCTTATGAGGGTCTGGATAGACCGCCATAAGTGACCGGGTTAAAATGGCGTAGTGCTTACACTTTGGGTCATAGTGTTATTACATGCGTTCATTAGTGTGTTAGAGGGGTCTATATAGTTGAGGCACACAGTACACTCACATTGTGTGAAAAACAGCATTTCAACACTTTCTTTTATTGACCGTTATTTTTTGACGGGCAAGTCGCTAGTGCAATATAATTCTGATGATTTGATAAACTCTTTTTGTATATTCTTCCAAGTCTCCACACTCTCTGGCTCAATTAATCCTCCAATAATTACTATTTCTTCTACTAACATTTTCATCACTAGTTTATATTCACATGTTTTCAATAGAAACATTACCTAAATTATACTTTTCCACCTGAACATAAAAAAGTGCTGTATGAAAACTAACCTGGTTTCTTTTATCTATCTCATTCAAACCAAGTACTTCCAGTGTATATTTGGAAAATGCTTGCCACCAATTGTCTCTTGTTTCATTATTTCTTCTTGCTTCAGTTTCTGCACACACAATGATACACATTTTCTAAACTCTCTAATACTTTTGAATATAAAAGAAACTTCATTCATAGTACCCCAGTTGTTCCACCACACACTGGACATCCAAATTCACTTCTTCATCAAGTCCAAACACCTTGGGCCTCATTCTATTATCGGCCGTAAATCGTCCGTAAGGCTGCGATTCCTTGCGGGGGTTCAGTTAACTCGCGATTCTATTATACGGCCCGCAAGGATCTCATCTTACGGCCGGCCGCATATCTTGGAACCGGCCGTAAGCTGTGAAATATAAAAACGCAAAAATAAATTCAAGCCTGCACTGTACAGCTCTGTAAATGCTAGGGATCATATTGGGGGACATGAGGATTAAAAGAAACCCACTCTCAAGCTTGCACATCTGCCCAAACCCGAGTTCAAATTAACTGTTTATTTTCCGGCTGCGGCGTGGGTGTGTCTGAGGTGCTCCAAGCACTCTGGACTTTTTACATGGATATTTTACGGATATTAAAAATAAAATATTTTACGGATTTGAGTACAGGATAATTATGTGCTATTTTTTCTAACACCTAAAATCCCTTTATAGTCTTCTCAAAGTGCAGGATGGCTTTATTTGAGCTATTTTATGTGCTTAATTGGTGCTAGCGAGACCTCTTTCCTGCAAGTAAGCTGCGGCTCGCTTTTAGCCTTGCAGAGAGGTTTCCCGGAGCAATTGAATTGCAAATCTCTTGCGGCCGTTTTAGATCAAAGGCTTTCCTTTGGCGCGAGCGGCCGCAAGAGATAGCAAGGCACCGGCCGCAAGCCTGCCGGAATCCCCGGCCGTAAGGGAATAGAATAGCAGAATAGCTTGCGGCCGGTCCTTGCGGCCCCGCAACGGCTGCGGCCGCTAATAGAATGAGGCCCCTTACATGCACGTCTGTTCCAATTTACCACAAAACTACTAGCCATACACAATTGTTCCAATTGCATTCTAACTCTCTTTGAGGTAACAATTCGAACAGCACATATCCACTTTCAATAAACTAATTAGTCTGCAGATATTTAAATTATCTTTTTCACCATTTTTACAGAACAGAACAATTATACCTTATTTTATAGTTTAAGGTAGTACCTCTACTTGCAATGTCTTCTTACATACTTTAAATACATGTTAACATAAACATGTAAACTCTTATTCCCATGAACTTTCAGTTTCTTAAATTCACACAAAACTTCTTCAACTTCTTTCTTACATATATCTCTATCTAACAATTCTCTGTTATTCCTTTCCAGAGTCACCTCAAACATATCCATTATTTCTTTTATCTAATCATCATGTCATTTTCATTTTTAAACAGAGCAGAATTAAAAAGAATTTATGTACTACACTCTAAATTTCATATTTTCCAGTTACTTCCATTCTCATCCTTCACACTTTCCATTCCAGTCTTCCCTTCAAAAGCTTTCTTAAAGAAAAAAAAGTACACTTTTCATTCTTCTTTCTTTTTTCTACTCTGGATTAAAATATAATCTTTCGACCTATTTCCAACATACATTTACTTACATACTGTTTTGCTTTCTCTCATGTTTAATATCCATAGCATCACCATACAATACTGCAATATTTTCTACTTTCCTTCACACATCCCTTGTTCCATTTTAGCTCTTTAATATTTTTTCTTTTAAAAAAGAATCTTAGTCACAACTTTCACCCATTTCTACCATTGTAACACTATTGTAACACATTCTCAGATTCTCACAACCTATTTCTCAATCTTACATAGAGTCACTCATACTGTTTTCTTATATTCTCATCTTCCAAAATTCATACATTCGATTTCCATATGCTTTGCCATGCTCCACATTAACTTTTATATTTACCACACATTCAAGGTAGATATTATTTGTAAATATTACTTTGGTTGTTCTGAAGCTCTTTATATCAGCTGACCTGCAGACAAAAAAAAAACAATTTTAATTTCTCCAGGGTATAAACACTACTGTCTTCTTTAAGATGTCATCAGTGTGGGGCTGGTTTCTAACTCAAGCTTTAGATTTTGTGAGAAGGCTTACTAACCACAATGACTTTAGTTTATGGTGAGCAAAATACTACTCCACCTTACTGAAGACAGCAAACAAGTAATACATTTGTGTGTACATTTGCATGTCTAAACATGAGTTAATAAACTTATTTCCCGTTCAGGATCTAAGCAAATACAGTGTTTGCATTGCACTTTGGGAAACAGATTGGGAACATGCAAATGAATGCATAAAACATTTTCACTGCTTAATTCAAAACATTTTAACCATAGCTCCTTTACAGCATATGTCTGCCACTATAACACAGCTTTTAAACATAGCATAGGATGGATTTGCAGGAGGCAGGAAACTTCCCCACAGACAGTACTGTTTCAATCTTTAGGCTCTCAACCTGGGCCTAGCTCCTAACTCAAGCTGTGCATTTTATGAGCAACCTTGTAAACCACAATTAGATTTGCATGAGACAGAAAGCCTACCCACAGACGATATGATTTTGATCTTTAGGTTCTTCTCAGTGTGGGGCTGGTTCCTAACTCAAGCTGTGGAATTGTGAGAAGGCATATCAATCATAATCTTGTAAATAGTTGTTTTAAAGATTTTGGATTGCTCTGCAAAACATGTGAAAGTTCTGGACACTACCATAACCATCATAAATTACACACTCCACTTAGCTATCAATAGCCACAGACAGATGCAGATACCTTAACTTATCCAGTTCTGCCACACTAATCAAAGAATCACAACCACTACTAACAAGGACACAAAAAACACAAATTCCCTAATAATTCCCGCAAAAATATATTCCCCAAGCCTTCCGTGGTTGCTCTTAAATAACCTGAAAAAAATAAAAGCAGAAGATTGGCCAATTAAGAGCTGAGCAAAAAAAATGGAACCAAACTTGTAACTCTTTGTAAATTATGTAAGTGCATTTGTAAGGATGACACAGCCACAGACAGCAACAAAACCTATAACATCATAGGATCATAATAATGTGCATCATCTAATGTGGTATACATAATGCAATGTAACATATGTTAAACAGGCTGTTATATTCAGGAACTTTTTATTAAAAATCACAATGTGAAAGCTGTTGTACCCCAGTTAGACACCATTTTATCCAGAAAGATCAAGCCATCCAAAACCTGAAAATGCAAATACAAAAAAGGGAATTTAAAAAACAACCAGAAAAGCTAAAACAGTAGTGAAACGGTTGTTTTAGTCTCCGAAGGATTTTTTTTTTTATGATCATGGACTGCTGAGTATAAGTCGTACCTTTAAGTTGTCATCAATAATAGCTTATATTCTTTCTTCATACATTCAGATTTTCTGTTTGTTAGTATCTATAATATAGTCTTTAGTCAGTTTTGGGGCTGCTGTTAGAGAGCCTTCTGGATAGGAGGACCGACAGAGGTCACAGACCTGATCTTCATGCTATCTCTTTGACTATGGATTGATACAGGCTGAAGTTTTTAATTGGAGCGTTATTATAGGAATAAAGGAAAACTATTTTAGTTTCTCACCAATATTTTTCCTCCCACAAACTCCAGGATCACCTGGTTATTTGTGGTCATACCCTTCTCTGAATCAGTAGCTATCAGTTGGCAAATGCTACTTGACCCTTTTCTAGCCTATTTAGAGGACTGTATTTATCATGTGTGGGTAGAAGGATGTTTGGGGATTAGTTTGTTATGTTTCTGAAGGCTTCTTTGGTTTTGCTGATAGTATTGGGTATGTAGTGGGTAAAACAGTTTGACTTCCATCTACCCATGGATTTGCTGATGTGGATTGGTGTGTTTGTTTTAGATGTGTAGGTGGCAGCACTGATGCAAATGGAATGGCTGGAAAATGTGTATAGGTTTAATCTTAATCTAAGACTGATCTAGTGTATGGAGGAGGTCGTGGAAAGGGTTTGGCTAGAGACAGGGATGGATCTAGAGAATACAGGGCCACAGTGCAGAATATTTTTTAACCCCCTTCTCACTCATTGCATATAACTATGACTATCGATCTATCTATCTATCTATCTATCTATCTATATATCTATCTATATATATATATCTATATCTCTATTTACAGTATATATATATATATATATATATGTATATATATATATATATATATATATATATATATATATATATATATATGTGTATATATATATATATATATATATATATATATATATTGATATAAATTGTCATGACTGATTTTGGGACTCCCCTGAACCCATAAGCAACCCTGCTATTTGGAACTATGGCACACTGGGTTGCTAATATCCAAGACTATTAAAATGGACATGAAACTTGTTGTAGGGTCTGTGAAATGATTGTTTTTGGGGATAGTGTAATGTGGGCCACAATAATTTATGTTATTTGCGCTGTAGTAGTGTTATGTTACCTGTAACTAAAAGATAAACTTCTCCCCCATGTCTGTAGTGTGACAACAAAGAGTTAACTCTGGAGAATCCATATTGCCCCAGATGGTACATTACATTTGAGTGTCTCTTGACTCGTTTGAAACCTATATTGCAACAGGACTACACCTTTCAGCATGATATTGAAAGAAAAGAGAAAGTGTTTTATGGGCAGAATAAGTCAACAAATCAGTGATGAGCTTTGTTGTTCCCACCCCCAATATATGGCATGACACTTCATGTTGTTAAAATATCTGTTCTAAGTCTGTTTTAAACAGGACATTTCTTATTACAAAACAGAGAATCAAGTGACTTAAGTGCACCTGCCAACTCTGCCTAATGGTAAATCAGGCCCGGCTAGAGACTATGTTTAAGACACGTGATTCTATGTTTGTAACTACATATTAGACATTGTACTTCACTAAATCCTGTGCCACAAATTTGCTAAGAAGTGAAGCTTAATTAGTGTGAGGATTGATGCCCTCTGCTACAGTGAGCTTCATTTTATTCAATCACTACTCAATCAGATTAGACTACTACAACATTTCCTTAAGAGATTCATGTTCATGTTTCTCCTTACCCTGGCTTTGCATTGAAAAAGATAAAGAGCCTCATTCAATTGAGCTATTGCATGTTACTGTAGCCCGTAAGTGAGGCCGCAAGTTAATTTGCTATTCAACTGGCGTCTTTTTACAGGCTTAAATTGGGTTACGGCCTTGAAAACTTTGAGATGTTTAAACCCGGAACGTACTACCTCCCAAAGCCTTTGATCTTTCACGGCTGTAAGACTTCCGATCGCTAAAATCGCAAATCGATATTCAATTGCAAAAATTGCTCACCACCGCACCATTAATCAAGCCTGCAAATGCCAACTGGTGGCCCAAAGCTTACGGGTCCAAATAGGACCTCCAAAGGGTTTACAGACTAGTTAGGAACACTGCAAAACACAATAAAAACACACCTTTTAAATGCACTTTTAAATATGGGGAAAGCAATGGAAGGCATTACAATTACTTGCACAACTCCCAACTATCAAATATTGCACACAAAAAAAAAAACATGCTGCAACATGCTGGAAGCTATTAAAGACACGTTACCTCATTACATTGCAACACAAATACATGCATATTAACCCTTTCTCACTCACAGAAGCTCTTATGTGGACCCTAAAAATAAAAATATCATCTTACATACATTTCATTCATCACATCTACAGTGGGAAAACAAATAGTGAACAAATGACATTGCCACCTCACATATATCAAGTACCAGGTGCACATTTGACATATGCTTGTTGATTCCCTCAGTTGTGTCTGACTCTCTGTTCCCCTATGGACTGCAGCACACTTACTTATGTCTCTGGAGTGGGTTGCCATTTCCTTCTCTGGTGGACTGTGCCCTACATGGTATAGCTCACAGCTTCATTCATGTACACAAGCCCCCTCACCACCACCACTTAGAAATCCTGAAAGGGACCAGGGGAACATACACCACACTAATCTACTCTAACCCATCAGGATAGGCCGCAAACACACATGGAGGCTGTGCAGAGGAAACGTGGACAACAGCCAACTCACCTCTATCAGGGATAATCTCCACTACGCCCATCCTGTAAAGTCCCATGCTATTGCTGGTGGCCATGTGCCAAGATGTATACCTATTCCCATTTTGTTACCTCCCATTAAGTTTTGCTATCATTCAATTACATTATCACCTGCCATGTTGTTATTAGACCTTCAGGGGAATTTTGATACTCCACAGTATTACAAATTACACTTTGCATGTATATTAACCCGTTATTATTATGCATGATATATATTATTATATCATATATAATGCTATTATTACTATTATTATTGTTATTATTGTTATGTTATGTATTAATCTATTGGATAGTAACTAGGGCTCATTAGTTTACAGGCTTGTGGGAAAAAGGGGATACCTAAAGGGAGTAATGTCATAGTCTAGAATAAGCATGATACATAGCACCTACCAGGGTCACATATGGTCACTACACCACTGCAACCAAAATCTGATGTGTAATCCAGTTTCACACATACAGTGTGTTAACAAAAGATAAAATCTTAAGAAACGTGGTAAAAAAAAGCTGGCACAGATGGTCAGATGGACCCTGGCGATATACTGAGTCTCCGGAGGAGGGGGACAGTGGGGTCAAATCCCAGGGGTGTTGCTGGTGGTCCTGCTGGTGACCCCACTAGCCAGATGATATCCCCCTCCTCCAAACCAGGGCCCTCAGGTCCTCTTCTTTCCTCCTCCCCCTGCGATGGTTCCTGCTGGGCAGGGACTTGCTCCTCCACGTCCTGCTCTGATGTAGCCGACACCCCCACCTCTGGCTCACCACTGGACCGAGTCCTCCTTGATGCTGAAACAGAGAAAAGAAGGAATATGTTATTAGTATGATGAATCATACATTGTTTTGTGTTCATACCTAACTATCTGACATCAAGGCTTGAACCTGGATGATTCTCCTAACTGCAAGTCAGATTAGCAATCATTTGCTACATATGATCTATTCTTTGTTGCTTTGTCTTGATTGTTCTTGGCTCCTAACGCTATCTTGATTCCTGCTGCTATCTGTAACTGCATAGGCTGCAGTAGGCACAACAGTACATGGACTCTCTATTGGTTGATTACTGTGGTTTTACTGGGGAATTACAGTGATTTCTCAGCTTCATGGATTTAATGACGCATCCATCTATCCCTTGTTAATTCCATGGAGCGGCCATGTCAGTGTTCTTGTTGGTCAAAATGTACATCTGTGGTGTGTGTACATGGAGGCTGGGTCCTGCTGGGCCACAAGGCCTGAAGCTCCAGCAGCGGTCACCTGGCTCAGAAGGTCTTGGCCACCCTCTCCCACTTACTATATCGCACAGTCACATTATTTTCCTCCTTGGCCCTCACCTTGGCCCTGATGTTGTTAAAACGGTGCTTGTTGGACCTTACATCACTTTGCGCTTTGCCCACTGCTGTTACCTCAACTGTTACCTCTGTCCCTGGCCTGACTTTCCTCCCCCCGCAAGAATCACGGGGAGGCCATGGACGGCACTACCCCGAACTACCACCCTGCTGAGATCAGGCCCCTCCCCCTCTGTCCCTCGTCTAGCCTGATGCTAGGGCCACCCTGCCACCACCCACCACCTCCTCTCCCCTCTCCTCGTCCTCCACCACTTCCAACCCCTTTCCCCTGCTCCTCCTCCTCTGCCACCTCCTCCTCCACCTCCTCCTGCTCCTCCGCCACCTCCTCCTCTCCTCTGCCACTCCCAACCTCCTCCTCCTCTCCTTCACTCCTCTTCTACTCCTCTCCTCTCCTCCACTTCCCAGTGCCATCTCTCTCTCCTCTCTCCCCTCCTCACCTCTCCTCGTCTCCTCCTCCCCACCTCTCCACTCCTCTCCCCTCCTCTCTCCATTATAATCCCAAAAATAATATAACGATAAATCAATAAACGTTTGGCTGTATATGTATGATGAAAAAAAATGTGTGTATTATGTGTATTTAATAACTGTTGGGGATGGGGTGTGGGGGATGGGATGGAGGTGTATGTATGGAGTGATCTAGCACTGTCTGTCTCTATTTGTGTTCTTTAAATTATGTGTATTGCTATTATGTGTAATCTACAAATATGTGTAAACAAGGATTAAGTGTAAAATCGTAAATAGTATAATAGAAATAAACAAAACTACTGAAAAATTACTGCTCTTAAAACTCTCCTACTCTCTCTTTATCTAGAACCAACCTCCTAGAACCTGAATAGTTCTGGATTCGGAAACAAACGGGAGCCCGCATCACGCCCGCAGACATACGGCCTATATCCCGCGAGATGCGGGCTTGCAATTGAATCAGGCCCAAAGATTTAGAATGTGAACCTTCTAACAAATACAAACTCTATTAAAGAGGCATTGCAATAGGATCAGTGACAATCACGTTGGTCCGGCTACCATAAGCTTGGGTTCCAGTAATGTAATTTCTTTAACAGGATCCAGAGTTGTGCAGTTAATCATGGCTATTGACCAGATTTACTAACACTTTTTGACACTCATAATTGAGTATCAGAATGTGTTATGCCCTTTTGTTTGCTTTCAACAATGACCTTCTTAGAAAATCTGTGAGTTTGAAAACAATACAAGTATCAGAAATTGTAAATGGACAATCAAAGACGTGGATGCGGAAATTATTTGACTATTATCTCCCCATCTCTTTTTCAGAGAGAAGACTTAGATTCAGCAGGCTTTGATTAACTGTAAAGAGATATATGTATAGCTATATAGTTATATAAGATACTTAGAACTTGATTGCAGCAATATTGATTTATTTATGATATTTCACATTAAATGAGATGTTGACTTATTGAGTCTCATTCAGGGAAGAAACTTTATAGATGCCTACCAGAAGCAGACCATCCTCCCCCCATCTGCATGTTGCATATTATACATATAAAACACATGGGATGAGCTATATTATAAAATACCTTGGTGTTTTTACTAGTTGCACTGGCAGTTTCTCCGCCACTTACAGCAGTAAAACTGTTTCATTTTCCACACATCGATAAAACACTCTCATGCAGCATCTATTTTGTGGAGTTTTCTCTTCCTGTTTTAGACATTCTAAAGAAACACATTTTTAACAAACATTGCCACATAGGGTTCAATATCCTGTCTCACATTCTGCTAAAGGAAGCTACATAGTTACTTTTGCCTCTTGCCTTATATTTACCCTTAAGGAGTGGTGACTTTCAACGTATTATGCTTTCAATAAAGCCAACATCATTTAAATAATCTCCTTACCTTTTTCCCCTACAACCCTAGTTACCACATAGATTTCAAGTTCTCAAAACATCAGGGCCTCAGCTATTGTGAATTTCACGGACCCCTTTTTCCTAGCCACTGGATTATCTGCAAATGTGTTTCTTTTGTCCTATTGTTTGCCAGATTAAGTTGATCCCATCTGATATGTGCTAGAGACGACAGGATGTGTATTGGAGATTAAGCCTATTGATCTCAGGAAGCTACTGTTAGATCCAATGTGAAGTTTATCTCTTGTGATTGTCTGCCACGCCCTCTCATTGTTACATTGTGTACACCCCCTCTGTATCTATCCCCTTATATACTGCTGTCATCTCAAAAAATAAATCAGTTCACTCATAGACATATAGAAATTGTATGTTTTCTTTATTTTGCTCAAGGTGGCTGCAATACTGAACATATCTCCACCCTACAAGTAACCTGTTCTGTTCACTACCATAGGAAGGTTAATGTGACTCCTGGAAGCACTGATTCCTGATGGAGAGACTCTGACTGATACCAAAGCCAGATATGAGGGTGCTGGTGCCGAGATTTCAAGGAACCCAACCGTCCTTGTGGGCAGATAACCCGTAGTCTATAGCAGGTGGCTATGGGCTTGTATAACCCCTACTCTCTCATATAGTTACATAGTTACATAGTAATTAAGGTTGAAAAAAGACTTTCAGTCCATCAAATTCAACCTTTTAAGATCTCCTCTGATCTGCAATATGCAGATTAAATGTTAATTAATTAGTTGTTAATTAATTATTAATCAATTTATTTATTTTTATTTTTTATTATTAATTAATCCAGAGGAAGGCAAACAGAAAAAAAAAAAAAAAATCGTCTCAAAGGTAAACAAAAAAGAAAAAAATAATTCCTTCCTGACCACAGATACTGGCGCTCGGATTTCTCCCTGAAGCAATACTGTCTCTCTAATTATCCTTGATAACCCTGAATTCCTTTTTTAATTAGAAATAAATCCAGTCCCTTTTTAAAGTTATCTATTGAATCCTCTGTCATCACCTCCTCTGGTAGAGAATTCCACAGATTAACCACCCTTACTGTGAAGAACCCTTTTCTTTCTTTAAGGTGAAATCTTTTTACTTCTAACCTCAAGCGATGTCCTCTTGTCAGTTGAAAACCTCTTGGCACAAAAAGCTCCCTTGACAAATCTTTATACTGACCCTGGATGTATTTATATAAGGTAATCATATCTCCTCTTAGACGCCTTTTTTCTAGAGAAAATACGTTTAATTTGGTTAGTCTTTCTTCATAACTTAGCCCCTCCATTCCCCTTATTAGTGGCAGAATTATATTTGCTTCCCTTGCTTCTATACCCTATATTCATAGTGAATATACGCTAGGGCGTCCCAAAACACAGAACTTTGACTCCTTCCATGTTTCCTGGTGTAGGTTGATTAGAGAAGACAGAGGTGTAAGTTGGAGCATATAACCAAATTCTAACTAAACTCAAAAGGTGTGTGTACCCTAATTCATACCATTGCCACCTGTATTACCCTGATGATTGTATCACTCTATATATTATTTATAAATATGATATTGCATAAATATGCATAAATACTACTACTTCTACCAATACTACTACTACTAATATATCTCTAATTTGCCATACCATTTTAGATGAAAGTACATATGTGTGAAAATGGATGTGCATTTTGCTATAAATTATCAGGTATTAAAAAAACAAAGAAAAAATACTAAAGTGTTAAAACATTATAAATAAACTCCATTATTGTGGGAAAATGTTACAGAACAGTAAAATACCATATGTACAGTTCATTTAAATACACGCTAAGCAGAAAACACCATATATCACCTAAGGAATAATAAAATATAAATCCTCCAGTTAAAAGTCCTAATAAGTACATCTGACCTTGTTTCATTTTGTAAATATAATATGTGGAAAGAAAAACTCTGCAGAATTTCATTTGGTTATAAATGTGCTATGTACAGATCAACTTTATATCTGAAATTTATAATCTGCACCATCAGAACTTTTTTGTTTCATCCTGTAACTTTCTGGTGTATTTAAGAATAAAAACAATTATGTTACCTTAAAAATACTACAAAATATTTAACAATTTAATTTGTAATTCATGCCCAAATGATATTTCGATTGACAAAGCAACTGTGATAAATAAATCATTCACAGTAATTTTAAATTAATATTGAACCTTTTTCCAGTAGAATGACTCTCAAATGTTAAATGCTTAGTTTGTCCTTTACAAATAAAATAGTGCAATTTGTCTCTTCTGTTTTAAAAACAAATCGCCTATATTCTTTCTGTACTTAAAAATGACTTGTTAAAAAACAGTGATTTGTTGTTAAGTACTACCGAGCTGAAACGTGATATTTTTAGTTTAGTCGTATCTGAAAAAACTACATCCAAATCTTCTCTCTTACATTTGTCCAGTCTGCTCTCATTCAGTTATGCAGTCAAGTCTTACTCTTTGTAACCTTGTTGACTTTATCCCATTAGTTTTGTTTGTCATAAATATTTTCCTGCGCTCTTGCAATTTCATGTTCATTTCTTGTGTAATACTATTTTTATTTGTGCTTAATCGTTTTGCTTAGATAAAAACTGAATCTCAGTTCCTGACAAATAGAAAGGGAAGAAGTGGAAGCAGTAACAGATTTAATTTTTTTGAGCCCCAAGATATCTGCAGATGATGACTGCAGCCATGAAATCAAAAGATCTTTGCTTCTGTGGAAGAAAGCTATGGCAAGCCTGCACAAGCTATTAAAAAACTATTTAAAAGCAAATATATTACACTAAAAACAAAGGTCCACATAGTTAGATTTATGGCATTCCCAGTAGTAACATACAAACTTGAGAGCTGGACCATGGAGAATGTAATATGTAAAAATATTCAATCAATACTTCAGGAAATCAAGAAAAACTGTTCACTGGAAGGTTTGTTCATGAGGCCAAAGCTCAATTATTTTGGCCATTTTATGTGAAGACAGGATTCCCTAGAGAAGAATCTGATGCTAGGAAAGATTGAAGGCACACGAAGAAGTGTATGAAAGAGAAGGTGTTGGACAGATGAGGCCATTAAAGATATGAACATGAGGTTGATGAAGATCAGAGGGGCAATGGCTAACAGATGTGCCTATTGTGCTGTGGTCTATAGAGGTGGATACTACGGAACAAACATAAATTTATACACACTTAAAACCACTCTTAAAATGGCCACGTATTCTAATAGATACTCATTCCGATTGCGAGTTACCCACTCACAATCACTACAAGCCAGCCAAAGACGCAAATGTGGGCCTAAATCTCCATTGGTTTTAGCACAACTCAAACTATAAGAGTGCTAAATAATTAAAGTTACACAAAATCGATATTCTATTAGACCTATAAGTCTAGCTTGCAAATGAATTCTGTCGCACAACTGAAAAAGTATCAAGTTTCTGTCAAAAATATTATGAGTACTAAATAGAACTTGCAAGGGCTTTTTCAAACACTTATTATAGCTGTAGCATCAATTAAACACACAATACTATACTTTAAAAGCATAGGGACACATGCACTCGAACAGATGCTTTAATGCATTTTATAGAGTGCTAGAGTACTTGATTGCAAAAACAATCATCAAATATTAGTTATTAGCACTCATTAATTGAGAGCCCCTGATTGCACGTTATGTCTAACTTGTTTTTAACCATGTTTTACTGACGTTATGATGACAGTCTCATTTACTACTGGCTGTGTCTAAGAAGTAAATTCCGGGCTTGCTTGTCAGATTATATGATCACGCCCCCTGAAATCAGACTTAAAAAGGCAGGTTTTGCGAGTTCAGCTTTAAGGTCGAAATTTGCGAGCTGTAGTCAATAGATTTAAAACAGTAGTCAATACATCTAAACATTTATAACAAAAAAAAAGAGTTTCAGGCATTCGCAAGCAGATAAAAGAATATGGCCCTATGTCGGCTCTGCAGTCAAATTACTGCAGTATAAATCATCTTAATTTAATCAACAGCTCTGATGTATTTCCAACATGTACAAAAAACTGTGTACTTTAGTGGTTCAAGAAAAGAAACTTGTTTTACTATAATTTTTTACAAATTGTACCAGTTTAGCAGAACAAGATCATTCATAACCTCAAGTCTTTTGTATTATATAAAAGCTCCACCTTGGATTTATGTGAGTTAAATTATTACTATCATTTAAATGATCTTTGTTAACTAAGGGCTCAATTACATGGTTTCTGTAAACAATCTTAAGTCAAAAGCTCAAATAAGCTCTTACTTAGCTATAACATGCTGCCAATATCGAAACCTTAAGTTTTAAGCCTTACATTGCTACGTGGCACCTTTGACTGCACGTGCCGTGCCCCAAAATTGAAGTGATACGACCAACAAAACATCTTTTTCCATCTCCTGGTTCTAAAAATCCAGGCCTTATACACGCCCCCTGATAGGTGATGTAACAAGTATTAAACTGATAAGAGTAGTACTTACAAACACGCCACTCCTATCTGGTGGCACCTTTGACTGCACGTGCTGTGCCCCAAAATTGAAGTGATACGACCAACAAAGCATCTTTTTCCATCTCCTGGTTCTAAAAATCCAGGCCTTATACACGCCCCCTGATAGGTGACGTAACAAGTATTAAACTGATAAGAGTAGTACTTACAAACACGCCACTCCTATCTGGTGGCACCTTTGACTGCACGTGCCGTGCCCCAAAATTGAAGTGATACGACCAACAAAGCATCTTTTTCCATCTCCTGGTTCTAAAAATCCAGGCCTTATACACGCTCCCTGATAGGTGACGTAACAAGTATTAAACTGATAAGAGTAGTACTTACAAACACGCAACTCCTATCTGGTGGCACCTTGGACTGCACGTGCCAAGACCCAAAATTGAAGTGATACGACCAACAAAGCATCTTTTTCCATCTCCTGGTTCTAAAAATCCAGGCCTTAAACACGCCCCCTGATAGGTGACCTAACAAGTATTAAACTGATAAGAGTAGTACTTACAAACACGCCACTCCAATCTGGTGGCACCTTTGACTGCACGTGCCGTGCCCCAAAATTTAAGTGATACGACCAACAAAGCATCTTTTTCCATCTCCTGGTTCTAAAAATCCAGGCCTTATACACGCCCCCTGATAGGTGACGTAACAAGTATTAAACTGATAAGAGTAGTACTTACAAACATGCCACTCCTATCTGGTGGCACCTTTGACTGCACGTGCCGTGCCCCAAAATTGAAGTGATACAACCAGCAAAGCATCTTTTTCCATCTCCTGGTTCTAAAAATCCAGGCCTTATACACGCCCCCTGATAGGTGACGTAACAAGTATTAAACTGATAAGCGTAGTACTTACAAACACGCCACTCCTATCTGGTGGCACCTTTGACTGCACGTGCCGTGCCCCAAAATTGAAGTGATACGACCAACAAAGCATCTTTTTCCATCTCCTGGTTCTAAAAATCCAGGCCTTATACACGCCCCCTGATAGGTGACGTAACAAGTATTAAACTGATAAGAGTAGTACTTACAAACACGCCACTCCTATCTGGTGGCACCTTTGACTGCACGTGCCGTGCCCCAAAATTGAAGTGATACGACCAACAAAGCATCTTTTTCCATCTCCTGTTTCTAAAAATCCAGGCCTTATACACGCCCCCTGATAGGTAACATAACAAGTATTAAACTGATAAGAGTAGTACTTACAAACACGCCACTCCTATCTGGTGGCACCTTTGACTGCACGTGCCGTGCACCAAAATTGAAGTGATACGACCAACAAAGCATCTTTTTTCATCTCCTGGTTCTAAAAATCCAGGCCTTATACACGATCCCTGATAGGTGACGTAACAAGTATTAAACTGATAAGAGTAGTACTTACAAACACGCCACTCCTATCTGGTGGCACCTTTGACTGCACGTGCCGTGCCCCAAAATTGAAGTGATACGACCAACAAAGCATCTTTTTCCATCTCCTGGTTCTAAAAATCCAGGCCTTATACACGCCCCCTGATAGGTGACGTAACAAGTATTAAACTGATAAGAGTAGTACTTACAAACACGCCACTCCAATCTGGTGGCACCTTTGACTGCACGTGCCGTGCCCCAAAATTTAAGTGATACGACCAACAAAGCATCTTTTTCCATCTCCTGGTTCTAAAAATCCAGGCCTTATACACGCCCCCTGATAGGTGACGTAACAAGTATTAAACTGATAAGAGTAGTACTTACAAACATGCCACTCCTATCTGGTGGCACCTTTGACTGCACGTGCCGTGCCCCAAAATTGAAGTGATACAACCAGCAAAGCATCTTTTTCCATCTCCTGGTTCTAAAAATCCAGGCCTTATACACGCCCCCTGATAGGTGACGTAACAAGTATTAAACTGATAAGCGTAGTACTTACAAACACGCCACTCCTATCTGGTGGCACCTTTGACTGCACGTGCCGTGCCCCAAAATTGAAGTGATACGACCAACAAAGCATCTTTTTCCATCTCCTGGTTCTAAAAATCCAGGCCTTATACACGCCCCCTGATAGGTGACGTAACAAGTATTAAACTGATAAGAGTAGTACTTACAAACACGCCACTCCTATCTGGTGGCACCTTTGACTGCACGTGCCGTGCCCCAAAATTGAAGTGATACGACCAACAAAGCATCTTTTTCCATCTCCTGTTTCTAAAAATCCAGGCCTTATACACGCCCCCTGATAGGTAACGTAACAAGTATTAAACTGATAAGAGTAGTACTTACAAACACGCCACTCCTATCTGGTGGCACCTTTGACTGCACGTGCCGTGCCCCAAAATTGAAGTGATACGACCAACAAAGCATCTTTTTTCATCTCCTGGTTCTAAAAATCCAGGCCTTATACACGATCCCTGATAGGTGACGTAACAAGTATTAAACTGATAAGAGTAGTACTTACAAACACGCCACTCCTATCTGGTGGCACCTTTGACTGCACGTGCCGTGCCCCAAAATTGAAGTGATACGACCAACAAAGCATCTTTTTCCATCTCCTGGTTCTAAAAATCCAGGCCTTATACACGCCCCCTGATAGGTGACGTAACAAGTATTAAACTGATAAGAGTAGTACTTACAAACATGCCACTCCTATCTGGTGGCACCTTTGACTGCACGTGCTGTGCCCCAAAATTGAAGTGATACGACCAACAAAGCATCTTTTTCCATCTCCTGGTTCTAAAAATCCAGGCCTTATACACGCCCACTGATAGGTGACGTAACAAGTATTAAACTGATAAGAGTAGTACTACTTAACACACCTTATAATAATGCAGAGAGAGGCAACGCAGTGAGAGGAGTCTGAAGAAGAGGAGTCAGAGGAGAAAGGTGCCTTTGAGGAGGTGGAAGACCAAACACAGCAGGCGTCCCAGGGGGCTTGCTGTCACCTTTAGGGGACCCTTGGTGGCTGAGTGGAGGAAGAGACCTTCAATGACATCAGTGAGGACAAAGAACGGGACATGGCTAGCTTGGTATCCAACCTTGTGCTAATGGGGAGTTTGCGGTTGTGGAAATGGACTGTTTGCGGTTGTTTGCGGTGCGTTAAACGGGGAGTTTGGTCTGTCACTGTGAAGCAGGCCTAACCCTTACACTACCTGATCGATACAACATCATACCTGATGTTTTAAAGCAAGTTATTCCAAACAATTTAGGAATGTTAGGTAATTTATGCCCTTTATGGCTTAGAACCAGACTCTGCATCAACTATGTAATTTTCCATGGGAGTTTTGCCATGGATCCCCCTCCGGCATGCCACAGTCCAGGTGTTAGTCCCGTTGAAACAACTTTCCCATTACTATTGTGGCCAGAAAGAGTCCCTGTGGGTTTTAAAATTCGCCTGCCCATTGAAGTCTATGGCGGTTCGCCGATGTTCGCCGGTTCGCAAACATTTGCGGCGGTACGCGTTCTCGGTTCGCGAACCGAAAATCTTATGTTCGCGACATCACTACACATAACTAAATATATCTAGATCCAATATCATGTAAATAGCTGACAGATGCTACTATATATATAGCATTAGATATGTATTGAAGGTCGCCAAATAAATAAGTAATAGGGTAGCCAAAAAAATGCAAAAAAGTATGTACAAAAAGTACTCAAGTGGAGACAGAGGGGACAGGATAAGTTACCACTGTGGCCCTATCTGACACTTATAGTGGAAGGCCCTCATATGTAATCTATGGGGACCCACTATTTATCCCCTATCCCTAAAAGGAATCTAAGTCCTACACTGCAGATAACTAGGACTAATCCCCTCTGCTCCACTTACCTGCCAGTAATAGTCATCGGCTTACAAACCATAGCACAATCAAAAATAGCTCCACGACAGCGTGCACACGCTGCTATGACGTCATGAACGGGCGACCCGCAAAACAGCTTATCGACGTGGTAGTTTCGCGTACTTCCGCTACCTCCAGGATCAGAAGCGTTTCGCGTACTTCCGCTTCCTCCAGGATCAATCACTGATCCTGGAGGAAGCGGAAGTACGTAAAACGCGCACGTCGATCAGCTGTTTTGCGGGTCGCCCGTTGATGACGTGTCTCTCTAACCCCCCCGTTTCTCTCTAATCCCCCCGTGTGTCTCTAACCCCCCCGTGTGTCTCTTTCCCTTCCGCCGGCATCCGGTGTATGCTAATGACGTGGCGCGCATGTGACGTCGCATGCGCGCCAGCGCCGGGTCAAGGAGCGGAGGCCGGAGCACAAGCAGGTAAGTGAGGGGAGAGGGGGGAGGTTTAGGTGGAGGAGGGGGGGTTGAGGAGGGGTGTTGGGATTGAGGGGGAAGGTTGAGGGGGGTTGAGGTTGAGGAGGTGGGTTGGGGTTGAGGGGGGTTGAGGTTGAGGAGGGGGGTTGAGGGGGATTGAGGTTGAGGAGGGAGGTTGAGGATGGGGGGTTGAGGATGAGGATTGGGCGGTTGAGGAGGAAGGTTGAGGATGGGGGGGTTGGGGAGGGGGGTTGAGGATGAGGAGGGAGGATAAGGAGGGAGGTTGAGGATGAGGAGGGAGGTTGAGGATGAGGAGGGAAGTTGAGGATGAGGAGGAGGGGTTGAGGAAGGGGGTTGAGGATGGGGGGTTGAGGAGAGAGGATGAGGATGGTGGGTTTGAAGAGGGAGGTTGAGGAGGGGAGTTGAGGAGGGGGGTTGGGGTTGAGGGGAGGTTGAGGTTGAGGAGGGTTGAGGTTGAGGAGGGGGTTGAGGATGAGGATGGGGGGTTGAGGTGGGAGGATGAGGATAGGGGGCTTGAGGATGGGGGGGTTGAGGAGGGAGGTTGAGGAAGGGGTTAAGGATGGGGGGTTGAGGAGGGAGATTGAGGAGGGAGGTTGAGGATGAGTAGTAGGGGCTGAGGATGGGGGGTTGATGATGGGGGGTTGAGTACAGAGGATGAGGATGAGGGGGTTGAGGAGGGGGGTTGATGATGGGGGGGTTGAGGAGGGAGGATGAGGAGGGAGGTTGAGGATGGGGTTGAGGATGAGGAGGGAGGTTGAGGATGAGGAGGAGGGATTGAGGAAGGGGGTTGAGGATGGGGGGTTGAGGAGAGAGGATGAGGATTGGGGGTTGAGGAGGGAGGTTGAGGAGGGGAGTTGAGGAGGGGGGTTGGGGTTGAGGGGGGGTTGAGGTTGAGGAGGGTTGAGGTTGAGGAGGGGGTTGAGGATGAGGATGGGGGGTTGAGGAGGGAGGATGAGGATGAGGGGCTTGAGGATGAGGGGGTTGAGGAGGGAGGTTGAGGAAGGGGTTGAGGATGGGGGGTTGAGGAGGAAGATTGAGGAGGGAGGTTGAGAAAGAGTAGGAGGGGTTGAGGAGGGGGGTTGAGGATGGGGGGTTGATGATGGGGGTTGAGTACAGAGGATGAGGATGGGGGGGTTGAGGAGGGGGGTTGAGGATGAGGGGGGTTGAGGAGGGAGGATGAGGAGGGAGGTTGAGGATGAGGAGGGAGGTTGAGGATAAGGAGGGAGGTTGAGGAGGGAGGTTGAGGAGGGAGGTTGGGGTTGAGGAGGGAGGTTGAGGAGGGAGGTTGAGGAGGGAGGATGAGGATGAGGAGGGAGGTTGAGGATGAGGAGGGAGGTTGAAGAGGGAGGTTGAGGAGGGAGGTTGAGGATGGAGGTTGAGGATGAGGTGGGAGGTTGAGGATGAGGAGGGAGGTTGAGGATGAGGAGGGAGGTTGAGGAGTGGGGTTGAGGAGGGTGATAAGGGAGGGGGGAAGAGACACAGGGAAGGGAGAGGGGAGAAGAGACACAGGGAAGGGAGAGGGGAGAAGAGGCACGGAGAGAGAGGGGGACACAGTGGGCAGCACATTTCCCACCCTCGGCTTATACTCGAGTCACTCATTTTACCCAGTATTTTGTGGTAAAATGGGTGCCTCGGCTTATACTCAGGTCGGCTTATACTCGAGTATATACGATACCTCTAGTGACCACATACCATCCAATTTTAGAGACAATTCGGGAAATAATTAAAGATTTACAACCATTACTAATTGAAGAGACATTTGTAATGATGATACAGCCACACATAACAACAAAACATATAACATCAAAGGATCATATTCATGTACATGGTCAAATGTGGTTTATATAATACAATGTACTTTATGTGACACAGGCTGTTACATTGGAGAAACCGGCCAAAAAATGCATTTAAAGATGAATTTACACAGGCATTCAATAAGAAAACATAATGAATTTATGTCCAGTAGGACACCATTTTATCCAGAATGATCACTCCATCCAAAACTTAAAAGTCAAAATACTGAGAGGAAAATTTAAAAGCATCCAAGAGAGAAAAGCATTTGAAATAAAGATGATCAGATTCTTCAAAACTAAAAACAGAGGACTTAATATAGACTTGGGCTTTCTAACACATTATCAGAATTTCATGTGATTTTTTTCTTATTATTATTCTATAACAGACTTAGCACTCTTGGTGAGGTGTTTGTCCAACAGGAAAGATATCCCTGTAGACTACAGTGCTCTGCTTTTTCATGTATATATTGATGTATATGTGTATATAATATGTGTATATATGTTTCCTTTGCTATGTTGTGTTTATTCCCCATATATGTATTTACCTGATGATGTCAGATGCTGTTTCCACTCTATCTGCATCTGCTGTTAATGTTCAAACTGAGGCTTCCATCTCATGTAGTATTGCTTGAGACTTGATAAAGGGAGGTTAAGCCTTTTGAAATTCGTCATTATAAATAAGACGTTTGTCCAATACAAAAGGTATCAAATTATATTGCAATACTCATTATTAATCTATATATATATATATATATATAGATTACTAATTACTAAATTATTTGTTGTAACAATAAATAGGAATCTATGACATAATTTATGCCATTTTTATTTGAAAGATTATTCTTGCATACAATCGATGTGAGATCTGTTCATGTGCACTGTACATGGTTCACTTAAAGTATCAAGTAGCACTGCTTGGCGATTAACATGCTTTTTCAGACCCCTACTTGAAAAAAACTTGATGAAGGCAGCCTATCTCTGAATAGACCAGGCAAGGTCCTGTTGCTGGAGGTGTTGTCTTCACAGTACCAGTTGTGACCAATCCGTCTGATCACATGGAACAGATCTTTCTCTAGGCCCCGCAACTCAAGAAAATGCCTGCCCATCTCCCATTGTTTCTACAAGGGTCTGTAGGTCAAGTTCCTCCTCATGTGGGAGAGGGCGTCTGTGGGAATATTAAATATTAAAGGAATAACACCATATAATTTACATATTAATAGATAAGTAAAAATTATTTGTATTTTGCATACAGTAGCACAACATCTGGAATGATGTGAAAGACTATTTGGCTTTTCAGTGGTTCAGGGTTTTTGGAAATCACCATTCACAACAATGGGCTATGTAATAGTAACTTAAAATGGAGAATATCACATCATAGCTTGAAATAATTTGCAACCATGTAAATATTGTGATACATAGCTCATAGTTACATTCACTTATCTACATGGTTTGATCATGTATTAGTACTACTTTGACTGATCTAAAAAGCAAGGAAGGATTTATCTTATCAGTCATCTTTATCATTGGTACATTTCAATTTTGATTATTGTAAATTCTGTGCTGTACATTTTTGGGGGGCAAAAGTGAAGTAATATTTCTGAGCACTTTTGATCGTTTCAGTTATGATTTAATAAGTGACTTTTACCTGCAAGATGACATACTTTCTAGGGACTTGTAAGATTATGTAAAGCTTTTTGACATCTTGTCCACACTTGTCGATGACAGCCATCCTTCACTAAACAGCTCTGCCCTTTAGCAGTAACCATATTCTACATGGAATTCTGATTAATCTTTCTCTAATGCTTGTTAGTTCTGTATTCTAACACATCTTACCTTTCTAGTTCCTCTAGGGAACAATATAGCATGGGTGGAAATATAAATTTTAGTTCTGTAAACTACTTTCAGGTGTTTATGTATTAAGAGTTTAGTCAGTGGCGGCTCGTCCATAGGGGCGTCGGGGCAAGCGCCAACCCCCCCCCCCAAATATTTTTATTGCAGGTCACTGCTGTGTGCAATGCTACACTATCTCTATTCTAGTGTTGTTGCTTTCCCCTGCACGCGCCACGCTGTGTGATCAGATTACACTACTGCACTTACACTAACCTTTAGACTCTATGAATGAGTCATGACCGTTAATGGATTCCGCCCACCAACCAGAGAAAAGCTATGCATGGGCAGTGATAATGTATCCATTTCAATGACTGACAGTCTTCCATCATTGACCAATCAATGATGGAAGGCTGTACAGTTGTCAGGAGAACCACCTAAGCCCACCCAGACCGTTAGCCCAGGGCGCCCACCAGCTAATAGAGCCTCGAGTTTAATTTTGATTGACAGCTCCCTGTTAATAAAACCACCATAAGCCAGTCCCAGCCCTCATTTCGTTTCCTGCTCCCGTTGAGACTGACACCTCACTGGCTGAAACTACTCACTCAGACTGACCCAACCTACAACAGTAAGTCCTAACTGCCCTGGCCAAACCCCTAGTCCCCCTAATAAAACGAAGGGTCCCCCAGTTACCCCACTATGCCTGCCTGCCACCCACACACACCCACCCACCAACTTACCTACCTAGGCCCGCAATGCCTGTGCAACCCCCAATCACCCCCGCAGTAGGCCCAAAAGACCTTTGCCACCCCCGATCACCCCCATGGGGCCTGTGTCACCCCCCGATCACCCCCATGGGGCCTGTGCCACCGCCTGATTACCCCGATTACCCCCATAGGACCTGTGCCACCCCCGATCACCCCCATGGGGCCTGTGTCACCCCCCGATCACCCCCATGGGGCCTGTGCCACCGCCTGATTACCCCGATCACCCCCATGGGGCCTGTGTCACCCCGATCACCCCCATGGGGCCTATGCCAACCACCGCAGTAGGCCCCTAGGGCCTGTGTCAACCCCCGTAGTAAGCCCATAAGGCCGGTGCCAACCCCCGCAGTAGGCCCATGGGGCCTGTTTCAACCCCCGCAGTAGGCCCATAAGGCCTGTGCCAACCCCTGCAGTAGGCCCATAAGGCCTGTGCCACCCCCCGATCACCCCCATGGCGCCTGTGCCAACCCCCGATCACCCCCCCTGTAGGCCCATCGGGGCCTGGCCAACCCCCACCCCAACCTACCTAACTATCAACCCACCTACCTAACTACCACCCTGACCCAACTACCAACCCAGTGACCACACCCCACCCTGACCCAACTACCAACCCACCTACCTATCCCCCTGACCCAGTGACCACACCCCACCCTGACCCAACTACCAACCCACCTACCTACCACCCTGACCCAACTACCAACCCAGTGACCCCACCCCACCCTGACCCAACTACCAACCCACCTACCTACCACCCTGACCCAACTACCAACCCAGTGATCACACCCCACCCTGACCCAACTACCAACCCACCTACCTACCACCCTGACCCAACTACCAACCCAGTGACCACACCCTACCCTGACCTAACTACCAACTCACCTACCTACCACCATGACCCAACTACCAACCCAGTGACCACACCCCACCCTGACCTAACTACCAACCCACCTGCCTATGCTACCAGTTAAACACACAACACAACCCCCCCCCCCCCCCCATATTTTTATTCCATTTTTCAAAGTGACAGGCAATGGATCTTTAACATTGCAGTTAAAATAGAAAGGATACTTTGCCTGACACTTTCAAAGATGGAATAAAAATATGGGAAGGGGAAAAAAACAATAAGTAACATAACAGCACATACCTTCAAATTGACCCCTCCAGCGGCGGCCTTCTGCCCTGGATAGTTGGGCATTCCAATCAATTTTGATTGAAGCCCATGTCCTTCAATCTTGATAGAAGCCCTTGTCCTCATCTTGATTGAAGCCATTGTCCATCCATTCTGGCCCATTGCAAGAGGCCTCCACCTAAAAAACCCGACGCTCTAAAAAAAAAAAAAAAACAATCTAATGGAGCTCCTCCTACAAGGAGCCCCCCCCCCCCGCGACTAATTGATTTTTTTCCCACGCTCCGCCTTTTATACTATTTTTGAAGGACTCTGATTGGCTGAAATTTTTTGATTGACATTGATTTCAACCAATCAGGGTCTTTAAAAAATTAGCAAAGCAGGTATGGAAGCCTGTAAGGGCAAAAAAGGTTAGTGTGAACTTGTATGAATTATACATATTACAGGGCTGTTTAAGTGATATACATGTTAAAGGGTAATATCCAGTAACATGTATAGCAAATAAATAGTACTGTAATATGTATAATAAATAATGTCTAATACAAATACATGAGCAATAATCAAATAATTAATAAAGTACATCAATTAATCAATTAATAAATATCAATTAATAAAAATTTTTGTTTTATGTATATTGCTTTATGTGTATATATATATATATATATATGTATATATATATATATATATATATATATATTGATTGATTGATTGATTTATATACTGATTGATAGATATATTGATTGATATATATATATATATATATATTGAGATATATATATATATATATATATTGATTTATATATTGATTGATATATATATATATATATATATATATTGATATATATATATATATATATATATATATATTGAGATATATATATATATATATAATTATATCTATATAATTATATATCTCAATATATATATATATATATATATATATATATATATATATATAATCAATATATATATATATATATATATATATATCTCAATGTATATATATATATATTTTTTTTGTATTTTTATTTCATTTTTTTTAATGTACAGTTTGGGCCTATATGGTTTTGATTGGTTATTTAAGATTTTTAAGGTGTGGTTGGGGCCTATATGGTCACACTTGGTCATTTAAGGTTTTTAAGGTGCGGTTGGGGCCTATATGGTCACACTTGGTCATTTAAGGTTTTTAAGGTGCGGTTGGGGCCTATATGGTCACACTTGGTCATTTAAGGTTTTTAAGGTGCGGTTGGGGCCTATATGGTCACACTTGGTCATTTAAGGTTTTTAAGGTGCGGTTGGGGCCTATATGGTCACACTTGGTCATTTAAGGTTTTTATGGTGCGGTTGGGGCCTATATGGTCACACTTGGTCTTTTAAGGTTTTTAAGGTGCGGTTGGGGCCTATATGGTCACACTTGGTCATTTAAGGTTTTTAAGGTGCGGTTGGGGCCTATATGGTCACACTTGGTAATTTAATGTTTTTAAGGTGCGGTTGGGGCCTATATGGTCACACTTGGTCATTTAAGGTTTTTAAGGTGCGGTTGGGGCCTATATGGTCACACTTGGTTATTTAAGGTTTTTAAGGTGCGGTTGGCGCCTATATGGTCACACTTGGTGTTTTAAGGTATTTAAGGTGCGGTTGGGGCCTATATGGTCACACTTGGTCATTTAAGGTTTTTAGGGTGCGGTTGGGGCCTATATGGTCACACTTGGTCTTTTAAGGTTTTTAAGGTGCGGTTTGGGCCTATATGGTCACACTTGGTCATTTAAAGTTTTTAAGGTGCGGTTAGGGCCTATATGGTCACACTTGGTCTTTTAAGGTTTTTAAGGTGCGGTTGGGGCCTATATGGTTACACTTGGTCTTTTAAGGTTTTTAAGGTGCGGTTGGGGCCTATATGGTCACACTTGGTCTTTTAAGGTTTTGTAGCTCAAATGTTTTAGGCCATTTTCATGATTCTACAGACTTTCCAAGATATCACTTTGCACACATTTAAGTATTGTTTCTTCCATGTACATGCAAGTCTATTTTTTTGTCAGCATGTTTTGTTTTATAATGGTGTATTTATATATATATACAAGAGTTTTTATAACATATTGAGGTGAATTTACTAATCACTTTCTCAACTGAGATTAGGTGAGAAGAACTGAGATAACATGAAAAGAGCTGTTTTATCCATAGGAAATAGTACAGAGTAAGGAGATAACATGAGACGCTCTTGAAATGATTAGTAAATCTATCCAGCGACTATAAATGTAAGTCGAATGGGCTAAAAGTATTATACTAGTGAGATTTGCATATTCTGTTACTAATGTTTCCAAGTGTACTAAATTTGAGAGCCAGCTTGTGTATACCTACTCACATATATTCACAAATAATTTGTTTTATAAAAAATCTCATCTTACAAGTCCCTAGAAATTATGTTATCTTGCAGGTAAAAGTCACTTATTAAATCATAACTGAAGTGATCAAAAGTGCTCAGAAATATTACTTCACTTTTGCCAAAAAAATAAAAAATGTACAGCACAGAGTTTACAATAATCAAAATTGAAATGTACCAATGATAAAGATGACTGATAAGACAAATCATTGCTTGCTTTTAGATCAGTCAAAGTAAAATGTCAGTTCACATATTGAACCAATACAAGAACCATTTCTATAAAAGAAAACTCCCACTTTTAGGGTGGATTTTTGGTATGAATGAATAATCCATGCCTGGCAAAAAGACAGATTTAAAAAAATTGGGTTGAAATCATAATATAATGGAAGAAGACCTCCATTCAGTAAGAACTCCCGTAAGTCTGACTAGCAGCAATAGGAGTTTTGCCCATTTCCAGAGCTATTATATGGTTCCCCCAAAAAATAATCCCTGCTAACTCACAGCGAGGTAGGTTTGCATGGAGTTCTCTAAAGTGTGCTCGCAGCCTGCTGAATCGGAATCTCAGTAGTCTCCATAGCAATGCTACTGAATGTTATCCACTAACTTGAACACACTACACTTGCTCTAACATCCTATCTTATTCCATATATATCTACACAAACCCCTTCTCATGGCAGGAAAGAGATTAACTAATAATAAAAACAATAATGCAAGGTGGTTATGACCCCTCTAGCTATGATCCCCCCCAGGATTCCCTCTTAATATGCATTACCCCTCATGACATTAGGAAATCCCTTAATATCCTTTGTGCTTAATGAGCTGGGTATCCCCTGAGATTTCCCCCTAATATCCGCTACCCATATCATCATGGTATTCCCTTAGATTCTCCTTAATACCAGCTACCCCCTATGAGCTGGGTATCCCCTGGGTTCACCCAACTAATGTATAACCATGAGAGTCTCTATGTACCAAATGAACCCTTACACTATGGGGGTTTTTATTGACTCCTGTGATACTTAATACTAACCCCTATACCATGGGAATCCCAAATGAAACTATGCTATAACCAGAGGGTCCTTATGGAGCTCCATGTCATCTAAAGGTAGCCCCTATTCCATAAGGATATTGAAGCACCCCCATGCCACTTTTTCTACCATCACAGGGATCCATATTGAACCCCCACGGTCCCTAACACTAAACACATTAAAAAAACATTACATACAATAAAAATATACTTTACATATCCTTTTGATGCCATCTATTGATGATCATCAATGTGAGGTTCCTCACGCTTCCACCCTGGACAAGTGGGCATTTCCATGTTGATTAAATAATCTGTCCTTCTTTCTTGATTGAAGCCCTTGGTCCTCGTCTTTGGGCAATGGAAATCCACATAAAAAAAAAATTCTAACAGAGCTCCTGTTCCTACTAAATTCTGATTGTGTCAATCACATTTCAATCAATCAGAATTGAGTATTTGAATTACTCCCACCCCATATCTGATTGGTTAAAAGCCTAATTAATCAGAATACACTTTGAGGTCAGAAGCTGTTAGCTGTGCAGGAGCTCCCACTCTGGTTTTCAAGGCCGAAACTCAATTACAACGATGAGGAACAAGGGCTTCAATCAAGAAGTAAGAGGATAGATTCTTCAATCAACACTTAAGTGCCCACGGATGTAGAGCTGAAGAGTGAAGAACCTAGGCATTGATGATTGTCGCTGGAGGAAATCAAAAGTATAGTTAAAGTATCTATCCCCCCCCCCCTTACAGGTGTATTTTTTTTTTCTGTAGTATTTGTTATGTTATTAGTTTTAGGGACTAGTGATGTCGCGAACATTAAATTTTCGGTTTGCGAACCGCGGACGCGAATTTCCATCAAATGTTCGCGAACGGGCGAACCGCCATAGACTTCAATGGGCAGGCAAATTTCAAAACCCACAGGGACTCTTTCTGGCCACAATAGTAATGGGAAAGTTGTTTCAAGGGGACTAACACCTGGACTGTGGCATGCCGGAGGGGGATCCATGGCAAAACTCCGACGGAAAATTACATAGTTGATGCAGAATCTGGTTATAAGCCATAAAGGGCATAAATTACCTAACATTCCTAAATAGTTTGGAATAACATGCTTTAAAACATCAGGTATGATGTTGTATCGATCAGGTAGTGTAAGGGTTACACCCGCTTCACAGTAACAGACCAATCTCCCCGTTTAATGCACCGCAAACAACCGCAAACAGTCCCTTTGCACAACCGCAAACTCCCCATTTGCACATGGTTGGATACCAAGCTAGCCATGTCCCGTTCCTTGTCCTCACTGATGTAATTGAAGGTCTCTTCCTCCACCCAGCCACCAAAGGGTCCCCAAAAGGTGACAACAAGCCCCCTGGGACGCCTGCTGTGTTTGGTCTTCCACCTCCTCAAAGCCACCTTCCTCCTCTGACTCCTCTTCTTCAGACTCCTCTCTCTGCATTGCCTCTGTCTGCGTTATTATAAGGTGTGTACTGTTAAGTAGTACTATTCCTATCGGATTAATCCCTGTTACGTCCACTATTAGGGGACGTGTATATGGCATTGATTTTTGGAACAGGGAGATGGAAAAAGATGCTTGGTCGGACCTCCTACTTTGAATTTGGGGCACTGCACGTGCAATCTAAGGTGCCACCAGATAGAAGTGGTGTATTAAGTTGTACTATTTATTCCTATCAGTTTGATACCTGTTAAGTCACCTATCAAGGGAGGTGTATATGGCATGGATTTCTGAAATTAGATTACAGGAAAAAAATGGTTGTTTTCAATGTATGGTACACCACCAGGTATGAGTAGTGAAAATAAGCACAATATAAGCTGTTAGGTGTTAGCCTGTCACACACACACGCTGGCAGGCAGGCATATGCAATTAGATTACACAGAAAAAAAATATGAAATAAAATAAATGATGTTCTAGCCCTAAAAAGGGCTTTTTGGGTTGCTGTCCTTGCAGCAGATATCAGATGAGTCCTTCAGGTCTGTAGTGGAAGCTAAATACACAGCCTGGCTATCTATTTCCCTATTAAATCTCCAGCAGCTACACTATCTGTACTCTCACAACGAATGCAGCTTCAGAATGATTCTAAAATGTATGCTCTTCTTCAGATGGAAGGCTCTGTAAGGGAGTGTATGCTGCTGATTGCCTGGAATGTGTCTGCTGACTGTGAGGTGCAGGGTCAAAGTTTCATCAATGATAAAGAATAGGGGGCGAACCGAAAAGCGCAAGTGTTCGCCGTCCGATGCGAGCGCGAACGAGCCAAAATCGCCGCAAATAGTCCGCGGGCGAACTGTCCGCGACGTCTCTATTAGGGAATACAGTTGTGCTCAAAAGTTTGCATACCAAAGCAGAAATTTGGAAATGTTTGCATTTATAATGAAAATATGACTAATCATGCAAATAAATGTTTTTTATTGAAGGATAGTGATCATATGAAGCCATTTATTATCAAATTGTTGTTTGTCTCCTTTTTAAATTATGATGATAACAGAAATCACTCAAATGGCCCTGATCAAAAGTTTACATACCCATGTATGTTTGGCCTTGTTGCAGACACACCAGGAGACACACACAGGTTAAAATGGCTATTAAAAGTTAATTTCCCACACCTTTTTAAATTGCAATTACTGTAGTGTCTGTTTATAAGTAGTCAATTAGTTTTTTAGTTCTCACGTTGATGCACTGCACAGGCTAGATACTGAGGCATGGGGAGGAGAAAAGAGCTGTCAAAAGACCTACGTAACAAGGTAATGGAACTTCTTAAAGATGTAGAAGGATATAAAAAGATATCCAAAGCCTTGAAAAAGGCAGTCAGTACTATTCAATCACTTATTAAGAAGTGGAAAATTCAGCAATCTCTTTATACCAAGCCAAGGTCAGGTAGACCAAGATAAATTTCAGCCACAACTACCAGAAGAATTATTCGGAATACAAAAAAAAACGCACAGGTAACCTCAGGAGAAATACAGACTGCTGAAAAAAGACGATGTGGTTGTTTCAAGGAGCACAATACAATGATACTTGAACAAAAATGAGCTGCATGGTCGAGATGCCAGAAAAAAGCCTTTACTGCTCCAGTGCCACAAAAAGCCTGGTTACAATATGCCTGAAAACACCTTGACATGCCTCACAGCTTCTGGCACACTGTATTTTGGAGTGACCAAAACAGAGCTTTATGGTCACAAGATTACCATGCCCACTGTGAAGCATGGTGGTGGCTCACTGATTATATATTTTTTTTGAGGGGGGGGAGCTCTAAAGGCACAGGGAATCTTGTGAAAATTGAGGGCAAGATGAATGCAGCATGTTATCGGAAAATACTGGCAGACAATTTGCATTCTCCTGCAAGAAAGCTGTGCATGGGACACTCTTGGACTTTCCAGCATGTCCTTACAGCAGAAAAAAAGGTGAAGGCCATCACAGTCTCCTGACCTTAATATTATCGAGCCACTCTGGGGAGATCTCAAATGTGGGGTTTGTGCAAGACGACCGAAGACTTTGCATGACCAGGAGGTATTTTGCCAAGACGAATGGGCAGCTATACCACGTGCAAGAATTAGGGGCCTCATAGACAACTATTACAAAAAACTGCACATTGTCATTGATGCTAAAGGGGGCTATACACAGTATGAAGAACTAAGAGTATGTAAACATTTGATCAGGCCATATTGGGGATTTCTGTTATCATTAAGATTTAAAAAGGAGTGAAACAACTATGTGATAATAAATGGCTTCATATGATCACTACCCTTCAATAAAATAGGTTTTCGTTCATGATCAGTCATATTTTCAAAATAAATGCCAAAATGTCACCATTTCTGCCAGGGTATGCAAACTCTTGAGCACAATTGTACATAGGTCCTTATGAAGCTTCATGGAGTGTTAGGGTCTGTGGTGGTCCAATATGGACCTCTGTGGTATTAGAAAAGGGTTCCAGAGGAGTCCTTGAGGATCCCCATGTTATGAGTTAAATTTAGATTCCACGGATGTCCATAAGGACCCACCTAGTTAAAGATTAGTATGCCAGAGGTTATATTTACATTTGTGATGTGATAGCGAGTGAACTTCACTTGGTTGTTCACTTGGTTCTTTTCTTCGGGAGCCATGGGATGAGGCCTTATTTTCTTTTAAAAACGTAAAACATTGATGTTATTATTTTAATCTCACGTAATATAACACACATCACCCACAAATGTATATTAGTTGACTCTATTCAATGAAAGCTTCATAAACTTTTTTTTTAATAGAAGTTATTGAGTACAATATTTTACAATTCAAAATCTATTATATTAGAAATCAAGTGAGAACAAGGAGTATAATAAAGTAAAATAATGATTAGTAAATGATTAGTAAATAGTATGAAAGTAGTGTCTATTTACATGCTGCTATTGCAACACCTCCTAACTTGTCTCCATCTTGATATATATGTGTGTTTATTTTAATACATATATATATAGTATCATTTTATACACATGACTGGGCTGAGATTTTGTGTATATTTGTGAGTGTGTCAGTGTATACGTTAGACAATGTGTGGTGCGAGTGCGCTAAACTTTTGTTTGTGCAAAAATGGAGGACAGAGTGAGGAGGGGAAGAAGACAGGAGAGGAGAGGGAAGAAGAGTGGGAGAGATTGATGGATACCCAGGGAGAAGAGGAGAGAGAGGAAAGCTAACAAGGGCAGCAAAAAGAGAAGGGGGTTTAAAATCTCATGTTGACAATGAGGAACACATTCATATGAATATCAATTTTTAGTAGGATCTACAATGAATTACCCATCATGATGACATGTCATCTTATCCTTGTTGAGGAAAACACAATGAACCACTATAATATGTGTGCACATATGACAGAACAGGTTGGTCACAATACAATATGCACCAGATTGTTAGAGATGTATGTTGGTCAGATCACTAACAATTACATTTGTAACATCAATTTTAAAAGCATCTTAATAGTAGGAATACACATGGAAATAATGCAGCTAGTGCCCCTTACCAGCCACCTGGGGCTCTTGCTGTTGCTGGACCTTGGAAACAGGTTGGATCACATATTGTTGGTGTGCTTGTCCTGTCATGCCTACTTTGCAAGCTGTTGCTGGCCCATCTCAAAAGGTACATCTATACCAATGGGATCCTCACTGTCAGCAACAGATCATCTATCCTCCAGTCCCTCTCCCACTAACACGGTTACTTTCAAGGCCATCTACACTAATCCTGTGCCAGGATTGTTCTGTGTTATCTATGACATATTGTGGTTCACCGACAGCATGGATTTCATACACATTCACTAACATCCTCTCCTCTCTTCTCTCCCTTGGACTTACCCTTCTCACAAATCTCACACCCTGGTGTTTAGCATGCATTATTCTCCAGTGCATGGTACACCTCAGTATTAGAATCCAACAGAACCCATATAAGCAGAATCGGCCTTAGGGTTAGGGTTAGGTTTAGGGTTAGGACCGGGAAGTGGTGTAGGGGGTTAGGATTAGGGCTGGCAAGGGGTGTAGTGGGTTAGGGTCTTAGTTTTAGGGAGTTAGGGTTAGGCTAAGAGGGTTAGGAGGTTAGGGACGCCAAAGGGCGTAGGGGGTTAGGGACTTAGGGTTAGGGGTTTAGGTTTATGGTTAGGCCCGGTAACTGGTGTAGGGGGTAAGGGTTAGGGCCGTCAAGGGGTGTAGGGGGTTGGGGGCTTAGGGAGTACATTGGGACGCCAGCCACCCGGCAACAGGAGGCTTCCAGTGTCATGCACGGGCGCGCATGGTAGCATAAAACAGGAAAGGTCTTCAGAATCCATGACTGCAATGACTGTGTTTTTTATAGGCCAGGGATTACACCCACTGCAACATGTGGCTTTAATAATTTGTGTTAACCTCTTGTGTTTTGTCAGGGTTCTGATTGCAGTTTATATGTGTGATGATGACATATATTATTGACAATAGATGATGTTCCCAGATGTATGCCGACTTTCCACATCATACTAGCGTAGTTGTATTGTTTAGAACATCACAATTCTGCCTATGATAATGTTTATATGTTAGCCATGCTGTACACAATTCCTCTTAAAAGCAGACTTCTGCCAGTAGTGGCTCTGTAAATAGCAATCCAGGCTTCTTAAAGGAATTTTGCAAAATCATAAATATGACTGACTTGTCAGTAAACCTCCGAGTGCTCGGATCTCATTGCCGGAGCCATTTGATAGCAGTTTTCAAAATATCAGTGGAACAGGAACTTGGGGCTTTCGCTATTAGGTACATTTTGAGCACTCAGAAAGCATTTCTTGAAGGCTAGATTAATGTGTATGAAGTGATAACTTGGAACTGATTTACAGGTAATCTCTACTCTGATTCTTGCTTATGAGAGCCATGGAATGCAGGCCCAAATTGGGTTCTTTGAGTGCTTACTTGGTTTCAGTGATCTACTGGGGGTTACATTTCTTTAGCATGAGGTTGTCTGGTTAAGAAGAGACATTTTTTGCCATTAAAGCTTTGAAGCAATTGGCAAATATTTTTACTGATGCTAAGCAATATTTACAACTAGCGAATTGCCCGTCAAAAAATGACGGGCATGAAATTGTAAGCCAGGGAATGTAAAACGTTTTTTTACTGTGAGGACCTTCGGCGCTCGTTGCGAGGCTTGCGCTAAGCGCCTTCGGCTGTTGTTTTTAAAAAAAAATTATTACAGGGGCTTTTGCTGTCATTGTAAGGTTGGGGCTGATGTGCTTTTTGCTCTTATTGCAAGGCTGTCCCCTGGTGCATTTTGTGTGGTATGAGCAGCGTTTGCATTGGTTGTGAGGTGCGCAGTGAATGTCTTTTGTGTTTATTGCGCAAATTTTTATTTTTTGTGTATATGTATTCTTGTATGCCAATGAAATAATGAATAAATTAATATATTAATATACTTTACCTATTTCTAAGTAATATATGCAGGAAGCATTGTGCTGAAGAGCTGACAATCTGTTTCTATGTTCCTGCAGCATACAATGTAGGTTTGCACGTTTCTGGAGCTGAGGTGTAAGTGTCAGCAATGTGTGCAGTGTGTAGTGTAAATGTGCTGCGTGCGCGAGGTAAAGCCGTTAGTATAGCTTTGTACTTCCGCATTGTGTAAGTTAGTGTTGTGAAATGGCGGTGAATGTGTATGTGATACGCAGTTGTGGATGATTTAGCGTCCTTAGAAAAGTGTATCTTTACCTCGTATGGCTTTTTTGAAAATCTGTATGTGCTTGTTGGTGTTTTGCGGCTTTAGGGTCCTGTAGCCTCATTTTCGTTTTTTAGGCTACAATTTTTTCTCTCGCTTAGGGTATTTTCGTGTCTGTAAACTCTTGAATTTGGACTTAAATTGAGGTGTAACTTCACTTGCAGAGGTCTATGGTGCCCCCCCTTGCTGTGGGTAAGCTTTTTATATATTTTTGTGTGTATTTATTGTATTTTTAATGTTTTCAGGTGTGTGCGGTTTGGCCGTTAAAATCGTATTTCTGCGAGGTCGTAATGTTTTTTTTTTAAGACCCGCAGTTCGTTTTTTTGTGTGTAAGTCCGTATATAGTGATTGCGCGTTAGATGTATTTTGGTAAAGTGCCGCTTGTGTGGGTGTTTATAACCGCGTGTGAGGCCAAAACTGCATCCCTCGCAAAGCGTAAGGACGATTCGTAGTTTGACAACTATTATATGTGATATGCTCTATGCTTAGTAATGGGCATTTCTTTTGTTTGAATGTATTATTTAATGTATTACCTAGTACATGCGAATATGTAACAAAAAAACTACCATTTTTTTTGGTCGATGTGGCGACAGTCTTTAAATTCAGAGGAATAATTTTCTTCTACAATGCATATATGGCAATTCAAGCTGCCAGTGCTTTCAGTTGCACTAATTAAGATCTCATTAGTTTTAGGCAATGCACTATATAGCACAGCATTTATCAACATAAAAGTACATTTTATCATAATGTCCAAGGTATATTTATATTTATTTATTGATATCATACAATTTTAAAACATATATAAGAAAAAATAGCAAATTTGCCAGTTTAACATATTTACATTAACACAACACGCAGGGGCATATGCTTTGGAATTTTGCAGTATTTTTTAGAATACCAGTATGTAGACAGAATTCCATGGTGCTCTTATCATTTCACTGTATAACAGTTGTTTTTTATATATATAATAATAATAGTCCTATCTAAGACACTGATTAACAAATTAATTCCGATACTATAATGAATTTAGCAGTATGTTGTGAAGTCTGGTGTGATAATGGTTGTTCTTTTCTCCAATATTACAAAACACATCTGTTGTTTGTAAGCAGCTGTTTGATTTTAGTGATTAACATGCTTAGCAGACTGTGTCATATGAATGACAATAATTGGCATCCACACTAATTGATTTATTTGGTTAAAAATACAAAAAAATGTATAAACAAGCAGCAAGCACCTTCCCATTAATACCTTTTAAAATTTATATTTTTTAGACTAAGTTGCATGTTATTAGTCTGAATGGAGTTTTACAAATATTTTTATATCCTGGCAACAATATGTGTATTTTATTCAAATTGTCAACCAATAATGTATTTAAAAATCTTTGTAAAAAACACAGCCACTCATATACATCAATTTTATTTATGTAACAATACAGGACAGAACAATACAGGCAATCATAGATCTCGAACCTGAAAACTGACCTTCATAACTCAGGTATGAAACTGTTTACCTGAAAAACAAATATTTGAAATACGGTATATCTTTTTAGACTTGTTTATAATCCAACCCTAGCTTTGCTCAGAGCTGTTTAATACAGAGGGCATGTGCTTAAGGAAAGACATTTTTTAAATAGTTATGAATTGCTAGAGCGAAGCCTTTGTGGATACATTTGCATCTCCCTGCCATGGTTCCCAGAATGCAGTGTAATAACTGTATTTTTTGGAATTCTGGGCATAAAATAAGTTGTTTTTTTAACTTGTTTTAGACATTTGAATGTGAACACAAATGCACTATTTATTTACTAAACATATTCACATATAATAGTTGTCAAACTGTGAGACGTCGTCACACTTTGCGGGGTGCATACGAGTTAGGCTGGCACTCATCGCTTGCGAGTCGTTAAGGCGTGGCACTTAGGCGATGAGCACCGAAGGCGCTCATTGCTGCGAGCCCTTCATGAAGCGAGACAAGCCGTTAAAGCTTAGCACTGAGCGCCTGTGAGCAATAAAACTCGCAGCACAAAGGCAATGAGCGCCAAAAAAAAAAATACAAGACGAGATAGCAAAAATACAAGGTTAACAGCCAAACCGCGAAAATCCCCAAAACACAAAAAACACAAATTAAAAAAATTAAAAAAACAATGTGTGGCATGAGCTATAAAGATAATTATGGAATAAGGAGGATTGAGTTTGTGATTTAATGCAAATAGTAGAAACAGTTGCCATGCTCTGTCATCTGTCTTCATGGGTCTTTTCCATACTATTTGCTAGTCCTGAATACATTGTGCTTTGAACTTATGTTAGCAGAGGGGTTAAGCTAGTACTTGGGGTAAGCACTGTGGGGGAGAATGAATGAATTATCCCTGGGAATTTGCTTTGAAGTCCTGTTTAAAGAAGTTAGATGTATGAGGATTTGTGTGTTGTAGATATGGGGAGAACTGGAATTGGTTACGTAATGAAAGGTAGGTCAATTCCCTCAGAAGGAACATTGTAAAATTGGCATTAGATTTGAGTTTGTATTTGGTGGAATGATTTGAGTCATTGGTTGTCATGAGTCAGGTGGCTTGTCCTATTCAGAGATGTCACCAAGAGCTAGCAGCTACTAGTGTATGTATTACTTCTCTAGACGGTATTGAATCTCTGTAGGAATGAGGCCAGTGGGAAGTGAAAATTTCTCTGTTGATGTTTGATTTTCCCAACAATTCTTGGTAAGCATTTTTAACTGCAATTGCATACACAAAATAACATGCATACTATTAGAGCAAAGTGAATTCATAGATATATTTTGACATAATTCATATTGCTTATGTAGCAGAACCTTAAAGTTGTCTTTCATTATGCTTGTAAAATATGCCTGAACTTGAATTTACCTATGAAATCAATTTGCAAGCTGCACTAGGAACTTTCTGCAACTCTGGCGAGAATCATTCTAGGATTCATTTGTGCACAATTAATAAATTTATTTACTTCCATACCCTTACAGAAATTGGGGAATTTTCACATTTATTTTGAAAATATGATTGCAAAAAAATGTCTTTTATTGAAGGATAGTGATCATATGAAGCCATTTATTATCACATAGTTGTTTGGCTCCTTTTTGAATCATACTGATAACAGAAACCACCCAAATGGCCCTGATCAAAAGTTTAGATACCCTTAGTTCTTCATCCTGTGTATATTGCCCCCTTTAGCATCAATAACAGTGTGGAGTCTTTTGTAATAGTTGTCTATGAGGCTCCTAATTCTTGCAGGCGGTATAGCTGCCAATTCATTTTGGGAAAATGCCTCCGATCTTTGGTCGTCTTGTATAAACCCCACATGTGAGATCTCCCCAGAGTGGTTTGATGATATTAAGGTCAGGAGACTGTGACCTCATCTCCCTTTGAGGGTTTCCACTGTTTTCCTTACATTGCTGCCTCCTTTGCCATAGCATCCAATGCATGCATTCGGACATGCACATTATCCAACACTTTTTACTTTTATGATGGCCACCCTTTGTGGATGTTTCTCTCCTTCCTGTCAAATTCTGCTTAGCACATTTTGATATACTGAAGCATCAGTGAATCATCTCTGTTGTCATGCTGACATTTACTCAGTTAAGGCTCTGATCACATAAGCACTATCTGAATAAATTACTACAGGACATAGGGTGAAAGTCTCAACTGTCTCACTTACAGCTTCCCATTCTGCTCTTTGTTCTGAAAAGAAATTGGGGCACATAATCAATACATTCTCCCCCTTCTCAGGGGCCCAAATCTCAAATGCAGTATGGAAATGACCAGTCTCCCAATACCTAGATCCGTCCACATAAACCGGTAGGTCTTTTGGAACCTCTGTAATTCTGAATATTGTCTGTACCATATCTTGGTACAGTCTTGTGGTTCTCATTCATACTGGAACAACTGTGCTAACAAATAATTTGCTCCATGGACTATGATTCTTGATTGTAAATCCACAAGCCATTTAGACACTGACATACCACCCATAGCTTTATCTAACATTTTTTTTTTACTGGAGTATGTGGTGTCTGCAGTGTAAAGTCAGAAAATCCCACTATGTGTTGTGTAGATAAAATCACTTGAACTGCTAGTAGATTCCTGGCACTTTCATCATATCCCTTCTCCACTGCTTACAATGTACGGGAAAAATACCCAACTTTTCTTTACTAACCCTATCTGTCCGGTAAAGGGACAGCAGATATGACCTGGGTAGAAGCATAAACCTGAAGTCCCAAAGGTAACCCTGAATCTAAGCTCTGTAGAGCTGGGGCTATCAATGGTGCAGCTTTAAACTCAGTAAAAGCTTTTTGCTGCATGTCTGTATTGTATGAAAACATTTTCCCCAAATCCCCAAATAAACGTGAACAAACTTACCCTGATGTTTGCAAATTTCTTCGGGTTTCTGCTACTTGATTTATTCCTTCATTAGGATACATTTTTATCGTATTCATGTAATACCAATAAAGTGTTTGAAAGGTATTTAATGCTTTCTTATTTAGACGTTCTGTGTCATTTGATCATTTAATATCATTGTCTGGATCAGACCCAAAATGTTTATGAACAGTGCCTTCTAACTGGGCAGCCAAATCTGGGGGAAGGCAAACCTTTAATAGGTGGTAAGCTTCTCCGTTTCCTAAATTGATCTGTCTAACTACCTGTTCAAATCGTAACATATATAAATTGTTGGTGAAAAAGGATCCCATGGTGATACTAGTTATTTTAAATGACAAGAATTCCGCATTAACAAAGGCATACAAGGCATTCTTACAAAGATGGAGATTTTATCAACTCTGGAATATTAGGGGAATAATAGAAAGGTGAAAATGTCTTCAGCACTATTTTCATCAGAAACATGTGATTCAACCTGCATGTAGGCATCACTTGGGAGGGAGGTACATTCTTTATGGGATGAGAACTTGGGAAGTTGTTGTTATTTTTTTCTGGACTGAACAAACTAGTTGTTCTGCAGTTAAACAACACTTGTAACAACCATCCAATTCATCTTACAACTTATCCTTATCATCTTCTAACTCATTTAGCTCTTCTTGTAAAGACTCATTATCTTATTTCAACCGATCTAATTAACTCTGCAACCTTTTACATTTACAATTGTCAGGAAACTTATTCTCAGACAAGGCAATATCATTCATATTAGGAATATTTTATGACTTGCATTCATCATTTCTGTAATTATATTAGTATATTGTAACTTTGCAGCTTCAGAGGCTAATTTACCTACCATAACAATAGCCAAAACATTTCCCAATTTATTTTTACCTTCATTAAATTTGAGTTTGCCTCATTACACTGCTGCTACACAGCCATCCACTGATTTATACATGATGCTATTGGTGTCTAATCAAATTTTAACTGTGGCATACTTACTCATATACCTTTCTATTACATCCATGATCAATTCTCTAGTGGGTGATCAATCCACTGGAATTACACCTATTCAAAGTTTATCGCACCTTGAACCCATATTGCTAAAAAGTAACTCTTGGTACTCACTGTATCTTGTGCATCCACTTAAAAGATCTTGTTCAACATGTCTAGGGGCCACTGGGGGTCTCTAAGGGTTGAATCAACCAACAGGTGGCCTGGGAGGGCATGGGGTGAGTGGCACAAGGAGTCCCATTCAGGGCAAACATTGCACTTTCAATGTATATATGGACTGTATCTGGAATTCTATTTCCCTGTGAGCAGGGTGATCATATTTGTGGTACCCCCTAGATGTGTGAGTTAGTGTTACCCTGTTGGCATATGTGGGTTCATACTAATTATGGTTGCATGCATGGCATGTAAAGTTTAATATTGCATTTTGTGGTTTAATATTGCCTGTGGTATAAGTATAACATAAACGACTTCAGAAGTCAGATGTGGAGGAGCCAGGAAATTTCATTCAGGGAAGGGGAAGAAGATCTCATTAGCCATTATGTTCCCCTGGACAGCTAGCGACCTGACATGGGAAACTTAAGTCTGAATACATCTACCCAGGATAAAAGGTCCCATTACTTATTCAGCTGGTTAGGCTCCAACACCACAGGGGCAGTTAGAAAGGTGGACAAAATTGATTGACAAAGTGAGTCACATAGCTAGAAGGAGAAAGTTTGAGGATTGGTTAAGAGGATTGCTGCCAGGGGTGTTAATGATTGTTGAATTTTCTGACTAATAAAGGTGCTCAAGTGGTCATACATAATTTAAGTGGGTGCTCATAACTGAGGCAATAGTTAATTCTGATAATATGGTTTAATTCTACATCTGCCTAAAAGAAGAGTTACAGCTCACAGCTCTTCTGCTCTGCCTGATAATTCCCATGTCCATCTGATTGTCCTGAGGGTCCAATAATGGTCTGGTTCTATCCATACTAGCAGGGATTACAACAAGAACCATTACGCATTGGTGGGTAGGTCAGAACTAGGTTCTGAGCAAGCCCAATTGAAGAAGCGAACGTAACATTGTATCTTAGTGAGGAAGAATTTTCTAGCAGCATTCAAATGTATAGCGCCTGTTAGTAAGCATTACTTCTTTTTACTTTACACAATGCAAACGTACTCCTGGAATTCCACCTGTTCTTCCTCAGATGTAAGAAAACTGCATCCCAGTGTATCATGTTGGGATCACTAATCAAGAAACATGAGCGAATATACTTCAATATTAAGTATGTGTTTTATTGGGTATACTTACATTAGCAATTTCAAACATTTGTGTGTGAATGAAATGCCTATATGATTCTAGAATTAACTTAGTTATAATACAACACTTTAGATAAACTGCAATGGAATGTGGTGACCTCACATCTCACTCAATCTACACATTAATTTGTGTTTTAGTCATTAAGTGGTGTCCAACTCTCTTGTTGTGCTCATCCATCAGGTTTTTTTTTGCAAATATACTGGAGAGGGTTGCCACCTCCTTCTCCAGTGAACCAAGTTTTGTCTGACCTCTCTGCTATGACCTGTCCATCTTGGGTGACCCTACATGGTACAGCTCACAGCTTCACTAAGGAACACAACACAAGCCCCTTCACAGCGTGAAGTAGTGATCCAGAAGGGGACACATTACACAAACATTAATCTGCTTATTTTCTTTATTTTTTTATTCTGTTTTTCCAGCACATGGATAATTTCTTCCACATGTATGGAACTTGACAAATGATTAAACAAGAGTTTAAAGAGATGACCTTTGGGGGTATAGACAGGAAGCCCAAAAAAATCCTTTACATTTCAGGACTTTTCTGTAGCCCCTTGCATGCCAGGTTGATTCTCACTCGATCATTTGTTCATCATAGAATATTATCAATGCATGATTAATCCCATTTTATGATATATAAAAAAATATTGAAAAAGTGGATGATAGCTGAACATCTTTTAATGTTAAGTAGGATTCACCACAGTTCTTCAGCAAAAAAAATGAAGATCTTTGGACTGATTTTGGATCCAAATGTAAGACGTGTGTGCAAAATAATCCTCTCTTCTCCACTGTACTACCTGTATATGCCATAGTGCTGGAGCTTGTTGAAATGGTATAAAGTGTCTTTTATGTCAGAGAGCCACCTTCTAGTTGTGTGATGAAGGATAGATCATCATCGATTTTGCTGTACTGTAGTGAAAATAAATCTGAGTAAATTTGTGATGGAAAGAGAGGTCCATAACCTAATTTTTTCTTGAGAGGGTACTTACGTGTGGTGATTCCTAATGGGTTGACTCACCAGATGAAAAATGGTGGAAAGTTGAATGTTCCAATGAGATAATGGTTGGCAGGATTTTGATGGAGATTAACCTGTCCACTACCTCAGGCTCCTTCACAACAGATAGTAGATTGACCCTAGTGAAGGACACCTGAGGAAATTAAGTAATTCGGTGTGGAACCCTGATGAGAAACCTGTAATAATAGATGCAGAAAAAGAAGGCGACAGATGAAACTTAAGGTAGGGCATGATGAGAGGGACTTTCATTTCCGCTAGTCACTTTAGGTGCTTAAACTGGAGGCATATTGTTTTTGAGTGTGTCTCATGCTTCACAAATGTGTAGCAATCTGCAACTACTGCATGTGCATCATTTAGTGTTCAAATTATTACAAATGGGAGTGGCCCACAGACAATGCACCAGTCAACCTAATCTATTCTTCTGGGGTTGTGTGGCTGGTAGCTGAGTGAGGAGGGTTTTTACTTCCACAATGACCTTCCTGACATGAGTGGGGATAACATGAACTGGCATAATCGTGGGATGTATTGTGAAAGGCTAATCTGGTGTATTCTGAACTATTTGAGGTTGTGGATGGAATCCAGATGTTTGAGGATTCTCTAGGTGAATCAGGCATGCCTCTAGAAAATTGACTGTGGATGGGTCAGCTACTACCCTTTGTATCTAGGTCAGCTGTTCATTAGGTTTTTGGGCTTGCTGTTATTGGTGGTTCTGACTATTGCATAGAAGGTGTAATAAATCCGCTTTCCTAACAGTCACAGGTTATGGTAAACCTCTATCATTAAACTCCTGGATGATTCAAAGTACTATCCACATGCGCTATGATGAGTTATTCTGGGGTGAACAAGGTCAAAATGGAGAGGAAACCGCCTCTTAAGGGATGCTATCGCATTGGACAATGCTTGGTCTGCCATGTTTGAATAATGAATATAGCGTGGAGAAGAATGAAATTCGTTATTATTATAATAGATGAACAGGATTAGCGACTGGTCATCTCTATGTGAGACATGAACGACTGTGAGGCTTGACTAGTAGGTGATGGTGCATGATGACAAGTGTCTGTTGATAGTGAAGATAGTATCAACTGTACAATGAAGAGCGTATGGTGTATGCTGTGGTGAACATCAGATGGCAGATTTATATGTAGCGGTAATGAAGGGGGTATGAACCAAATGGAATTGCTGAATTGGCTTCACTTTAAAGTATTATAGCCAAAGTGAAGTGTTGGATGTTACAAATATAATACATGTGGTCAGCAACTGGGAGTCACTATATTTGATGGAAAGAGGAACTTAAGACTTATGAAGGCTGATAAGTAATAGTGTAGATTGGAGTATTTGTTAAAGCAACAATATTGAGAATTTTGTAGATGGGTTAATGATTGGGGGGGTCACTATGTGTGACTTAAATAGCTTTAGAATGGAAATGGGAAATAGCAGCAGTGGAAAATATAGTAGTGGGAAGTGGTGCCAGAGCAAAGTGAAGTGTTTTGTCATATATTGGGTGCACTAAGGGTATTGAAAGGACCCAGAGTGCCAAGATAGGGCAAGCATGGCAGAGAACCCGATGAAGGAGAGACGCAGTGGGCAGAAGAAGGCAAAAAAGGATGGGATGGAGACAAAAGGTGGCAGCAAGAATTTACCAACACTGCAAAATCCCCTGGAAGGAGATCAAAATAGAAAATGAGGGGGGCAGAAGTGAATGTGAGGTGCAGATACCTGCAGCAGATGAAAACAAGACCGAGAAAATGACACTGACATGAAAGAGATGACAAACAACCACCAGGGACAAGGAGGCAGAAAAGCACAGTGTCATCTGATGAGGCTCCCAACAAGAGAGCTGACAATGGCAAGAAGTGCAAAAACGAGAGATACAGAGAACAGAAGGAGAGAGGGCCCTCTACCATAGAGCCCGGAAACCTTGGCACACGATCAATGAAAGCGTGGGGCAAAAGCAGAGGCAGATAAGGGTGTTGCAAAGCCAAAAGGAGAGTGATGAACGATTGGGCAGAGGCTTGAAGGGATGCAGAGAACCAAAGTGATCAGGAGAATGGGAGGATGCTGGGGAGAAGTAAGCGAAGGTGAAACAGAGTGCGGTGAGAGGCCTGGGACAGGGGAAAGCAAGACAGAAATGACAATGTAAGTCCTGCAGTTAATTCAAGGTGGCACGAAGAAGAAAAAAGGCACAAAATATGGATTAGAGACAATGACCAGAAGTAAAGGGAACTGGCAGGGAACAGGAGAGCACTGATGGAGGTGAGGGGGGTGGAAAGGGTAATAGATCAGCAGCGACAGGCAATTGGTATGGACTGGGGAGGTTGTGGGAAATTTTGGGAAACAGATGACAAACCTGTGGCAAGAGAGAGACAGAAAAATAGAGCAGAAATGAGCAGGGAACAGATACAGAGACAATCAGCACCATGCTTTGATTTTAGCTGAGATGCACCTTGTATGAGGTCAGAGGGGTTTTTGTATGGGAGAAAATCCTTTCTACAACTCCAGGTTAACATCTGTTTGTATATACACAAACACACATACACAGCATATACACACTCCCTGTCCAATAAATTGAGTAAATATAGTTTCTACACTGTACATACAATATATGCACAATCGCTGCGCAATATACAAAGGGACTCTCTTCCCAGTATAGAAATAAAAGGAGACACTCACTTTGTGCACAATCTACAGAGTCTCCTTGCATAATAAACAAAATAAATATGTACTCCATGAAAATTATAACATACATACAATTTAATTGCGCAATGTATATAATATGTGCACACACTCCATATAATTTACACACTATGGCCCCTATTCAATTGCAAGCCCTCAGATTGCGTTGTATGGGCCAGATGTCTGCGGGCTTGAGATTTGCCACAATTACAGAGCTATTCAATTGAACAAGCTCGCAATTTACGGGCCGAAAGCCAAAACCGTAAACCATGCAATCATAATTATCATGTCAGAGCGTGATCATGATCAATTAAGCAAGGCCGTAACTACAGATTTAGAAACAGCCAATAGTAAATCAGACCGTCATCATTTCGTCAGTAAAACATGGAGGTTACACGTCAATCTATTAGTGTTTGGAGGTCCGATATGCGATCAGACTCGCAATTCGGCAATGTACAAAATGTTAAGAATGAATGAAGGAAATGTTATAGTCCATGTGGGTGGCCTGATATTTATTAACGCATTGATTCCCGAGATCAAGATGACACTGAAATGAAACATACATTTATTTTTTTTGTTATTGCGGATTTGCGAGCTTGAAAGTGTTGTGCAATTAATTCTAATGTCTGTTATCGCGTTCTCCATCTATTAAAGAGCAGTATTGATTTTTATTTGCATTTACAGTGCTATGAACAGGTGTTTAACCCCCTTGCAAGTTCTATCTGGTACTCGTACATTTGCCGTTTACGGGTGTGAAAATATTTGCGGGCTTGAGGAATTGTAGAAATTGAATAGCGATTTGCGATTTTAGTGATTGTAACTTTTGAGGCTTAGGGATTTTCAGTCTGTAACCCGTAGATTGTTTGCGACTCGCTAAAAGACGCCAATTGAATAGCAAATTAGTTTACAGCTTCAGTAACTTACAATTGCTCAATTGAATAGGGTCCTATGCATCACATATTATAATTGTCGAACTACGAGATGTTGTCACGCTTTGCGTGGTGCGTACGACTTAGAGGATTAGCGCCGTAGGCGCTCTTCACTTGCGAACAGCAAACAGCATTCCCATGGCTTAAAATTTGACGGGCAAGTCGCTAGTTATACATAATTTATACACCCATAAGCCCTACATAACTGCCATTCAGATTTAGAATAAAATAGTTTAAAGAAATAATCTATTTTACCTTAGTCCTGCCTTTGTTAATTGAGCACTGCAAATAATGGTGAATAATGGGGATTGTGGAGGTATGGCAGTAAACCTGGGGAAAGGAAGTTATACTTTGTAATCACTGTTTGGACAAGAAGGTTAGGGGGCACTGAGAGGAAAGTGAGGGGCACTGCGGGGAACATACTGGCTGCACCATGACAGATAATTTGGCAACAATGTTATCTCCCTTGTGGGATCCTAAGCCGGATCAGGGCAAACCCACTGACAGTCATGTTATCAAGCCAGACCCAGTTTCTCCTTCTCTCTAATTATTATATAACCAATTATTATTATTTCAAGAAATTAAATTTTTACTTTAACTATATATCTATCTATCTATCTATCTATCTATCTATCTATCTATCTATCTATCTATCTATCTATCTAATCAGATCCCATGCCTTCCATTTTTTCATTAACTAATGTATTTCTTTACATATTAATATCATATATATTTACATATTACCGTATATACTCGAGTATTAGCCGAGTTTTTCAGCCCTTCTTTTAAGGCTAAAAAGGGCCCCCTCGGCTTATACTCTAGTCACTCCCCCTAGTGTCTCTCTAACCCTCCCGTGTCTCTCTAACCCCCCGTGTCTCTCTACCCCCCCTGTGTCTCTCTAACCCCCCCGTGTCTCTCTACCCCCCTGTGTCTCTTTCCCTCCCCCCTCCTCAACCCCCCTCCTCCTCATCAACCCCCTCCTTACTGTCTCCCCTCTAAATACTTCCCCCTCACTTACCTGCTTCTTCTCCGGCCTCTGCTCCATCTTGCCGGCACCCGGTATATGCTAATGACGCGGCGTGCATGTGATGTTACATGCGCGCCGGGGTCAAGACGGAGCAGAGGCCGGAGAAGAAGCAGGTAAGTGAGGGGGAGGTATTTAGAGGGGAGACAGTGAGGAGGGGGTTGAGGAGAGGGTTGATGAGGAGGAGGGGGGTTGAGGTTGAGGGGGGGTGAGGAGGGGGTTGATGAGGAGGAGGGGGGATAAGGAGGAGGGGGGATGAGGATGGGGGGTTGAGGAGGGGGTTGAGGAGGGGGTTGATGAGGAGGAGGGGGGTTGTGGTTGAGGGGGGTGAGGAGGGAGTTGATGAGGAGGAGGGAGGATGAGGAGGGGGTTGAGGTTGAGGAGGGCGGGTTGAGGATGAGGATGGGGGGATGAGGATGGGGGTTGAGGATGGGGCGTTGAGGAGGGGGTTGATGCGGAGGAGGGAGGTTTAGGAAGGGGGTTGAGGTTGAGGGGTGGTTGAGGTTTAGGGGGTGAGGAGGGGGTTGATGAGGAGGAGGGAGGTTGAGTTTGAGGAGGGGGATTGAGGTTGAGGGGGGGTGAGGAGGGGGATGAGGATGGGGGGGTTGATGATGAGGATGGGGTTGAGGATGGGGGGTTGAGGAGGAGGGGTGGTGAGGAGGGGTTGGATGAGGAGGAGGGAGGTTGAGGAGGGGGGTTGAGGTTGAGGGGGGTTGAGGAGGGGGATGAGGATGGGGGGGTTGAGGATGAGGATGGTAGGTTGAGGGGGGGAGGATGAGGATGGGGGGTTGAGGGGGAGGATGAGGATGGGGGTTGAGGAGTGAGGTTGAGGGTGGTTGAGGAGGGAGAATGAGGAGGGAGGTTGAGGATGAGGAGGGAGGTTGAGGATGGGGTTGAGGATGCGGAGGGAGGTTGACGATGAAGAGGGAGGTTGAGGATGAGGAGGGAGGTTGAGGATGAGGAGGGGGGATGAGGATGAGGAGGGGGGTTGAGGATGAGGGTTTTTTCAGCCCTTCTTTTAAGGCTAAAAAGGTCCCCCTCGGCTTATACTCTAGTCACTCGCCCTAGTGTCTCTCTAACCCTCCCGTGTCTCTCTAACCCCCCGTGTCTCTCTACCCCCCCTGTGTCTCTCTAACCCCCCCGTGTCTCTCTACCCCCCTGTGTCTCTTTCCCTCCCCCCTCCTCAACCCCCCTCCTCCTCATCAACCCCCTCCTCAAACCCCTCCTTACTGTCTCCCCTCTAAATACTTCCCCCTCACTTACCTGCTTCTTCTCCGGCCTCTGCTCCATCTTGCCGGCACCCGGTATATGCTAATGACGCGGCGTGCATGTGATGTTACATGCGCGCCGGGGTCAAGACGGAGCAGAGGCCAGAGAAGAAGCAGGTAAGTGAGGGGGAGGTATTTAGAGGGGAGACAGTGAGGAGGGGGTTTAGGAGAGGGTTGATGAGGAGGAGGGGGGTTGAGGTTGAGGGGGGTGAGGAGGGGGTTGATGAGGAGGAGGGGGGATAAGGAGGAGGGGGGATGAGGATGGGGGGTTGAGGAGGGGGGGTTGAGGAGGGGGGTTGTGGTTGAGGGGGGTGAGGAGGGAGTTGATGAGGAGGAGGGAGGATGAGGAGGGGGTTGAGGTTGAGGAGGGCGGGTTGAGGATGAGGATGGGGGGATGAGGATGGGGGTTGAGGTTGGGGCGTTGAGGAGGGGGTTGATGCGGAGGAGGGAGGTTTAGGAAGGGGGTTGAGGTTGAGGGGTGGTTGAGGTTTAGGGGGTGAGGAGGGGGTTGATGAGGAGGAGGGAGGTTGAGTTTGAGGAGGGGGATTGAGGTTGAGGGGGGGTGAGGAGGGGGATGAGGATGGGGGGGTTGATGATGAGGATGGGGTTGAGGATGGGGGGTTGAGGAGGAGGGGTGGTGAGGAGGGGGTGGATGAGGAGGAGGGAGGTTGAGGAGGGGGGTTGAGGTTGAGGGGGGTTGAGGAGGGGGATGAGGATGGGGGGGTTGAGGATGAGGATGGTAGGTTGAGGGGGGGAGGATGAGGATGGGGGGTTGAGGGGGAGGATGAGGATGGGGGTTGAGGAGTGAGGTTGAGGGTGGTTGAGGAGGGAGAATGAGGAGGGAGGTTGAGGATGAGGAGGGAGGTTGAGGATGGGGTTGAGGATGCGGAGGGAGGTTGACGATGAAGAGGGAGGTTGAGGATGAGGAGGGAGGTTGAGGATGAGGAGGGGGGATGAGGATGAGGAGGGGGGTTGAGGATGAGGGGTTTTTCAGCCCTTCTTTTAAGGCTAAAAAGGTCCCCCTCGGCTTATACTCTAGTCACTCGCCCTAGTGTCTCTCTAACCCTCCCGTGTCTCTCTAACCCCCCGTGTCTCTCTACCCCCCCTGTGTCTCTCTAACCCCCCCGTGTCTCTCTACCCCCCTGTGTCTCTTTCCCTCCCCCCTCCTCAACCCCCCTCCTCCTCATCAACCCCCTCCTTACTGTCTCCCCTCTAAATACTTCCCCCTCACTTACCTGCTTCTTCTCCGGCCTCTGCTCCATCTTGCCGGCACCCGGTATATGCTAATGACGCGGCGTGCATGTGATGTTACATGCGCGCCGGGGTCAAGACGGAGCAGAGGCCAGAGAAGAAGCAGGTAAGTGAGGGGGAGGTATTTAGAGGGGAGACAGTGAGGAGGGGGTTGAGGAGGGGGTTGAGGAGGAGGAGGGGGGTTGAGGTTGAGGGGGGTGAGGAGGGGGTTGATGAGGAGGAGGGGGGATAAGGAGGAGGGGGGGATGAGGATGGGGGGTTGAGGAGGGGGGGTTGAGGAGGGGGTTGAGGATGGGGTTGATGAGGAGGAGGGGGGTTGTGGTTGAGGGGGGTGAGGAGGGAGTTGATGAGGAGGAGGGAGGATGAGGAGGGGGTTGAGGTTGAGGAGGGCGGGTTGAGGATGAGGATGGGGGGATGAGGATGGGGGTTGAGGATGGGGCGTTGAGGAGGGGGTTGATGCGGAGGAGGGAGGTTTAGGAAGGGGGTTGAGGTTGAGGGGTGGTTGAGGTTTAGGGGGTGAGGAGGGGGTTGATGAGGAGGAGGGAGGTTGAGTTTGAGGAGGGGGATTGAGGTTGAGGGGGGGTGAGGAGGGGGATGAGGATGGGGGGGTTGATGATGAGGATGGGGTTGAGGATGGGGGGTTGAGGAGGAGGGGTGGTGAGGAGGGGTTGGATGAGGAGGAGGGAGGTTGAGGAGGGGGGTTGAGGTTGAGGGGGGTTGAGGAGGGGGATGAGGATGGGGGGGTTGAGGATGAGGATGGTAGGTTGAGGGGGGGAGGATGAGGATGGGGGGTTGAGGGGGAGGATGAGGATGGGGGTTGAGGAGTGAGGTTGAGGGTGGTTGAGGAGGGAGAATGAGGAGGGAGGTTGAGGATGAGGAGGGAGGTTGAGGATGGGGTTGAGGATGCGGAGGGAGGTTGACGATGAAGAGGGAGGTTGAGGATGAGGAGGGAGGTTGAGGATGAGGAGGGGGGATGAGGATGAGGAGGGGGGATGAGGATGAGGAGGGGGGTTGAGGATGAGGGGTTTTTCAGCCCTTCTTTTAAGGCTAAAAAGGTCCCCCTCGGCTTATACTCTAGTCACTCGCCCTAGTGTCTCTCTAACCCTCCCGTGTCTCTCTAACCCCCCGTGTCTCTCTACCCCCCCTGTGTCTCTCTAACCCCCCCGTGTCTCTCTACCCCCCTGTGTCTCTTTCCCTCCCCCCTCCTCAACCCCCCTCCTCCTCATCAACCCCCTCCTTACTGTCTCCCCTCTAAATACTTCCCCCTCACTTACCTGCTTCTTCTCCGGCCTCTGCTCCATCTTGCCGGCACCCGGTATATGCTAATGACGCGGCGTGCATGTGATGTTACATGCGCGCCGGGGTCAAGACGGAGCAGAGGCCAGAGAAGAAGCAGGTAAGTGAGGGGGAGGTATTTAGAGGGGAGACAGTGAGGAGGGGGTTGAGGAGAGGGTTGATGAGGAGGAGGGGGGTTGAGGTTGAGGGGGGTGAGGAGGGGGTTGATGAGGAGGAGGGGGGATAAGGAGGAGGGGGGATGAGGATGGGGGGTTGAGGAGGGGGGGGTTGAGGAGGGGGTTGAGGATGGGGTTGATGAGGAGGAGGGGGGTTGTGGTTGAGGGGGGTGAGGAGGGAGTTGATGAGGAGGAGGGAGGATGAGGAGGGGGTTGAGGTTGAGGAGGGCGGGTTGAGGATGAGGATGGGGGGATGAGGATGGGGGTTGAGGATGGGGCGTTGAGGAGGGGGTTGATGCGGAGGAGGGAGGTTTAGGAAGGGGGTTGAGGTTGAGGGGTGGTTGAGGTTTAGGGGGTGAGGAGGGGGTTGATGAGGAGGAGGGAGGTTGAGTTTGAGGAGGGGGATTGAGGTTGAGGGGGGGTGAGGAGGGGGATGAGGATGGGGGGGTTGATGATGAGGATGGGGTTGAGGATGGGGGGTTGAGGAGGAGGGGTGGTGAGGAGGGGTTGGATGAGGAGGAGGGAGGTTGAGGAGGGGGGTTGAGGTTGAGGGGGGTTGAGGAGGGGGATGAGGATGGGGGGGTTGAGGATGAGGATGGTAGGTTGAGGGGGGGAGGATGAGGATGGGGGGTTGAGGGGGAGGATGAGGATGGGGGTTGAGGAGTGAGGTTGAGGGTGGTTGAGGAGGGAGAATGAGGAGGGAGGTTGAGGATGAGGAGGGAGGTTGAGGATGGGGTTGAGGATGCGGAGGGAGGTTGACGATGAAGAGGGAGGTTGAGGATGAGGAGGGAGGTTGAGGATGAGGAGGGGGGATGAGGATGAGGAGGGGGGTTGAGGATGAGGGGTGAGGTTGAGGATGAGGAGGGAGGTTGAGGATGAGGAGTGGGGTTGAGGAGGGAAGTTGAGAATGAGGAGGGGGGTTGAGGAGGGTGATAAGGGAGGGGGGAAGAGACACAGGTAAGGGAGAGGGGAGAAGAGACACGGGAGAGAGAGAGGGGACACAGGGGGCAGCACATTTCCGACCCTCGGATTATACTCGAGTCACTCATTTTACCCAGTATTTTGTGGTAAAATAAGTGCCTCGGGTCGGCTTATACTCGAGCATATACAGTAATACATTATATATGCATATGATGTATTCAGTGTCCCTTTAGTTACTTCAATTTCCCTGCCCACTCTGTTTCTAAAGACTTTGTTGCTCAATTGTATTACAGCCATTAGGAATTATTATTTATTATTATCGTTTATTTATAAAGAGCTGACATATTCCATAGCGCTGAATATAAAGTTATGTACAGAATGAAAATGATTTAAATTTTCACTTTTGCATGTATAAATGGATAGATAGATGGATAGACATGTGTTATATTATTATTTCTTAATTTCAGTTGTTAGAAGTTGGCTCTAAAAATAGTCAACTACAAAGCAAAAAATGTATGCTCTCCGGGCAGTCAGGTTTTGAACATTTAGATACTGCATTCCACTATAAAAAGCATTATCTTTACAAATGATTTGAGTTGCATGATAGAATATATGATATACATGTATTGTAATTTCTACTGGAGGGCAAAAAAAATGTCGGGTACACACACACACATATATATATATATATATATATATATATATATATACATACTAGAGACTTGCCCGTCAAAAAATGACAGCAATGAGATGTGTATGTTTGGAAAGTTGTTTAATTATTAATATCCGTATTTGACATTCAGGAACCGTTTCTAAAAAATGACGGTCAATAAAAGAAAGTGTTGAAATGCGGTTTGTCACACAATGTGAGTGTACTGTGTGCCTCAAAAAATTGCACACCTGAAAATGAAATCCATATAATACATACATATAATAAAATACACCACAATTAAATAAAATAAAATACAATACAATTAAATAAAATACAATACAACCCTATGTAATATACAATACAACCCTATGTAATATACACGCCAGTATCTACTATACATGCCACTATCTACTATACATGCCACTATCTAATATAAATGCCACTATGTAATATATATGCCACTATATAATGTAATATACATCCTACTATGTAATATACAATACTATCTAATAATACATCCCCCTATCTATGTAATATACAATACATGCTATCTATATATATATATATAGCTACCCTAATTGTAAGGTACAATAAAATAATTAAGACCACTTACCTTTGAGATGTTTCTTCAGATCAGCAACCTACGGTAAAAAAGATTCCAAAAATTAATACAACACATTTACATGAAATACCTAAACATTCTAAACATTGTAAACATTCTAAACATTCTAAATATTCTAAATATTGTAAATATTATACTCACCTTTCCAGCATGTCCCGTTCCAGCATGTATTGTCCTCCGTGTTCCGTCATCCATGTTCCGTCGGCCATCTTTGCGTGTTGTTCGGCGGTAGTCCTGTAAAAAAAAAACATTACATTAGTAAACATAAAGCAAAGTAAAATAAACACAATCTACATTATACTTACCTTTCCGCGATGTCCTGCCACCTCATCTTCTAAGGAAGTATCCGCGCCTTAAAAAAAACAAAAAAAACAATGACGTCTCTGACGCTAATGACCTTCCTTTGGAGTGTTCCAGAGTAAAATTGGCAATGGCGGCTTCTGATTGGCTGAAAAGGCTATCAAATTCAGCCAATGAGAAGACCCCATTTGTGAACCAATGAAAAAAGTATACACCCCAAAATACAACACTTATTGGATAACACACCTTTCAATCTTTATTTGAACCAATCCTAAGGCTTTATTACCATCAGCCAATCACAATGGAATATACCTCCATGTACTGATTGGTGAAGACTTCTGCGCCTTCCCATTGGCTGTAATATTGATTGATTTTAACAGTAGCCAATGAGAATGCGCAAATCCTTCACCAATCAGTACGTGAGGGTGTATTCCATTGTGATTGGCTATTGTCAGTGCAACCAATCAGAATGCGCAGAGGCTCCAACCAATCACCCTGTGCGTCTTGTGATTGGTTTAAATAAAGATTGATAGGTGCATTATCCAATCAGAGTGGGATTTTAGGGTGTATCCCTTTCCTATTGACTCACACATTGGCGCCTCCTGATTGGGTGAATTTGATAGACAGCGTTTTCTACCAATCAGAAGGCGCAATTGCTTATTTTCTTCCTGAAAATTCTCCTGGAACCTCATTAGCGTCAGAGATGTCCGGGAGTGCGGATGTAAGTATATATATATATATATATTATTTTTTTTTACAGGGCGTGGCATCCGGAGGAGGCCGTAGACATCGCTGGGAGGTAAGTATAATGTAGATTATGTTTATTTTATTTTGATGTATGTGTATTAATATTGTGTTTTTTTTAACAGGTGCCGCGCCGGAGAAGAATTTAAAGAATGCCGGACATGACATGGCAATGGCGGAAATTTGAGTAGAATATTTATAATGTATAGAATGTATAGAATGTATAGAATGTCTATAATGTTTATTTTATAAGTATAAACGTGTTGCACTAATTTTTTGTAATTTTTTTTTCGTAGGTGGCTGATCGCAATGGACATCTGCAAAGGTAAGTGGTCAATTTTTTTTTATTTTAGCTTAGACTTAGATTAGTTAATATATAGATAGCATTTATTGTATGTTAGCTAGGGGTTTTATATAGATAGCATAGGATGGATTGTATATTCAATTGTGTTATTTATTTAGATAGATTGGGAATGTATTATTATATAGATAGGATGTGTATAAGATTATGCTATTTATTTAGATAGATTGGGTATGTATTATTATATAGATAGGATGTACGTATATTAGATTATGGTATTTATTTAGATAGATTGGGTATGTATTATTATATAGATAGGATGTATATTAGATTATGGTATTTATTTAGATAGATTGGGAATGTATTATTATATAGATAGGATGTATATTAGATTATGCTATTTATTTAGGTAGATTGGGTATGTATTATTATATAGATAGGATGTATTATAGATTATGGTATTTATTTAGATAGATTGGGAATGTATTATTATATAGATAGGATGTATATTAAATTATGCTATTTATTTAGATAGATTGTGTAATGTATATTATATAGTGGTTGTAACGGATCTACTGGCACCCCGACCGGGTACCTCCGTTGATAGACGCGTCCTAGTTTGCGTCGAGGCCTACAAGCACCGCACCGGACACCAAAACCACCACAGACTCCAAGGATAGTACATCAGGAACAAGCGTTCAGTAGTTACAGCTCAAGGGAGTATGCAGAAGCATAGCAATCCCCAGTATGATATCGCGATCCCCTCAATAACGAGATGAGACTACGTTTTGAAGGGTCAAGTAGAACTAACTTTTAATGACAGGGAATCTCCTTTTATGCAATGGTGCCCTCTGAAGGGCTACACCCACATAATTATCACAACAGCCAATTATATACATGGTTCAACCCCCACGTCTCCTCCCCTCAGATAACAGGTAACACAATTAAAACAGACACAATTTTAACCACATTCTGGATGTACCCCAAATACAGGGGGTACACCTTTAAGTCCCGCACCATTCAATATCTCTCACCCAGGGGAACAACATATACAAAAATGGCATGAATCAGACCAGGGGTTCAAAAGTTAGTAAAAGTATGTTTTTACACATAACACACAGACATTGCACATATCCCCCATACAATACACATATAGGACAATAGGTGAGTCACACCTCCCTGGCAACTTGGATACAATCAGACATTAATTAGATCATTGTTCTTATCAGAGAATGAAAACACTTTGGAAAATGCAAGGATCCTTTACAACTTTCTTATCTCTTGAATCTCTGTAATAGGATTATCTATTAGCCTAGGTCTGCAAAAGTCTGGCTAATATTCTGCAGAGCATAAACCAGCATACATATTGTAGGATCATATTTTAACCATAATAATCATAAAACAGTTTAAAACAGTGATGGGTTCCGCTACAGTGGTGTATTGTATTGTAATTGTATGTAATTGTATTGTAATTGTATGTATTTGTATTCTATGTATTTGTATTGTATTTGTATTATATACATTTCCTTTTCAGGTGTGTATTTTTTTATTTCTGTAGTGAGGGGGGGGGGGGTTGTAATGTTTTTTTTTCTGTAATGTTCCTTTGTTTACTTTTTGTGACTTAGGTTTTTTTATTTTGTGTAATGTAGTTTATTTTTATTTGTGAGTTAGTTTTTTATTTCATGTAATGTAGATTTTTTTGTTGTTGTGACTTTTAGGCTTTTTTATTTTCTGTAATTAGAGTGGTGGGGGTTAATAGGGGGTAGGCAGTGTAGATGTTAATAGGTTAGTGTAGAGGGTGTTTAGTTGATCTTTAATGTTTTATTGGGGGTGGTATAGTGCAGTATAGTGTTAATACTTAGTGTCATGATGGTCCTTGAGGACCATCATGGCACTTATGTGGTTAATGTAGTGTTGTAACAGGCCCATAATGGTGTTAATATACCCGTATAGGACTGATGGGGTTAAATAGAGGTTTATGGGGGTCTGTATTGACCCCCATTAGAGTGGTGGGGGTTAATAGGGGGTAGGTAGTGTAGATGTTAATAGGTTAGTGTAGAGGGTGTTTAGTTGATGTGTAATGTTTTATTGTGGGTGGTATAGTGCAGTATATTTTTTATACTTGGTGTCATGATGGTCCTTGAGGACCATCATGGCACTTATGTGGTTAATGTAGTGTTGTAACATGCCCATAATGGTGTTAATATACCCTTATGGGACTGATGGGGTTAAATAGAGGCTTATGGGGTCTGTATTGCCCCCCATAAGTGACAGGGTTAATGAAGGGCTTATGGGGGTCTGTATTGACCCCCATGAGTGACAGGCTTAATGAAGGGCTTATGGAGGTCTCTATTGACCCCCATGAGTGACAGGGTTAATGAGGGTTTTATGTGGGTCTGTATTGACCCCCATGATTGACAGGGTGACAGTGTATATTTTTTTCTTTTACAACGGGTCCTTTAAGGACCTTTACGGTCCTTTAAGGACCTGTAACGCTGGAATTTTGAATTTTGATTGCAGCGGGGTTCCCCGATCGCGTGCAATCAGGACCCCCACTGCGATGGTTAATGTTGGGTTAATGCAGGGCTCGGAGCTTATCTCAGATCCCCTGCGGTTAATCCGGGTTTCCGATCTTATCTCGGATCCCTTCTTGAGTAAGTTGTAGGTGGCTGAGCGTTCCTGGGTCTTTGAGCCTCAATTTCGTTTTTTTCGGCGGCCATTTTTTCTCTCGCTTAGGGGATTTTCGTGTGTTTGAACTCGGGAATTTGGACTTAAATGGAGGTGTAACTTCACTTTCAGAGGTCCTGGGTGCCCCCCCTTGCTATGGGTAAGCTTTTTATGTCATTTTTGTGCATATTTGGTGTGTTTTCACTGTTTGTAGTGTCGCGCGAGGATCCGCATTTGCGGGGACGTTGGGATGCTCCACCACCGCAAATGCGCCCCCTCGCTTCGCAAGCCCGCAAGTGTGAGCAACGGCCCACAAGCTCACAACTATATATGTGATATAGTGATGTCGCAAACATCAAATTTTGGGTTCGCGAACAGCAACGCGAACTTCCATCAAATGTTCGCGAACGGGCGAACATCGGCGAACCGCCATAGGCTTTAATGGGCAGGCAAAGTTCAAAACCCACAGGGACTCTTTCTGGCCACAATAGTGATGGGAAAGTTGTTTCAAGGTAACTAACACCTGGACTGTGGCATGCCGGAGCGGGATCCATGGCAAAACTCCCACGGAAAATTACATAGTTGATGCAGAGTCTGGTTTTAAGCCATAAAGGGCATAAATCACCTAACATTCCTAAATTGTTTGGAATGACATGCTTTAAAACATCAGGTATGATGTTGTATCGATCAGGTAGTGTAAGGGTTACACCCGCTTCACGGTAACAGACCAATCTCCCCGTTTAATGCACCGCAAACAACCGCAAACAGTCCCTTTGCACAACCACAAACTCCCCATTTGCACAAGGTTGGATACCAAGCTAGCCATGTCCCATGTTCCTTGTCCTCACTGATGTCATTGAAGGTCTCTTCCTCCACTTAGCCACCAAGGGTCCCCGAAAGGTGACAACAAGCCCCCTGGGACGCCTGCTGTGTTTGGTCTTCCAACTCCTCAAAGCCACCTTCCTCCTCTGACTCCTCTTCTTCAGACTCCCAGAGTCTGGGGGCTTCCACTGCCCAGCATGGAATATTATACACAGGTCAGAGTCTGGGGGCTTCCACTGCCCAGCATGGAATATTATACACAGGTCAGAGTGTGGGGGCTTCCACTGCCCAGCATGGAATATTATACACAGGTCAGAGTGTGGGGGCTTCCACTGCCCAGCATGGAATATTATACACAGGTCAGAGTCTGGGGGCTTCCACTGCCCAGCATGGAATATTATACACAGGTCAGAGTCTGGGGGCTTCCACTGCACAGCATGGAATATTATACACAGGTCAGAGTCTGGGGGCTTCCACTGCCCAGCATGGAATATTATACACAGGTCAGAGTCTGGGGGCTTCCACTGCACAGCATGGAAGATTATACGTGTTGCCTCTGTCTGCGTTATTATAAGGCGTGTTCTGTTAAGTAGTACTATTCCTATCGGTTTAATCCCTGTTGCGTCCACTATCAGGGGACGTGTATATGACATGGTTTTTTGGAAGCGGGAGATGGAAAAAGATGCTTGGTCGGTCCTCCCACTTCAAATTTGGGGCACTGCGCGTGCAATCTAAGGTGCCACCAGATATGAGTGTCACTGTGCACTGGCAAAAGTTGTCAGAGTAGGTGCTGTAGGCCTCACACACAAGCCTGTAGGCAGGCAACTGATATTCAATCGATTACAGTCAAAAAAAGGGTTGTTTTATGTCACTGTACACTACGGTTGCACTAGATATGACGTATCACTGTGCACTGACAAAAGTTGGCAGAGTAGATGCAATAGGCTTCACACACACGCCTGTAGGCAGGCAATTGCTATTCAATCTATTACAGTCAAAAAAGTGTTGTTTTATGTCACTGTACACTACGGTTGCACCAGCTATGACGTATCACTGTGCACTGGCAAAAGTTGGCAGAGTAGATGCATTAGGCTTCACACACACGCCTGTAGGCAGGCAACTGATATTCAATCTATTACAGTCAAAAAAGTGTTGTTTTATTTAACTGAGCACAATATAAGCTGCTAGGTGTTAGCCTGTCACACACATACGCTGGCAGGCAGGCATATGCAATTAGATTACACAGAAAAAAAATATAAAATAAAATAAATGATGTTCTAGCCCTAAAAAGGGCTTTTTGGGTTGCTCTCCTTCAGATGGAAGGCTCTGGAAGGGAGTGTATGCTGCTGATTGGCTGGAATGTGTCTGCTGACTGTGAGGTGCAGGGTCAAAGTTTCCTCAATGATAAAGAATAGGGGGCGAGCCCAAAAGCGCATGTGTTCGCCGTTCGGGACATCACTATATATATATAGATATATATATATCTATATATATATATATATATATATATATATATATATATATATATATATATATATATAAAAGATGTAGAACAAGGGCAGGGAGAGATACCAGGTAGGTGGCATTTCTGTACCCTCCATTCTTCCTGCTCTCCTCCCTCCCTCACACACATCCCCTCCCCCTGATATGTTAGGCCTGGCTATTTAGGCTTCACCCCACTGCCTGCCCTAGCCCACCTCCTCAGCACAGCCTTGTATACCACTGCCCCCCTTACCTGACTTCTTGCCACGCATGGGGCTGCTGGGGCAGTGAGACAGTAAAGAGAGCATGGGTGTGGCCTCTGCCTTCTGCACAGGACATGTAAGTTGTGTGTTGCGCTGGGTCCCCTGAAACAGCAGACCCAGGTGCAAAACACAACTTGCACCACCGATATTTCCACCCGTGCTGATATTTGTAAATTTGATTGTCTTAGGAATTGTTTCTATTTAAAAGAAAAACACTCTAATTTAGATCTTGGTAACTGAAAAACAGGTCCTAAATTATTTAAACTGCAAATATCGAAGAAGCACTGTATAGGATGCGAAACAAAAAGGCATCAGCAGCCCGCACTTGTGAGAACCAAAGAGGACAGTACTATCCAAAGTAAGTCTAAGAGTACAACTGTAGAAGCATGGAGATGATAAGACATGCATGAGTAACCTCATTTAAGCGCAGTTTGTGAGTTGGAGACTGATGACTTAAAATGTATGAGTCCATTGTACATTTTAATTCAGATCTATTGAGAAATTAGATATTCATCTAAGTTTTCTGTTTTATTATTATTAAGGTGCGGAGTACAGTATACCGTAGGCTCCCTCGACCGATTTTATAGAGCAGTATTTCTGTTCTGGAAAATGTGAATAGCATTTTTGGGAATTAATCATTTGGTGTTGGATATTGTGGTTTAAAAATACTGTGCTGTAGCATTTTATTTGTCTATACCATATTTTTTTAAGGCTTTTGTAAAGAAACAATTATGTTTTGTGAGGTGAGAAAAAGTTGGTATATTTCTATAATAATAATAATTATTATTATTATTGTTATTATTATTATTATGGTTATTAAAAAATAATAAGAAGAAGCAGAATATTTTGTTGTAGTCTTTAGTTTTACTGTGTGCCACAAGATCCATCAGTAACATATCTCTTTTGTCTTTTTTTTTTCTAGAGCATATGAACACAGTAGTTGTTGAAAACATAGTGGGAATATGACTTTACACTATCCCTACATGTAGGTTCAGTGTCTTTTTACTTATGTGCAAACATTTGCTTGACTTGTATGTTGCTTAAATTCAGAAATAAGATAAACTCAGCTCTTGTTTTCTTGTTTGTTTCTTCTTAAAACCGATCTCAACTGCATAATTTCCAAAAAATATATTTGCAATATTTAAAAAATAATTCTATTTGTTTGACATTTCACTAATCTCTAATACAAAATGCCCATTTTGTGGCGTTTTTTTAAAAATAATAATATCCTAAATGAATCCTCACAAGAGTTGTATTCTAGACATTTAGGCCCCTATTCATTTGAGCTATTGTTGTTTAGTTTAGCCCGTAATGTAGCCCGTAAACTTATTTGCTATTCAATTGGCATCTTTTAGCGAGCCACAAACGATCTACAGTTTGAAAATCCCTGCGGTTGTCAAAATTGTAACTTACAACCCATCTAAGCCTTTGATCTTTCAAGCCCGCAAAAGTTACAATCGCTAAAATCGCGAATCGCCATCCAATTGCTATAATTCCTCAGGCCTGCAAATGTTTTCACACCCGTAAAAGGCAAATGTAGAAGAAAATCCTACGGGAACCAGATAGGACTCGCAAGGGGGTTAAACACCTGTTCGTAGCACAGTAAATGCAAATAAAAAAATCAATACAGCACTTTTTAAAGACGGGGAAATCGATGAAAGACATTCAGATTAATTGTACAACAGTCTCAAGCTCGCAAATCTAGAATATAATTAATTTTTGTATGTTTCATTTCGGTGTCATATTAGTCTCGGTAATCAATGAGTTGATACATATCAGGCCACTCACATGGACCTTTAACATTTCGAATTGTGAGTCTGATCACATATGGGACCTCCAAACGCTAATTGATTGACGTGTAACCATCATTTTTTACTGACGTAATGATGACGGTCTGATTTACTATTGGCTGTTTCTAAATCGGTAGTTACGGCCTTGCTTAATTGATCATGATCAGCTCTGAAATGCTATATACGATTGCATGGTTTATGATTTCTGCTTTCTGCCCATATGTTGCGGGCTTGTTCAGTTGAATCGCTCTGTAATTGTAGCAAATTTCAATCCCGCATAAATATGGCCTGTAAAATGTAATCTGCTGGTTTGCAATTGAATAAGGCCCTTAGTGTACTGAATTGCTGAATATAGTAATGGTATTTTGGGCATAGGGAGTTGAGTCATCTTCTTACACAGGTGTTCTAATTGATACGGTAATGGTTTTATAACTGTTTAAAGAAAATGTGTACAAGCTTTAAATAAAAAAGCACTACCATTAAATGCAATTGAATTGTAGGGGCCAATATTACCCTTATCTGGATATGTTAGTGTCAGTGCAAGGAATGTGTCTTGCCTGTTTCTTACCTTTGTGATCAATAAGCTATCTTGCAAAGGGCACATTGGTTGCTTCCAGGTCACTGCACTAAAATACACACAACATTTTTCAATTCAGTATTTTGCTCTCAGTATTTGATCTTCAAATCAAAACTTGCTTTAGTCGTGAATGTTTGCAGGACTTTATCTTAAATACAATTATGAGAAAAATGAATACAACATTGGGAAATTCTGTTTGACCTTTGTGACTTTCACAAACAAATACTTTTATGCTTTTGAAGAAAGTTTTACAATTTGAAATTCATTTAATTTGTAATTAAACAATCAGATGTATAGCATTAATATAATTCAAAATTGTTAAGTATTCTTAATGCTAATAATTAAATAAGTAGACTGCACATTTAATGGAAGTATAAAATGAGTACCTCCAAATGCAACTAATTGAACACGTAGAAAACAGTGGCATTATTTTTAATAGCAATTAAACATATAATTATATTTTATTAGTCTATTCATGCAGTAAGGATAATTCTTTACAGTTATCTCATTATAAGTTAGACAGTGACTGAAACTTCATAAAAGTAAAGGTTGTAGGTCTTAAATTGAAATATTAAGTTGAGAATCCACATATATGGCAATCTTTTCCTCAAAAATAGATTGATGTAGCTTGATTAAATAGTATTATAAAAGAGAGAAAAATTGTTACTATCTTTCCTATACAAAACTAAACAGGTCTTGCAGAATTGCGAGTTTACGTACCAATAAATAGGTCATATACATGTAATAGTAGCTCATTTCTGCATTTCTCATTTTAAGTAGTAAAGAGATTTAGTGGCAGTCTGGGATAGGGTGCTTCACATTAAGCCAGTTTGAAAAAGTTGACAGGTGAGTAGGAGAAATCCAGCAACTTTTAGTATACAGTTTCTAACAAAAGATCAACTTTTGAACATTTTTTTTAAAATTATGCTAATGTTCACAATCAAAATACATAAGGATAGCTGCAAAGATTTTTGTAGTTATTCAAGGAAAATAAAAGAATAATAGTTAAGAAAAAATCTTAGGTCTTTTATTCTGGGAAGTGTAAACAGATAACAAAAATACTGAAGTATAAACAAAAAGTAGGCATATATATATTTCCTTAAAGGACAATGTACAAGGGAAAGTGCCCTCAGCAGTACTAAGGAACCTAATTAGTGTACAAAGTTACACTTCCGGAAGAAATAACAAACAGCAATTAAAGGTTTTTCTAAGTTTTCTTATTTTTACCTTTTTCTAATCTAACACATGCTGCTGATATCAGAAACACATGTTACATTGAGTCATTCTATACACATACAGATTTATTTTATTTCAAAATAAAACTTGCTGTCCACACTCTCGGAGCTGCTTACATAGGCACAGTGTACCTACCAATAGATACACTGCATTTGGGTATAGATTTTAACTCTTTACTAACCTTCAAGGCAGCAGCATCCCAATGCAAAGATCCACACGGTAGTGTCTGACTCCTCCTGCTTCCTTGTGCAGGGGATTAGACATCCCATGATTCCTTGCTTCAAAATCTGCCATCATAGATTGATACAATGTACTAGCTGCCTGTGATTGACGAAAACAAATTATGAATCTTATATTTAGCAGGGATTTACAGGGGTCTTAACTCTGAAAATCAACTGTTTGCAAACTCAAGAGATTAGCAAACTTTAGGGTAATTATAATAATATTTAAGAAAGGAAAACTGAAGCCTGCAGAAAGTCTTTAATGAATAATTGCATATAAAACTTGCAAAATGTAATAGCTATATTTACATTTTTGCTTTGTAAGATTTATAATCTTAATGGAGCAAATGGCTATCAGATATTGAAAGGGGTTTGGGAGTACTTGTGGACAACCGCCTAGGCAGTGCTCAATGCCAAGCAGCAGCTGCAAAGGCAAATAAAATATTACCATGTATAAGAAGGGTATAGAAGCAAGGGAAGCAAATATAATTCTGTCACTATACAAATCCCTAGTACACCCTCGTTTGGAATATGGAGTACAGTTTTGGGCACCACTTCATAAAATTGACATTTTGGACCTGGAAAGGGTACAGAGAAGAACAACAAATCTAATAGGGGGATGGAGGGGCTAAGTTATGAAGAAAGACTAATCAAATTAAGATTATTTTCTCTAGAAAAAAGGTGTCTAAGTGGGAACATGATATAAATACATCCAGAGTCAGTATAAAGATTTGTCAAGAGAGCTTATTGTGCCAAGAGGTTTTCAACTGACAAGAGGACATCCCTTGAGGTTTGAAGTAAGAAGATTCCACCTTAAAGAAAGAAAAGGGTTCTTCACAGCAAGGGTGGTTAATCTGTGGAATTCTCCACCAAAGGAGGTGGTGACAGCGGATTCGATAGATAACTTTAAAAGGGGACTGGATGTATTTCTAATCAAAAAGGGCATTCAGGGTTATCCTGGATAATTTTAGAGGGAGTATTGATCCAGGGAGGAATCCGATCGACAGTATCTGGGGTCAGGAAGGAATTCATTTTTTCCCTTTGAGATGATTGGCTAAGTTTCACTTGTTTTTTTATTCTGTTTGCCTTCCTCTGAATCAATTAATTATCAACTAATCCACATATTGCAGATCAGAGGAGGTCTTTAAAGGTTGAACTTGATGGACTGAAAGTCTTTTTTCAACCTCAATTACTATGTAACTATGTAACTATGTTGCTCACTATCATGTTTAGTTAATCAAAACACCCTATAAAAAATGTGGCCACAGTGGTCCTTTAATAAGCTCCTGAAGGTATATGCTGTAGATAAACTTAGACATGTATATATCTGAAAGACAGATACATAGATACCACAGCAAATAGAACTTCAAATATCAATAACATAGTATTAAAATTGTTCAAATGAAATAAATCTATGTAACCCAAAATTAAAAAAAGTGCCTATCAGACCTCAAGTAAATTAATAAATGAACAATATGTTCGATGGAAAGCCCATGGATATTGGTAAAACAAACTAATTGTCACAAAGCTACAATATTGCTAAAAACTAATATATTGTATATTATATTTTTTATGTTGAAGGCTGTCCGCCATAAACAGTAATGCTGGCCTTGCCTACATCTCTATCATAGGGTTGAGGCTGCTCTGCCTATTTTATACCTCCATAATACCCTGAAAGCATGTGTCCATGGCTCACTGAAAGAAGAGAAAAATGTGGTTATAGTGTTTGTCCCATCTACTTAGCAAGATGAGGTGCTAATGTGAGGTAGCAAAATAGCATGCACATAGTTCTATGTATTTTAATCTTGGAAAATACATACTTTGTGTTATCTATACATGAAATCTGTTGCCCAGTATTACATTTTCAGCTCAATGTTACATAACATTAATTTTGTTTCAGCTATCATAATATGTAACATTAAGGTAAGGTATTGTGCATATGGTGCAGTAATGTTTGTTTTAATCTAGTAAACCATTTATTTTGTATTTCATTAGCAGTTTAATTCTACATCCATGTATAAAAATTGAGAGCTGATTAATGTTAAAAGTAAATATTTTATTATTCTTTAGCACAAATAGATAAAATGCATTGTTTGCAGACTATTATTAATTGAAACATGTTTCTGACAATGTTTATCCCCAATGCAATATTAAAATAAAATATTTTTCCAATGTGAATTTATTATTAATATAGTGTTAATTGGGGTTTAAAAGTATTATTTGGGCTCCAAACCAAAATATATCGTCTCTGTTCATATAATGATGTTAAAGCTGAGGAACTAAGCATAGCTTCTGAGGGAGAGACATTAAGAATCAATATAACATTTTTAGTATACAATACATTTAATGTTTTTATCATTGTCCAAGGTTTTATGAAGATAAACACATTTTATTTTAACACTTTTTTTAGATAGTCTAAAGATTTGCACATCTGCTATCAGTGAATCTTTAGTCCTTAGGTGTCTTTCCCTTCCAGCTGATCTGCTTCTTTATTTCTACTGTTAGCAGTCCTAGATGACATCACCAACAAACTGTATTCATTGAATCTGCTGTAATCAAGTTCACAATTTTTAAAGTAGTTATTGGACAGACACTTGTGGCTTAGGATATTAGGGACATTTCACGCAATGACATTTATCAGAGGTTATATTTATGTATGTGATGTGATAGCTAGGAACTGATTTACGAGTGAGGTATATGTCTACTAAACATCAAAAATAATGCAAATTCATAATTATTTTATGAGAAATAAATGACCATATATAGAATTGCCTCAGAAGTACTAAATACAAAAATTAGATATTGCTACCTAGAATTGGAATTGTTTAATTTCACAGTGTATTTGCCAAAATAAAATAAAAGCATTTGTCACTAAATCAAAAATAAAACAGTAATATTTTGATCCCATATTTTGTAGAGCTACACAAGTAGTAAAGGAAATGCATTTTTCTGTGCTATAAAATACTCTCTTATCTTACTTAGAAAGTCACAATGGCGAAAGTAATGAAAAGGCACATTTGTGTGTTTTAGACCAGGATAGAAATTATTCATTTTTATTGACAGACTGCTTTAATACATTATTCCTAGTTTAGCATGTGAAAAGGTACTATCATTTTTATTCTACTGGAACTGATAAAGTAGCTCTACATATGGAACATATAGTATCTATTTTTGCAAATGCTAATGTAAGTTTACTGACGTCAGCTCATAAAATTAATATTTTTACATTCCCTTTTTTAAATTAAGTAATACCAAGATTTTATGCAGGTTTTGTGATTCTACTCATGTCTGCTGATTTCCCTTCAACTGGAAGACCTGCTCAGTGGCATCAGTTTGTTAACACCGTCTGCTGAACACTGATGACTCCTGGTAACGAAAATGTATTGTTAACTGAACTGTAGGGAAGGTAGATGAGCTTGCAGCTAATGCATTCTCAAAGCTACACTGCATGAGCAAAGCAGGTGCAAAGTAAAAGCAGTAATACAAAATTGAAAAGACTATAAGTGTTATCATTATTGCATGTGCAAGTTTTCCTCTGCCCTTTCAAGAACCTCCTTGAATAATCTAAGTCTAAAAGTATTGATAGTTCTATACACTGAAATTGTATTGCTTTTTCTACTAGAAAATAGTAGTGTTGAGAGGTGTTACTGGACTTTTTGTGTATTTTCTGAGAAAATATTTTCTTTTAAATGTGCATTGAATAAGTTTAAAATTACAATAATTTATGTTTAATGTTACTGTAAAATACTGTTACTGTAAAATACAAATATCATAATCACATGTATTTGATCACTGGTTATATAAAGTAAGCTGCATAGTAAATCTAATCCTTGAAGGTGTAAGTCAAATGTGTAATGATTTAAAAAAATCTTGAGCAATGGTCAAACATGTGGGATCTAAAATTCAACACTAAGAAATGCAAAATTATGTCAGATAAGCCCAAAAGTAGAATATTTACTTAATGGTAAAATGATCATGTCAACTGATGAGGAAAGGGTAGACTTCAGAATCTGAATATGCATAGCTTACAGTAGAGGAAGGAGAGGGGAGATATGATATCAAACTATATCAAATGATTTAACAACGTTCAAGAAAAAGAGGAATGCAAACACAAGAGGACATGCTTAGAGATGTTGCGATGTCGCGAATAGTTTCTGTCTAATCTAACTTTATTTGTCTCCCTGCTAGCCCCTGCTAGCAAGTGTGTGTGTCAGGCTCACAACTTATACTGTGTGTGCACTGTGCAACCAATACAATCTTGTTTACTAGTTGTCTACTTTAAAAAAAAATGCCAATCTAAGTTCATTTGCCTGACCGCTAGCCAGTGTGTGTGTCAGGCTTACAAGTATTGTGCCAAGTTCAACCAATCCAATCTAGTGGTGTACCAGCAATCTACATTTAAAAAAACAATAATTTTATTTTCTTTAATCTTAGTTAATTTGCCTGACCGCCAATGTAAGTTCATTTGCCTGACCGCTAGCCAGTGTGTGTGTCAGGCTTACAAGTATTGTGCCAAGTTCAACCAATCCAATCTAGTGGTGTACCTGCAGCCTACATTTAAAAAAACAATAATTTTATTTTCTTAAATCTAAGTTTATTTGCCTGACAACCAATCTAAGTTCATTTGCCTGACCGCTAGCCAGTGTGTGTGTCAGGCTTACAAGTACTGTGCCAAGTTCAACCAATCCAATATAGTTGGGGTACCAGCAGTCTACATTTAAAAAAACAATAATTTTATTTTCTTAAATCTAAGTTCGTTTGCCTGACCGCCAATCTAAGTTCATTTGCCTGACCGCTAGCAAGTGTGTGTGTCAGACTTACAAGTACTGTGCCAAGTTCAACCAATCCAATCTACTTGGGGTACCAGCAGTCTACATTTAAAAAAACAATAATTTTATTTTCTTCAATCTAAGTTCATTTGCCTGACCGCCAATCTAAGTTCATTTGCCTGACCGCTAGCCAGTGCCATAATTTTATTTTCTTAAATCTAACTTAGATTTAAGAAAATAAAATTATTGTTTTTTTAAATGTAGGCTGCTGGTACACCAACTAGATTTGCTTGGTTTAACTTGGCACAGTACTTGTAAGCCTGACACACACACTGGCTAGCGGTCAGGCAAATGAACTTAGATTATCTAAGTTCATTTGCCTGACAACCAATCTAAGTTAATTTGCCTGACCGCTAGCCAGTGTGTGTGTCAGGCTTACAAGTATTGTGCCAAGTTCAACCAATCCAATCTAGTGGTGTACCTGCAGTCTACATTTAAAAAAACAATAATTTTATTTTCTTAAATCTAAGTTCATTTGCCTGACCGCCAATCTAAGTTCATTTGCCTGACCGCTAGCCAGTGTGTGTGTCAGGCTTATAAATACTGTGCCAAGTTCAACCAATTCAATCTAGTGGTGTACCAGCACTCTACATTTAAAAAAAACAACACTTTTTTTCTGTGTAATCTAATTTCATTTGCCTGCCTGCCAGCGTGTGTGTCTTAGGCTCACATTGTATACTGTGCCCACTTGCCCAGTCAGTGCCACCACTCATATCTGGTGTAACAGTCAGTAGTGCACATTTAAACAAAGAATACAATTTTGACTGTAATACATTGAATAGCAGCTACTTGTCTGCAAGCGTCTGTGTCAGGCCTACAGCGTCTACTCTGCCAACTTCTGCAAGTGGACAGTGCCACTCATATCTGTTGTCACAGTAGCTTGCACGCATATTACCAATCTTTTTAAACCCTGTAATGATGAATGAGGTCTAGAGTAGCCTGGTTCCCTTATCCTCTACAGGTTGAGACCTAATGTTTGGGTGACTCCAGACCAACACATGAGTACAAGCAGCAGACAAACTCAAAGCCGCCATCCTCCTCCTGGTCCAGCATCATCAGCCACATCAACCACTGCTGTCCTCCTTGCCCCCTATCAACCATCCGCCACTCCGTCTCTCGCCTTGAGCAGTTCCTGCTCATCTGCCCATAGTCAGGTGCCTGTAAAGGACATGTTTGAGCGTAAGAAGCTAATGTCACAAAGTGCCCCAAATTTGAAGTGATACGGCCAACCAAGTATCTTTTTCCATCTCCCGGTTCCAAAAATCCAGGCCTTATACACACCCCCTGATAGGTGCAGTAACAGGTTTTAAACTGATAAGAGTAGTACTTGCAAACACGCCACTCCTATATGGTGGCACCTTTGATTGCACGTGCCGTGCCCCAAAATTGAAGTGATACAACCAACCAAGCATCTTTTTCCATCTCCCGGTTCCAAAAATCCAGGCCTTATACACGTCCCCTGATAGGTGACGTAACAGGTATTAAACTGATAAGAGTAGTACTACTTAACACACCTTATAATAATGCAGAGAGAGGCAACGCAGTGAGAGGAGTCTGAAGAAGAGGAGTCAGAGGAGGAAGGTGGCTTTGAGGAGGTGGAAGACCAAACACAGCAGGCGTCCCAGGGGGCTTGTTGTCACCTTTCGGGGACCCTTGGTGGCTGGGTGGAGGAAGAGACCTTCAATGACATCAGTTAGGACAAGGAACGGGACATGGCTAGCTTGGTATCCAACCTTGTGCAAATGGAGAGTTTGCGGTTGTGTAAATGGACTGTTTGCGGTTGTTTTCTCCTTCCACTCTTCCCTCCCTCTCTTCTCTCCCACTTCACACTCTCCCCTTCTCTCTCTCCCCTTCTCACTCTCTCCCCTTCTCTCTTTCCCTTTCTCTCTCATCCCTTCTCTTTCTCTTCCCTTCTCTGTCTCTCAATCGCCCCTTCTCTATCTCTCACTCTCCCCTTCTCTCTCTCTCCCTCAGGAGAACATGCAGACCAAAAAAGGACTTACTTGTTATTTATCTATTGTTAATATATGTTTCTATGTTTCTAGCCTCACACATTGTCATTCATAAGGAATTCATGGCAGATAACTATTCTTCCTGTTTATTTGTGGAATATACTTTGGTATCCTGGGTTATTTTAAAACTTTACATAACAAGCTATATCATTTTCATCTTTACTCACCTATAGGGTTGCCATGATAGTTTCTCTTCCACCTCCCTTTCCTCAGAGTGTGTCATAGTGTGGGATAGGCACTCAGTACCTTCCACTCTCTAAGTATGTTTTTTATTGGAAGAACATTATTATTATTATTATTATTATTTTCTTTTATTTGTAATGTAACTCGCACACATATTCTGTAGTGCTGTATATGTGCTAAGTACAAGGCAAAACAATTTGACACATTGCAAAAAACGGAGAGCTCTGTCCTTGAGCTTAGAATCAAGTGTGCATAGTGCTTTCCCTAAAGCACCTTGTAAGATTGAAAACTTGCAAACTTACAATTTAAAGGGTTTGGGTGTGGTACATAAGGGTGAAAAATAAGTTGTGCATGTTAAGGCTGAACTTGATACGCTTCTTTAAACAGATGTGTTTTAAATGAGATTTTGAAGGTTTTGTGGCAGGTAGATAGTTTAGTGGAGAGAAGCATAGAATTCCAGAGAATGGGGGCAGCAAGAGGAAAGTCCTGGAGCTAGGAGTGAGAGGATGTGATAAGAAAAGAGGAAGGTCATTAGCAGAGTGAAGAGCGCAGGTGGGTGAGTATTTTGAGACTAGAGCAGAGATATAATTGTCAATAAAGATATCGGAAGAGTTGAAGCTGTAGTAGAGGGTGAGAAGATTAGGAGCTTAGATTTGTTGAGTTTGAGGAGGTGGGAAGCCATCCAGGAGGATATGCTTGGGAGGCAGTTGAATAAGTGGTGCCAGAGAAGGAGACACTAAATGTTCGGTCTTGTAGGTAAGATGTGAACCAAGAGAGAGCAGTGTCACGGATGCCAAGGGAGTGGAACATTTGGATTAGAAGGGGGTAGTCAACTGTATCAAAGGCAGTAGAGAGGTCCAGAAAAATTAGAATTGAAAAGCGACCTTTAGACTTGGCGGTGAGCATGTCATTATTGACTTTTGTGAGAGCTGTCTCCTTGGAATGTTGGGTCCGGAATCCAGATTGGAAGGTGTCAAGAAGGGAGTTGAAGTAAAAAAAATTGGGTAAAGTAATTGTTGATGAGCTGCTCGAGCAGTTTGGAAGGCAGGGAGGTAGAGAAATGGTGTGGTAGTAAGATACAGAAGCAGAGTGAGATTTTTTTTAAGAATTGGTATAATTATGGTTTTTCAGTATTTAGGGAAGGGTTAAATAGATGTGCAAGATAGCTGGGATAAGAATGTAGAGAGGGTAGGGATAATCTCTGCTGGAATAGAACAGGTAGTAAGGTGAGAGGTTGAAAGTTGAATGGAGACCTCTGTTACAAGGACAAAGGAGTGCATATTGGCTGTGGGAGTTTGGAGGGGTGAAGGCGGCTTGTTGTCAGTTAATTCAGAGGAGGTAGTGAGTGAGTTATGGTAAGAGGAAAATTTGTTTCAAATGTTTTTAATTTTCCACTTAAAATGGCTGCCAAAGTCTTCATCCATGAGACAGATAGGGGCAGGATGTGGTAGTGGATAGAGGAGAATGTTGAATGTGGCAAACAAATGTTTGTGGTTCGAGGACTGAGTTGGTATTAATAATGTGAAATAGTGTTGTTTGGCAAGGTTGAGGGCAGAGAAGTAGGAGCGCACAATAAATTTGAAGTGAAGGAAGTCTGCTGAAGTGCGAGATTTCCTCTATAGTCATTCAGCACTGCGGGAGCACCTCTGGATATATCATGTTTCTGTAGTGTGCCATTATTGTGGATGAGAACAAGGGTGTATGCATGTGGTTGTGGGGGCAAGAGTGTCATGGGTGAAAACAAGAGTCGGGTTGTACAGTGAGGTGCCAATGGCAGCACAGGTGAGGGGGCTGAGACAGGGTTGTAATACAGTGGAAAGGTATTGTTGGTCAAGTCCTTGCAGGTTTCTGTGGGTAATGGTGGTCAGGGTTGAAGAAGGATGTGGTGAGGTTGCAGGTTAGGAGGTGGTGGTCAGATAGAGGAAGTGGGCAGACAGCAAGGTTAGATGTTGGAGGTGGGAGCATCAATGGCAACTTTGAAATCACTAAGAATGAGTGAAGGAACATTGGAGGATAGAAAGTGAAGGAGCAAGGCGGCAAAATAATCAAAAAAATGGGAGAAAGGTCCAGGGACTGATAGATCACAGCAATACATAAAGAGATAGGTGAAAAGAGGCAGATAATGGAAGATCTGGGACAGATGGTGGGTATTACGTTGTGTGTGTTCTGGGAGTTTGCTGCTCTGGGGCCTGAGTGTGGCTAATACAAGGTAGGAATGGATGAAAGGCGAGGAGTAGCCAGCAAAATACGGAGTGAAAATGAGAGACGATAAGAGGAGATGAGAGTAGGACTTACAGAAATATTTCTGCTTATGAACTTAAGAAGATGGAGGAGATAGTGACTGGTGAGGAGAACAGGGAAGGTGAAATGGTTTCTTGTTGGAGACATAGGCCCTCATTCAATTGCGATTTGGCCAATTGAATAGGGCTCTAAATAAGCACATAACATATATTTTTTTAAGAAGTTTTTAGTTAGTAAGCATCTATCCAAAAGCAAGGTCTTCACTAACTAAAAACTTCTTAAAAAAATATATGTTATGTGCTTATTTAGAGCCTCATTCATTTGGCCAAATCGCAATTGAATGAGGGCCATAGTGTGGAGAGACTGCAGAGTGTGAGAAAGAGACATGAGGTTCTAAGGAAGATGAAGGTGTGAGGAAACATTTCTGACATAATGTGTAAGCACAAAGCAGTAGAAGGTGAAGGTAATTGTACCTGCCTAATGTATATAATTATAATAGTTTAGTTTCTAGGGAAAATGAGTGGGGGAAGTTTAATAAGATGGGTTTTAATGGGTAAGTAGGTGAACATAACATTATACAAACAAAAAACTAGTATACAATTAAAAACAGACAGTATAGAAACATACGTTAGATAATCTTAAATTATATATCCATCACTTTCATTTTTTCTTTTTCTTTATTAATTAAAACAATTGAACATAAAATAACATTTAATTTGCAACTTCTATACTAATATCCTCTTGACTTTCCAAAACTCTATTGATCCAAGAGGCCAATTTCTTGTCATAATAACCTGTTTTCTAATGAGTGTGTTAGTCTTTACTTTAAGTAGACCTTTAAGTAGAAAACTTTGTCTATTTTCTCTATGTTGATGTGTATTTTCTTTTAAAGTTTCAAATGAAATTACTTTTCCATTTCTAATAAAATATATTAATCTTGTTAAGCAAATCTTGCTCCATATTTTGACGTTTTTAGACTAACTGGGATAATATGATATATGATGAGTCATTGGCTACTTTGGGGTTGTGAGTTGGAATTTATATTTTAATCTATGTCACAGTTTGAGTTAGTTATAAATGGATTAATAGTACCATTTTTTGCATTATTTTGTAAGGTAGCCACATTACGAATATGTATGTAATCCCCGTTTTGAAAGTAATGATCAAAAGCACACATCAAGGCCAGAAAATCACAAATCTCCAACCTCCAAGCCTGTATGACTTTAGAATCAACCTCCATATTTCTTTGAAGTCCTATGGGCTTGAATAACGAGTTACAGGCTTGGAGATCATTCAAGCCCGTAGGACTTTGAACGGAAATTAAACATTAAATAAAGTATTTGATTTTAGGGATATGCAAGCTTGAGAATGTTGTGCTTTTAATCCTAATGTCACCCATTGTGTTCCCCATCATTTACAGTGCTTTACAGTGCTGGATTGAATAGTAATTGCTCAGAATTTGCGGGCTTGAAACACGAGTTACGGGCTTGAGGCCTTGATCATGTTCAAGTACACAAATGCTTAGTGCGATAGCATGGTTTGCAATTATCGGAAGGGGGTCTAACTTGCGCGCCCGGCCAATTGAATAGGTAAGTAAAAGTAGATCTACTGGAGCAAATAGCCCAAAAGTAGCAAATCGGAAAGTTACTTGCAAGTAACAGCCCCAAATTGAATGAGGCCTTATGAGTGTTGGGATGCTAGAGAAAGGGCAACAGGCAATTTCCTAGAGCAGAAGGAAATTTAAATATAATACTGTAAAAATAAAATATTAGAAATTGCTATGGATTTTGAGCCAGTTTCTTATGAGATGTTACACTCACTCTGTACTTATCCAGTGTCTTTTTGTTAGGTATTTGACTGTGCACTTTAAGCTGACTAAAGATATATCGTGTGATTATAGAGCACATCCCCATGAAATACAAATCCAATCAAATAGTTTGAAACATAATGTATATAACACACTCTAAGTAGTGCATCTTCTGTTACTTCAATGAAATGAAAACAATAGTTTAGTTGATTATATACAGTAGCAAATGTCAACAAATGATCTATTAATATGTTAGTAATTATGGATATAAACATTTAAACTATGCTTTGGTGAATTTGATGAGCACATGCACAATTAAGGTAAACTTGTAAACTTTTAAGATAAACTTGTAAACTTTTTTTTCAGAACAATCAATATCAAAAGGTTCACAATGGCTTAATAACTCTAAATGATCATTTTATCTGCAAGAAAAAAATAATTTTATGCCATTACACTTCCAAGCAATAAAAGAAAGTATGGCAGATTATTAAAGTGAAACTGTAAGCACAGTATTTCTCCTTCTGCAATCCCGCTATTATTGTGTGCTAGAGATGTCCCGAATAGTTTGCCGGCGGACTGTTCCCAGCGAACATAGCTGTAACGGCTACCCCGGTAGTGAGAGGGTACCAGCCGTTGGAGACGTCCTTTTCCCTGGCAAGCTGCTGTGTAAAAGTGAAGTTGGTATAATCCCATCCAAGAGTTCCAGAGGGAAAGTCAGGTTCAGCATTAAATATCCATATAGAAGCACTGCGCAGTCTCAGAAGCCCAGACCACCCATATTGGACGACACTTTCTTGGGAGTCAAAGAATACTGACTCTTTATTTTCTTACACAAATATTTATACATCTCTTTGGCCACAGGCAATCCACATCCCCCCTAGTTGGCCACACAATACACATAGAGAGAACAATAGGTGGGGTCACACCTCCCAGGGACTAGCCGGCTACTTTGATTCAATAACAGACATTGATAAGATAATGCTTCTCTTTGTTCCATCTTTCACAATGTGAACACTTTACACAATAGGGCTCTCCTGCCTCTAGGAGACCCTAATAGGATTATGTATTATGCTAGGTGTCTGCAATAGTCTGAGCTAATATCCTGCAGAGGATAAACCAACATATCTACAGTATAGCAATGTGATCATATTTTAACCATAATACTTAAATAACCATAACACAGGGTAAAACAGTGATGGGTTCCGTTACACACCTCCCCCGTGACCATAAGCCGGCATACACGGTCTGATCCCAACGGATCGGCCTGGGGATGTCCGGACAAAGCGATTTGTTGGTCACTTCTACCGTTTGACAACCCATCAGCATTACTGAAATTCACATTTCCTCACACTTCAAGAACAAAACAAACGCACACTTCATACAGCATTCACAGCAATAAACATTTCAAGGAGAGGGAAAATACATTTTACAAACTGGTTTCAGACATATAAATAATGAGGCAGAAAAGCCTCAGCCTTCCAAATGAACTGAAGTCTTTTAGCAAAACCGTCCCAAGTTGCAGAGTACATTCCTCCCCCAGCTCGTGGTCGGGCCCCTATTGTACAGGGCCCACTGTTCTCCCCCTGTACACCCACCCAAAAAAATCCAGGATCCCATCCCAACAGTCCAGGATCCCAGTGTCCAAAAGGTGGGCCAAAATCTCTGTCCCATAGAAACCCCTTTCCATATAAAACGTTCCCGCTCATCCACTCTATCGTCGGCTAATGCTCCGTACTTTTGGAGGTTGGGGTCCTGTCTAGTTTCCCTCACAAGCTCTTCGGGGTTGTCCCACGCTATGGGTCTCTCTGTGGCGGTAGTGCTAAGTGTCTGCTTGTGGCTTACCTGGGTCTCCCGACCTGTTGTAGGATCGTCCTCGGTACGGGTCTGTGAGCGGGTGGTCACGGGACAAGCAGAAGCAGTCGTGGGTAAAAAGGCTGAGGCTAGAGGGCCAATATCATTGCCCAGCACAACCTCAGCAGGTAAATTGTCCATGATGCCTACTGTGGTCTTTCCCGACCCGACTCCCCAATCCAAGTGTACCCGGGCGGTGGGTAAGCGAAAAACAGCCCCCCCTGCGACACGAACAGCAACGGTACGATTAGATACATGTTCTGGTTTCACAAGATGTTTCTGCACCAAAGTGATGGTAGTGCCAGTGTCTCTTAAGCCTTGTGCTATCTGTCCATTCACACGCACCTCTTGGCGGTGATGCTGGCGGTTATCCGTGGAGGCAGCCTGTACGGGGTTGGCCTCATACAAGATTCCCAAACACTCCTCAGGGCTCCCTTTGATTTTCAGGCAGTGAGCAGCAGAGGGACGTGATGGCGGGGTCTCTGTGTGGGGTGTTGTGCGCCTCCATTTGTTATTGGCTGATCTCAAAGGGCAATAACGAGCAATATGCCCCGGGTTGCCGCAGCGATGGCACGTCACTTTGTAAGATTCCTGGGGCTGGTTGTAAGACCCCTGAGGCCGTGGAGGTCCTGGGGGTACTGGAGCCCGAAATTCTGTGCGTGCAGCAGGCATTGAGGTGCGTGGCTCTGCTCTAGAGGTTGGTCGTGTGGACCCTTGGCTCACCTTTCTGGACTCTGCGTATTCGTCCGCAAGCCGCGCTGCCTCGATTAAGTTAGCAGGGCGACGATCTCTCACCCAATCCTGTATGTCTGCCGCCAGATCTTGGAAGAAATGTTCCATCAGGAATTGCTGTAGTACTTCCTCTCCTGTGTTGGCATTGCACCCTTGCACCCAATTTGATGCCACCCTTTGTATCTTGCTGGCCCATTCCATGTGGGAGTCTGCAGCCTTCTTTTTAGACTGCCTGAAGCGACGGCGATATGTTTCCGGGGTGACAGCATATCTGGTGAGCAGTGCAACCTTCACCCGGCGATACTGCGCAATATCTTCCTCAGTAAGCGCCCGAAAAGCCTCATTTGCTTTTCCTGATAGCTTTCCAGCCAAAATAGTGACCCATTGGTCTGGTGGTATTTGGTGTAGTGAGCACTGCCTCTCGAAGTCAGCCAAATATCCATCAATTTCTTCCTCACTTTCCACAAACGCTTTGAAGGCAGTGAAAGGTATTTTCTTTACTGTAGCAGCGGGTGGGGGAGTATGAACTGTATGTGCCAGGGGTTGTCTAGCTCTCGCCAGTTCAAGTTCGTGCCCCCTCTTATTTTGTATCTCCGTTCTCGCTTCCCGGAACAGCTGATCTATTAGCTCCACGGATGTTGCTGGGTACATGGATAATCTCCGCTGAACCAGGTTTGTAATTTCCTCCTCCTCGCTGACAGGGGTAGGTTGGTCCACGACCTCCATGGATCGATCCATCTCGTCCAGCTCCAGTAGGTCAGCTATCAGCTCTCTCCGTGGTCGGTTGTTGGCACTCCTTCCTCTGCTTTCCAAGAGATCCTTTAGTGTGGGTCTTTTCAGTTTAGCGTACTGGGATTCCATTCAGCACTTGCGTTGGGGATGAAAAGGACCATCCCACCGCTGCCAACCAATGTAACGGCTACCCCGGTAGTGAGAGGGTACCAGCCGTTGGAGACGTCCTTTTCCCTGGCAAGCTGCTGTGTAAAAGTGAAGTTGGTATAATCCCATTCAAGAGTTCCAGAGGGAAAGTCAGGTTCAGCATTAAATATCCATATAGAAGCACTGCGCAGTCTCAGAAGCCCAGACCACCCATATTGGACGACACTTTCTTGGGAGTCAAAGAATACTGACTCTTTATTTTCTTACACAAATATTTATACATCTCTTTGGCCACAGGCAATCCACATCCCCCCTAGTTGGCCACACAATACACATAGAGAGAACAATAGGTGGGGTCACACCTCCCAGGGACTAGCCGGCTACTTTGATTCAATAACAGACATTGATAAGATAATGCTTCTCTTTGTTCCATCTTTCACAATGTGAACACTTTACACAATAGGGCTCTCCTGCCTCTAGGAGACCCTAATAGGATTATGTATTATGCTAGGTGTCTGCAATAGTCTGAGCTAATATCCTGCAGAGGATAAACCAACATATCTACAGTATATCAATGTGATCATATTTTAACCATAATAATTAAATAACCATAACACAGGGTAAAACAGTGATGGGTTCCGTTACAATAGCATGTTCGCGTTCGCGGCGAACTGCAAACATATGCGATATTCGACCCGGCCCCTATACTTTATAATTGAGCAAACTTTGACCCTGTATGTCACAGTTAGCAGACACATTCCAGCCAATCAGCAGCATACACTCCCTTCCAGAGCCTTCTAACTCATGGACAGCAGCCATTTTGGAATCATAACTAACTTGCAGTCTTACTGAGAGGAGGCTGAGTGTAGGTGATACTACATCAATAGGGAAAACCATAGCTAGGCTACTGTACACAGTGTGCAATACAGTCCTGAAGGACTGTTTTGATCTCTGCTGCAAGGACACCCCTGTGTCTCTTCCCCCCCCTTATCATCATCCTCCCCTCACCTTAGCACCCAACCCTAACACCCCTCACACTTATCCATAACACCCACCAACCTAACACCTAACCCTAACACCTAACCCTAACACCCCTCACACTTATCCCTAACACCCCTCACCCTAACACCTATCCCTAACACCCCTTACCCTAACCCTAACACCCCTCTCACTTATCCCTAACACCCCTCACCCTAACCCTAACACCCCTCACACATATCCCTAACACCCCTCACCCTAACCCTAACACCACTCACACTTATCCCTAACACCTAACCCTAACACCTAACCCTAACACCCCTTACACTTTTCCCTAACACCCCTCACCCTAACCCTAACACCCCTAACACTTATCCCTACCACCCCTCACCCTAACCCTAACACCCCTCACACTTATCCCTAACACCTAACCCTAACACCTAACCCTAACACCCCTTACACTTATCCCTAACACCCCTCACCCTAACCCTAACACCCCTCACACTTATCCATAACACCTAACCCTAACACCTAACCCTAACACCCCTCACACTTATCCCTAACACCTAACCCTAACACCTCACACTTATCCCTAAGACCAAACACCCCTCACACTTATTCCTAACATGCCTCACCCTAACACCCCTTACACTTATCCCTAACACCCCTCATGCTAACACCCCTCACACTTATCCCTAACACCCCTCACCCTAACACCCCTCACACTTATCCCTAACACCCCTCACCCTAACCCTAACACCCCTCACACTTATCCCTAACACAGGGAGGGTGATGAGGAAGGGGGCAAAGAGACACAGGGGAGGATGATGAGGGAGGGGGTAAAGATATACAGGGGAGGAGGATAAGGGAGGTAGGAGGATGATGAGGGAGGGGGGATGAGACACAGGGGAGGATGATGATGGAGGGGGGAAGAGACACAGGGGAGGATGATGAGGGAGGGGGTAAAGAGATACAGGGGAGGATGATGAGGGAGGGGTAAAGAGATAAAGGGGAGGATGATGAGGGAGGTGGGAGGATGATGAGGGAGGGGGGATGAGACACAGGGGAGGGTGATGACGAAGGGGGCAAAGAGACACAGGGGAGGATGATGATGGAGGGGGTAAAGAGATACAGGTGAGGATGATGAGGGAGGTGGGAGGATGATGAGGGAGGGGGGATGAGACACAGGGGAGGATGATGATGGAGGGGGGAAGAGACACAGGGGAGGATGATGAGGGAGGGGGTAAAGAGATACAGTGGAGGATGATAAGGGAGGGGTAAAGAGATACAGGGGGGTGATGAGGGAGGAAGGAAGAGACACAGGGAAGATGATGAGGGAGGGGGAAAAGAGACACAGGGGAGGATGATGAGGGAGGGGGGAAAGAGATACAGGGGAGGATGATGAGGGAGGGGTAAAGAGATACAGGGGAGGGTGATGGGGAAGGGGGGAAAGAGACACAGGGCAGGATGATGAGGGAGGGGGGGAAGAGACACAGGGGAAGATGATGAGGAAGGGGGGAAAGAGACACAGGGGAGGATGATGATGGAAGGGTAAAGAGATACAGGAGAGGGTGATGAGGAAGGGGGGAAAGAGACACAGGGCAGGATTATGAGAGAGGGGGGGAAGAGACACAGTGGAAGATGATGAAGGAGGGGGAAAAGAGACACAGGGGAGGATGATGAGGGAGGGGGGAAGAGACACATGGGAGGATGACGAGGGAGGAGGGAAAGAGACACAGGGGAGGATGATGAGGGAGGGGGGAAAGAGATACAGGGGAGGATGATGAGGGAGGTGGGAGGATGATGAGGGAGGGGGGATGAGACACAGGGGAGGGTGATGAGGAAGGGGGGAAAGAGACACAGGGGAGGATGATGAGGGAGGGGGGGAAGAGACACAGGGGAGGATGATGAGGGAGGTGGTAAAGAGATACAGGGGAGGATGATGAGGAAGTGGGTAAAGAGATACAGGGGAGGATGATGAGGGAGGTGGGAGGATGATGAGGGAGGGGGGGATGAGACACAGGGGAGTGTGATGAGGAAGGGGGCAAAGAGACACAGGGGAGGATGATGAGGGACGGGATAAAGAAATACAGGGGAGGATGATGAGGGAGGTGGGAGGATGATGAGGGAGGGGGGATGAGACACAGGGGAGGATGATGATGAAGGGGGGAAGAGACACAGGGGAGGATGATGAGGGAGGGGGTAAAGAGATACAGGGGAGGATGATGAGGGAGGTGGGAGGATGATGAGGGAGGGGGGGGATGAGACACAGGGGAGGGTGATGAGGAAGCGGGCAAAGAGATACAGGGGAGGATGATGAGGGAGGGGTAAAGAGATACAGTGGAGGGTGATGAGGAAGGGGGCAAAGAGACACAGGGGAGGATGAGGAGGGAGGGGGTAAAGAGATACAGGGGAGGATGATGAGGGAGGTGGGAGGATGATGAGGGAGTGGGTATGAGACACAGGGGAGAATGATGATGGAGGGGGAAGAGACACAGGGGAGGATGATGAGGGAGGGGGTAAAGAGATACAGGGGAAGATGATGAGGGAGGTGGGAGGATGATGAGGGAGGGGGGATGAGACACAGGGGAGGGTGATGAGGAAGGGGGCAAAGAGACACAGGGGAGGATGATGAGGGAGGGGGTAAAGAGATACAGGGGAGGATGATGAGGGAGGGGTAAAGAGATACAGGGGAGGGTGATGAGGAAGGGGGGAAAGAGACACAGGGGAGGATGATGAGGGAGGGGGGGAAGAGACACAGGGGAAGATGATGATGGAGGGGGAAAAGAGACACAGGGGAGGATAATGATGGAGGGGGAAAGAGACACAGGGGAGGATGATGAGGGAGGGGGTAAAGAGATACAGGGGAGGATGATGAGAGAGGGGTAAAGAGATACAGGGGAGGGTGATGAGGAAGGGGGGGAAGAGACACAGGGCAGGATGATGAGGGAGGGGGGAAGAGACACAGGGGAAGATGATGAGGAAGGGGGGAAAGAAACACAGGGGAGGATGATGATGGAGGGGGGATGAGACACAGGGAAGGATGATGAGGGAGGAGGTAAAGAGATACAGGAGAGCATGATGAGGGAGGGGTAAAGAGATACAAGGGAGGGTGATGAGGAAGGGGGGAAAGAGACACAGGGCAGGATGATGAGGGAGGGGGGAAGAGACACAGGGGAAGATGATGAGGGAGGGGGAAAAGAGACACAGGGGAGGATGATGAGGGAGGGTGGAAAGAGACACAGGGCAGGATGATGAGGGAGGGGGGGAAGAGACACAGGGGAAGATGATGAGGGAGGGGGAAAAGAGACACAGGGGAGGATGATGAGGGAGGGGGGAAAGAGACACAGGGGAGGATGATGAGGGAGGGGGTAAAGAGACACAGGGGAGGATGATGATGGAGGGGGGAAGAGACACAGGGGAGGATGATGAGGGAGGGGGTAAAGAGATACAGGGGAGGATGATGAGGGAGGTGGGAGGATGATGACGGAGGGGGGATGAGACACAGGGGAGGGTGATGAGGAAGGGGGGAAAGAGACACAGGGGAGGATGATGAGGGAGGCGGTAAAGAGATACCGGGGAGGATGATGGAGGGGGATGTTAGGTTATTTATGCCCTTTATGGATTAAAACCAGACTCTGCATCAACTATGTAATTTTCCGTGGGAGTTTTGACATGGATCCCCCTCCGGCATGCCACAGTCCAGGTGTTAGTCCCCTTAAAACAACTTTTCCATCACTATTTTGGCCAGAAAGAGTCCCTGTGGGTTTTAAAATCCGCCTGCCCATTGAAGTCTATGGCGGTTGGGCGGGTTCGCCGGTTCGAGAACATTTGCGACGGTTTGCGTTCACGGTTTGCGAACCGAAAATTTTATGTTTGCGACATCACTATTGTGTGCTATTCAGACATTAAAAAATTCTTAATTCATTCCAAAATATGCATAATGTACAATATTTAACCACCTTATATTTATTCATTTCATTGTCAGTGTTTACAATTACTAGATTTACTGCTCAGATTTATTTTTTGTAGAGTGGAATTGAATTAGATCCAGCCTTTTGTTTGATGCATTTTAACAGTGTTTTGTTTTATTTGTAACTAGCGAATTGCCCGTCAAAAAATGACGGCAATCAAATTGTAAGGTAGCTATTGCTGTTTGGTGTATAATAATGAAATATGTAATACATTAATAAATGAATATACTGTACCTATTTTGAAGCATTGTGATGAAGAGCTGGCAATCTGTGTTGATGTTGCTGCAGCATTAGTGGTGTGGAGCTGCTGTGTAAGCATGCTAAATGTGTGCACTGTGTGGTATGAATATCCGTAGGTCGTTTGTTGCATTTGCGAGTTTGTTGTGGTGTTTTGCGAGTTTCTTGTGGTGTTTTGCGAGTTTAGAGTGCTGTAGCCTCGTTTTCGTTTTGTTCGGCGGCCATTTTTTCTCTCGCTTAGATTTTCTTTTAGTCTCTAAACTCTTTTATTTCCAGTAAAATCGAGGTGTAAGTTGTATTTTTGAGGTCCTGGGTGCTCCCTCTTGGTGTAGGTAAGGTTTTTATGTATGTGCTGTGTGTATGTATTGTGTTTTACATTTTGTAATGTTCGCGAGTTGCGTCCGAGTGTTGCGAGGCCGTAATGTGTGTGAACGTGTGTCGTATGTTGTTTGCGAGTGTCGTAATGTGTGTGTCGTGCTGTGTGGGTTGCGACGTGTAGTTTGCGAGGGTCGCAGTTGCTGGCATGGAGCGCCTTCGGCGCTCCATGCCAGCAACTCCGGCCCTCGCTTTGCGAGGTCCTCAGGTGCTGGCATGGAGCACCTATGGCGCTCCATGCCAGCAACTGAGACCCTCGGCCAGTGCCCTCGCTTCGCGAGCCCGCAGCGTTAGCAACAACTCGTACGCTCACAACTATATATGTGATATGCATTGACAAAGGACCCTTCATCTAAAGGAGTGTTATATTTATATTACTCAACATATACATTTTGTTATTGATTGCTATGCATCTGAACATCTATCACCATATTCAGGGTATAGTGGCATGAAAATCAAAATTCGTTTCCTGGTGCTTTACACCAATATAATATTCAAACATATGAAATATAGGACATTTTATTGCAAAATAAACTACAATGCAATTAAAAATATGTCATGGCACCCTTCATGAATGCTACACCATATATCAACCTATTATACCCATACACTGTATTTGAACCAATAGCAGATTTTTGTCAATATATATTACTAGCGACTTGCCCATCAAAAATTACTGCAACATTTTTTTTAAGCCTGGCAATGCTGTTTGCCATACAATCTGAGCACCAAGGGCGCTCATCATGAGCCCTGAGCTGAGTGCCTTTGGCGCTCATTGTGTGGCTCTCAATGAGTTCCTTCGGTGCTCATTGTGAGCCTCTCCCCTCTCATTGCCATCCTCTCCGCCTGGTCTACTTTACGGGCCTTGCAAAGAGCGCCTTCATCGCTTATTACGAGCCCCGAGCCACTTTCATGCTTCTCAATCAGCACCTTAAGCTAAATATAAATGGCTTTGGCTAAGAGTTACTGGCTTAGGTTAATAGTTACTGGTTTCGGCTAATAGTTACTGGCTTCGGACTCGTATTTATTCTGTTTGAGAAAATTTACATTTTTTTTGGCAGCCATTTTTTTCCTTGCTTAGCCAATTTGCTATCTCTTTAAACCGGCAATTATGGATCAAATTAGCTTGCAACCTCACTCACAGGCTCCCTGGCTGTACCCCTGAGTTGTGTGTGAGGTTTTTAACTTATTTTGTACATTATTGTTCATACTTTTTGGCGCTCTTGCGAGTTACGGGCTTTGGCTAAGTGTTACTGGCTTAGGTAAAGTGTTACTGGCTTAGGTAGTGTTACTGGCTTTGGCTATGTGCGTCTTCAATCTCTTTCCATCTTCCATCAGTGGAACGTAATGGGGCAAATGACATCTCTGACTGGACAGAGGACCCTTAGAGGGACCCTGAAAATGCAGTATTGCGAGAGCTGCAATGAGCACCCTTGGCGCTCATTGCAGCAAAGTGCTCATCTTAAGGCCATGTTCGGCGCTCATTGGAGGCCCGCACATTGCAGGCCATGCTGCGCGAGACCGGCAAGCGTGACAACAACTCGCAGATAATAATAGTTCTATTATAAAGTTGTGTCATTCATGAATTGTGCCATGATATATTTTTAATTGCAGCGTAGTTTATTTTGCAATAAAATGTCCTATTTTTCTTATGTTTGAATATAGTGGCAGTTCTGGATTTCTTGCACCAGTCCTCTTCCATAGGAAAGCTTAACTACATACTGAAAAACTACTCTACTTAAAAATGAATGTGAAAGTTAAATAACACTGCTTCATGAATGGATATTTAATTATAATTATTGTATATGTGTTAATAATTTTCTGTTTAGTTGTTTGCTTTTATTTTTCTTTAGTTTGTTGTATTTTATTAATTATCAAAATACATTAGACAGAAACCATAACATATATAAGAATAAAAACTGCATGTAAATTATAGCTTTACAAAGATTAATATAATTCAGAGATCTGCATCGCCTTAACAATATGCATAGAAGAAAAAATAAATAAAAAATTCCCATCATAACTGTGTTATGCAAATCTGCCATTTATATTAAATATTACAGTAGTGAGAATAAAGCCATTGAGGAAATTATCCACCATATTCTCCCAGCAAATGTTTAAAAAAATCTGGTCTACAAAAAAGAAGAGAGAAAAAAATATATGGCATAGTTTCAGTTCCATTCCTACACACACTGTGTCTCCATAAAAACTCCAACACCTCTCTGAGGTTTTATTACTATATTCCTTTTACACAAATATATTACTCCTTAAAGCCAGAGGAATTACCCCACCAAGTTAAGATAAGTACATTTCCAATACCATTACCTCTTTATAGTCTCACTAGTGACCTGCCCGTCAAAAATGATTGCATGATATAGTGTTATACATATGTTTTGTGTCTGTTTATGTACTATCTCTATGTTTAACATACGTATCTCTCTGTACTTTTCTTTTTTTTTCAAATATGGCATAATTCCTGAAAACAATTACAATTTTTTTTTTTATTCAATCCAATTTGTATTTTTTTCTTTCTCAACCAATAATGAACAGTATCTTTATATGAAACTGCAAACATGTTTTTTTTTCTATACATGAAGATCATAACATTGTACAACCCATCAGCCTTATTAAATTGCGATTCAGCCATATGAATAAGGCTCTATAGAAGCACAGAGCATATTTTTTTAAAGAAGTTTTTAGTTACTGAAGACAAGAAGTTTTTAGTTACTGAAGACCTTGCTTTTGGATATAAGTTCACTAACTAAAAACTTCTGTAAAAAAATATGCTATGTGCTTATATAGAGACCTATTCAATTGGCTAAATCGCAATTTAATAAGGCTGCATATTTTTACATGTCATCTTACAATTTGAATAATTCAGTAAACCTATAAAAATATAAAACAATGTATTACATGCTATTTTAATATGTTTTTTGCTACACAAATAATGAACAATGTATTCTTTTAAAACTGCAAACATTTTTTTGAAACATACATGAATATGATAACAATGTACCACAATTTGAATAATTCAGTGAACTTTTTTTTTTATTACATTGAATTTCGATACCTTTATCTCTAAACAAATCATGAACAATATCTTCATATTAAACTGCAAACACCAAATATTCTTACATGTCATATTCCTTTGTTTTATACAATAAGAATAAACATTGTTTATATGCTAAACCAATAAATTATAATTTACACCTATAGAAATGTCATGAAATCACAAATATATTAGTAACACATGTAAAATGTATACATATTCACAAATGTTGTCCATTCAACATAGTATCTATATATAAGGTCATATAAGGTTTACTCTTTTCTTTAACCTTACAAAACCTCATCATATACAATATACTCTACCATTATCTAATAGCTCACCCTGACTTTCTGTTTTTTTTTAACAAAAACTTTAATTTCTGATGGATTTTTGCATCGTGAAAATGCCACATAGAGTTGTCCATGGGCAAATACTGGTTCCTCTAAAAACAGGCCAACAGACTTAAAAGTTTGCCCTTGCGATTTATTGATAGTCATGGCAAATGCCATTATGATTGGAAATTGTCTCCTTTGAAGTACAAAAGACAAACTACTTTCACTTGGAGCCAAATCTATTCTTGGTATGAAAACCTGTTCACCTTTATGTGTACCATTCAGAATTTTAGCACGTATGAAATGCTCTCCTAAATCCTGAACCATTAATCTGGTCCCATTACAAAGTCCTTTTTTTGGGTTCATATTTCGCAGGAACATGACAATTGCCCTTTTTTCAGCTGCAAATTATGTGGTGGTATTCCAGATGGAGTTAATGAATTTATAAATTCAGTTGCAAAGTTTGTCTCACTATGTCATCAGCAAGTACAGAATCCGCACTGAAATAAGTTTTTTTTTGTTCCATCTATTAATTCTAAAATTTCATTTCAGAAGCAATGCCTCTTTATTTTTCGATGCTAATATTACTTTATGTTCAAGCTCTTAGTTATCATTGTTTATTATTTCATTTTGGAATATTGCTGATATTAGTGAATCTTTACCAATCATTGCAGATGGAATTTTCATAGTATCCTCAGGTAAATTACTTATTACCTCTGTTTTGTCTTCGCCAATTTTAATTAACCACTCATTTAATTCATTATGTCCTTCTGATCTCAGATTTTTTTCTAATTTAAGATGTGTAAATATTTTCCATTTGGAACTTGACTTTATACATGTTTCCACAATGTCTGTCCGATTTCCATGGACAACTATAGGTAATGTTTGCCTAAAATCCCCAACATCACCTTTCCCCCAAAAGGCAAATCATTCGCCATGACTTCATGTAACAAACGATCAATACATTGCAGAGCATGGAATGACATCATTGTTGCCTCATCTATTATAATTAATTTACATTTTTGTAGCTTTTTAGCTTGTAATGATGTCATTCTAATATCTGACACTGATGTTTCCAAAATGGGAACTGGAAGTTTAAATCCACTATGTACAGTTCTACCCCCTTCCAACAAAAGGGTAGCAATTCCAGTGGTTGCAAAGGGAAGTACTATTTCAACTTCCAATGTGGCTTAACAATGATTTAAAGATCAAGATAGAGAGTAAAAAACAGGCATTTAAATTATACAAACAAGAGGGGACAGAAACTGCTTTACGGGAATACAAGGAAATCAACAAGGCTTGCAAAAGCAGGATTAGACTGGCTAAAATAGAAAATGAAAAATGTATTGCAAAAGAGAGTAAGACTAACCCTAAAATATTTTTTAAGTATATTAATGGGAAGAAGGCGAGGAAGGAAGCTATTGGAACATTACAGGCTGTCTGAAAATTAGTGACCAGGAAAAGGCAGATGAGCTGAATAGGTTTTTTCTTCGGAATACACAAGGGAGGTACCAGTGGTTGGGACACTGCAACATAATGGGGCTACACTACCTTTACCAAGTAATTGGTTAACACAGGCAGTAATCCAAAAGAGGTTGGAAAAAATAAATGTTAATAAAGCCCCAGGTCCTGATGGAATACATCCAAGGGTACTAAGGGAACTGGGTTCTGTAATAGCCAAACCATTAAAATTAATCTTTTAAGATTCACTCAACACAGGGTCTCTACCAGATGACTGGAGAAAAGCTGATGTGATACCTATATTTAAAAAGGGAGCAAGAGCAAATCCGGGGAATTATAGACCAGTGAGCCTCACTTCTGTAGTGGGGAAGCTTTTAGAAGGGTTAAAAAGGGATAATATACAAGAATATGTCTATTTGAACAGGATTATAAGTAGGAGTCAACATGGATTTATGAGGGATAGGTCATGTCAACCAAATCTAATTAGTTTCTATGAGGAGGTTAGTGAGAACCTGGATCAAGGCAACTCAGTGGATGTATTTTTGGGGGATTTTGCAAAGGCTTTTGATACAGTGCCACATGGGAGACTATTGTGCAAACTAAGAGATACAGAAATTGCATTAAATATCTGCTCATGGATTGAGAGCTGGAGAAAAGACAGGAAGCAAAGGGTTGTTGGAAATGGAACATACTCCGATTGGACTAATGTGGTAAGTGGGGTTCCTCAGGGTTCAGTATTAGGTCCTCTCCTTTTTAACATATTTATTAATGACTTAGAGGTAGGATTGGAGTGTGGTGTCTCCATTTTCGGTGATGACATGAAGTTGTGCAAGTTAATTAAATCAGATAATGATGTGCTTTCCCTCCTAAGGGATTTACATAAAATTGAGGAATCACAATCTACATGGCAGATGAGATTTAATACGAATAAATGTAAAGTTATGCATCTGGGAAGGAAAAATAGCCATGCAATTTATAATCTTAATGGAGCAAATCTAGGTGTATCAGATATTGAAAGGGATTTGGGAGTGCTTGTGGACAACCACCTAGGTAACAGTGCTCAAAGCCAAGCAGCAGCTGCAAAGGCAAATACAATATTAGCATATATTACGAAGGGTATAGAAGCCAGGGAAGCAAATATAATTCTGCCACTATACAAATCTCTTGTACACCCTCCTTTGGAATATGGAGTACAATTTTGGGCACCACTTTATAAAAAGGAAATTTCAGAGCTGGAAAAGGTACATAGGAGGGCAATAAAACTAATAAGGGGAATGGAGGGGCTAAGTTATGAAGAAAGACTAACCAAATTAAACTTATTTTCTCTAGAAAAAAGGCATCTAAGAGGAAATATGATTACCTTCTATAAATACATCCAAGGTCAGTATAAAGATTTGTCAAGGGAGCTTTTTGTGCCAAGAGATTTTAAACTGACAAGGGAACATCCCTGGAGGTTAGAAGTAAAAAGATTCCACCTTAAAGAAAGAAAAGGGTTCTTCACAGTAAGGGTGGTTTATCTGTGGAATTCTCTACCAGAGGAGGTGGTGACAGCGGATTCGATAGATAACTTTAAAAGGGGACTAGATTTATTTCTAATCAAAAAGGGAATTCAGGGTTATCATGGATAATTAAAGAGACAGTATTGATCCAGGGAGAAATCCGGTCGCCGGTGTCTGGGATCAGGAAGAAATTGATATTTTTTTTTCCTTTAAGACGATTGGCTAAGTCTAGCTTGGTTTTTTTTCTGTTTGCCTTCCTCTTGATTAATTAATAATAAAAGAAAAAAAAATTAATTAATAATTAATTAACTAATTAATTAATAGTTAATCTGCATATTGCAGATCAGAGGAGATCTTAAAAGGTTGAACTTGATGGACTTAAAGTCTTTTTTCAGCCTTAAATACTATGGCCCTCTTTGGCCAATTGAATAGTGCTCTAAATAAGCACATAACATATATTTTTTAAATACGTTTTTAGTTAGTGAAAACCTTGCTTTTAGATAGATGCTTACTAAGTAAAAACTTCTTAAAAAAAATATGTTATGTGCTTATTTAGACCCCTATTCAATTGGGCAAAATAGCAATTGAATGAGGGCCTATGTAACTATGTAACTATGTAACTATGTAACCTTGACTTTGAATTAAACTCATCAATAAATGACTTAGATAAGTTTTGCCCGATCCTCCGGGTCCATCTAGATAGAAATAATGCTCCTTGAGCATTTCATTATCGCTTGCTTGTTGTATGGCTTTAAATGCTTCCAAATGCAACGTATTTAAAGTGGCTATTTATTATTCTGCTTTTTGTTTTTCCACATCAGAGTCATACTCTTCAAAGTTAATTTCATCTATAATTCCTGGATCTGGCAGATTAAAAGTTGCACAACTTAATCCAAGACAAAGAAAGACTTTCCATTATTGGATTTTATTCTCCAATGGACTCACTGTAACATTTCAAAAAGTCTTCACTCCTATTTAATTTAAATGTGTTCCAGAAAAATAATGCATTCGGTACATTACAAAATATACAAATGAATGCAAACTGTTCACTTATCTGCTGTGGCATTTTACATAGTGCTGATTCTTCTCAATATCTCTCCCATTCTGTATCATCAGCAAGGAAGTTTCTTTGTCGCACAGCTAATTGAATTGTATCATAAACTATGTAATTCAAATGTATGCACCAGGAACATTTAAAAGGTGTTAACATAAGCCCAAAAGTTTGATGTCTCTTGGACTAACAGTATAAATTCTGGGAATAATTTTATTACCACTTCTTTTTCATTGAAGCGCATTAACGAAACCATAATGATATGGAATCTCAATGTATAAGTATTCCCTTGCCTCACTGTTGTTACAATTTAATGTAAACCAAGCAGTAAGTGTCGTTTCTCAATGTTCATTTTTTTCAAGAGCATTTCTTTCATTGCCAGCATTAAAATAAACTAAGTGTCTTTGTGGCAAATGTGCAGCTAATCAATATACTGTATGTGACCGATCACGCATTTTAAATTTCAGAAGGTACCACATTGCTTCTGGAGCACTTACATAGCGTGCATCTACGTGACATGAAAGTTCATAATGTACAATCTCATTGTCTTCTTCATTTTGTCCACTTTGCACCACCACAGTTGCTGCATTATATCCTTTGTAAATATATTTATACACATATTTAATTGATTTTATAGAAGTGCAAGCTTCCTCGTTTATGTGTGCATTGTACTTCATTAGCAAATGTGGATTATATGGGACAACATATCTGTTATCTACATTTTTCCCCAAAATAATTACAGGTTTACCTTCTCTTCTTCCATACAATGGATATCCATCACAATTTGCAAAAGTTTTCACTCTAAATTCTTTAGGGAAATCTTTTGTGCATTTATTATTTTCCATACATGGTGACTGCGGAGTTATATCTCCACATGGTCCATGAATTATGCAATGTGTTACAATGTCATTTAGTGTTGCATGTTTTTGTGGATCTGGTAGTTCAGCAATAATAACTGAATCCACTCAATCTGCAGTATTCAATGTATCTTTTTCTTAAAGTATCAAACAAATATGTGCATGTGGAAGGCCTCTTTTTTGAAATTCTATAGTATAAACATAATCCACACACTTCACATATAAATGAATGATAGTTATGTCATGTATTAATGCTGATAGTTTCATTTTGAAGACACTAACCACTAAATTTGGTCTATCAGAAGCAGTTTGTCCAGTTTTACAATTATCAACAATCTCTGACCATTGTAGATTACATGTAAATGGAATAAATAAATCTAGTTTCCTAAATTTTGTAACAATAGCCATAGTATCATTGTATCTTTCTCTCATATTTCAAGCAGATCCTTGGAAAGAAGATAGCAAAATCATGGCTCGGCCAGCTGGAAATTCTCTGTTTGTAGCAACTTCAACTACATAATCCATAAATCCACAACACGTTGTTTATTTTGTTGATATTTTATACAATTTTGATTATTTGCTTCTACTTGCAGATATGAATGAACGATCTATTGTTGTGTTACTTTTCCACCATATAAAATGGGATTAAATGCATCCCAAATTGCAGTTTGAGCAACTTTAAATTCAAGCATTGAAATAGTATTTCTGACACGTACTTTACTTTTTGGATAACTGTCAAGTATTAATTATGGTTGCCATCCTGCTTCATCATTGGGATAAAAATTGGATTTGTCATTGGATCCAAATTAGTACTTAAGATATTTATGTTAATGAAAGGTTGATCTTGATTTTGTGGATATATTTTAATATCCTCCTGAAATGGTGGTTCCCCCTCGTCATTTTGAAACACCATTGCAACCTCATTAGATGAATCACAATGGCGATCTCTTCTAAGAACCATATTGACTCTTGGGATTGGCAACTGTTTTTATTCAGCATGAATTTGTTGTTCACGTTCTAGTTCTGAGAATTTTTTTATAAGTTTGAATATATGGGTTTTTGGCCATAATGTTATCAAGCCCTTTAAAAACAGTGGCTAAACGTTTTTTTTAGTTTCTGAAAGCTTCATACATTGTTCCACAGCTTCCATTGTATCTAGGACATATAGTTAAGTAAAGTTTTTTTGCTCTCCTTCTTCTGGGTTTAAATGCGAAGTATGGTGGTAAATTTGACCTTGGACTTTAAAGCAGTAAGGGCCATGTCCTGAAACATTAGCAGCTAATTTTGCACCCATAGAAACAAAGGAAATTGCACTGTTATAATACTGTATGTTTTGTTTGAAATTAGTGTAATTTGGAAAAGTATGGTCACTCATTATACTATTTTTCTTTTCTCTACATTTTCCTTTTCTTTCCAAGTTTCTCACGTCCTTCTTCTCTTAACCTTCTCTTAGTCTCGGTGACTATCGATCTCTCCATCTTTGTTTGCATTCCCTTGCCAGACGTTGTTTGTATTTGTTTTTGTTTTCTTGATTATCAGACATTGTAATCTGTAATTTTCATTTTATTTTTTTATTTTTAGCATATTAATTATAATAATTAGAATTTTTAAATGTTACTAATATGTTTCTGTAGCTTACCTGCAGTTGTAATCAATTAACAAATGAAACTTTTATTTTTCTCCACTCTTCTTTTCAACTTCTGATGGTATGTCAATTCTATCCAGTGTTTTATTTAACCTGGAAGAGAAATGTAAGCGTCATCATGTGAAACCTATGTTCCAATCTTATTAATTATATTTGTTATGTTTAAACAGCAGTACAATGCATTGATTTTTTTTTGTGGTTTATTTCAATTAATAGTTAATTCATCCTATCACAAACTACAAAATTATTAATATCTGCCGCGTCTTCCCTATACTGATTATGTTCTCTATTAATATACTTTCAGTAGACCACAATTCCCAACATTAATTGATGTTCTTGCAATTTGTATCTATGTACTTATTAATTAACTTGCTCTTACTATATTTTTTTATTTATTTTAAAATTGTTTATTCAATTTTATAATTATTGAAGAAATAAATATACTGTACCTATGATCTCTAAGTAGTTGAAGGGAAAATCATGCAGAGCTGACAGTCTGTCTTCATCAACGCCCACTGTAGGCAACAAATTCTGTGACACTGTGTTCAGCAAGTGTCTTTTCAAATTGATAGAGAGCTGCAAACTATAAAATCAAATAAAAACAATTATTATTATTTTCTTGAATAATAGCCTACTAATTTATCTCTTTTTTTTGTTTGTTTTAGCTTTAAATGTATTTTTTATAAATTTGTGTACATTTTTCTTTATAAAGCAACAGTTTTCTTTATTCTAAATATTGCTATCCATGCATAATGTTGTTACCACAAATATTTCATAAAGTTTACTTTAAATTTTAATAATTTTCTAATTTTTTTTAAATTAATTAATGAATTAATTACGAAGTAATTATACTTTACCTATTCTCTGTAATTTTATGTAATCCAAATCCTATAGAGCTAACAATCTCTCTTCAGAAAGTATGCCAGCAGATAGATCTCCAGCCATACTGTTCATCACCTGAGGAGAAAGTGAGAAAGATCGGGATATTGTCCAGTATATATAGCTGCAGTCGCAAGACAAAACCGTTGGTTTAGGCACGAAATGCACTGTGCATGCTCTATTTTGCATTTAAGCTGCAATTTGTGAGTCTCAGAACCTTGAGACATGCAAATACTCCCACTTTGCGGGCCTAGCAATCAACAGCTATGCCACATTTTCCGTCCCTCGTTATGGCTTTTTTGAGTTTTCTTCCCCTGTGTCTCCTTCCCACTCTCTCCTGTCTCTATCTTTCCCCCCTCTCCCCTGTCTCTTTTCCCCCGTGTGTCTCTTTCTAAGTTTCGTTGCTCATCGCGGGCCCATAATTTTTAACATAGCTTGACTGACAAATCGGAAGTATGACAACTATATATGTGAATACCAAGTAATCCAGCCCCTTTCCATACCTACATGATAAGTTGTATTTTATATTATTACTAACCATTATACACATGGTTGTTTCCAATTATTTGCTGTTTTTTAGTTTTTTGTTGTACAAATATGTTTGTCAAGTTTTTTTTATATTTTATAGATAAGACTCAATGGAACGGTTTATCACATAAAGAGAGCTAGGAAAGTCTTAATTTGAGAATATGAAAAAAACTGGTGACATCTGATATTTAAAACTTATTTCTGCAAAAGTAACAATTGCTCTCTGCTGCCATTTTGCAAAAGAGAATTGTCTAATTTTAACTGAATACTTTGGATAAGTAATGTGTATTATCTGTTTCCCTTTTGAATCACTAGCTTGAATGAGATATACCATGGCCCCATTCAATTCCAAGCCCATCATTACAATGCCTGTGGGTGTAAGTCTGCCGGTTAGAAATATGTTACAATTCCAGGTGTATTCAATTGACTCAAGCCCTCAATTAAAGGGCTAAAGCCTAAGACTGTAAACCATGAACCTGTACTTAGCATTTCAGGGCATGATCATGATCAGTTAGGCAAGCTGTAAGTTGCAATTTAGACATAGCCAATAGTAAATGAGAACGTCATCATAACGTCAGTAAAACATGGAATTTAGACTACAATTAATTCCATTTATAATTCCAATCTGCAATCGACCTCGCAATCCAAGAATGTAGAAATCAATAAAAATCAATAAATAAACTGTTCTAGTAAATGTGGGTGGCCTTATATGTAATAACTCCTTGATTCCTGGGATCAATATAACACAGAAATAAAAAGTAAAATAATATATTTTTTATTGCAGATTTGCGAGATTGAGACTGTTGTGCAATTAATTCTAATGTCTTTCATTGCTTTCCCAGTATTTTAAAGTACAGTTGTATGTTTATATTTGCTTTTGCAGTTTTACGAACAGGTGTTTAACCCACTTGCGAGTCCTACTCATAGAAATGTTTTATATATTTGCCATTTACAGGTTTGAATTCAATTGCGGGCTTGAGGAATTGTTGCAATTGAATATGGATTTAGCATTTTTAGCACTGGTAACATTTACGGGCTTGAAACATCAAAGGAGTAGATAGGAGAGAGTTACGTTTTTGAGAACTGTAACTTGCAAATCGATTGTGGGTAGCTGGAAGAAGCCAATTTAATATCAGTAACTTTTTCAGGCTACATTACGGGCTCCAGTAATTACAATTTGGCCAATTGAATGGGCCCACATTTATGGTCGCTCAAGATAGGCAGGTCATAACAGATTGGTCAGACAAATCACTGTACACTGGAGAAGGAAGCATCTTTGTCAAGAAAACCTTATGAAAAAGCACAAGATGTGCCTGACATGCTGCAGTGCATTGGGTTATGGAGAGTCAAACATGACTGAACGACTAAACAAGCCATAGAACAACAGAAAACCACTTTAGTGGAAATTATACCTTTAGTGGCTAACCATGTAAGTTTCAAGCTCTAAGGGTTATTATAACACCTTAATAAAAAACATGTTTTCAAATGAAATCTAGAATAGCTGCTATAGATACGCATAATTGGAATGTAGCTTAACATTGGCTATAAATACAATTCACACTGACACATGTGTGGAGAAACAAAGTCTTTGATCCATTAGGTGTGAAATATTTCTCAAGTGTTTGAGGCAAATAGTCCCACAATAATAATGAGGGCATTCACTTGATATTAAGCAATGTGAAATAAATCCTCATGATTGATAACAAATCAATCAATATCCTAAAGTTTCTGCATATTATTTAGATATAAACATAGTTTACACTTAGGTTTCATGCATTACTCCCCCATTGTTATGCATAATTCTAAATTATTACTTTATGCATATATTTGTGCTTCCTTAGCCTAAGCCGATGTATATACCTTTCTGTTTAGTATGAAACCTGAAACTTTTTTTGGAAAATATGACATATGATCTTTTTTTGCAAGATTATATATCGGCATAGCATATTCTAAATATGCTGAATCCTATGCTGTTTTACTGGTTGTCTTATGTACTTTTAAGGATCTTTGGCCCCTATTAAATTGCGCAATTGTTGTTTTCTGGAGCCCGTAATGTAGCCTGTAAACTAATTTAGTATTCAAATAGCGTCTTTTAAAATCTCTGTGGTTGTAAAAATCGTAACTTACAACCCATCTAAGCCTTTGATTTTTCAAGGCTGCAAAAGTTACAATCGCTAAAATCACAAATCGCTATTCAATGGCTACAATTCCTCAAGCCCGCAAATATCTTCACATCCGTAAATGGCAAATGTAGAAGAAAATCCTAGGGGTAACAGATAGGACTCGCAAGGGGGTTAAACACCTGTTTGTCGCACTGTAAATGCAAATAAAAAATCAATATTGCACTTTAAAAGATGGGGAAAGCGATGAAAGACATTAGCATTAATTTCACAACCGTCTCAAGCTCGCAAATCTGCATTAAAAAAAATATATTTTTTAAGGTTTCATTTCCCTGTTATACCAATCTCAGGAATCAATGAGTTAATACATATGAGACCACCCACGTGGACTAGAACAGTATTGCCATTCATTTTTATGTTTTTGTACATTGCCGGATTGCGAGTCTAATTGCATATCGGATCGCTAAACGCAATTGATTGATGTTTAACCTCCATGTTTTACCAATGTAATGATGATGGTCTCATTTACTATTGGCTGTTTCTAAATCGGTAGTTACGGCCTTGCTTAATTGATCATGATCACACTCTGAAATGCTTCTTACAATTGCATGGTTTACGGTTTCGGCTTTCGGCCAGTAAATTGCGGGCTTGTTCAATTGAATCGCTCTGTAATTGCAGCAGATTTCAAGCCCGCAGATATACGGCCTGTATAACGTAATCTGTGGGCTTGAAAGTGTATAAGGTCTTTTTTGTTTTTGTTTTATCCCATTCTTTAATAAAGTATAGTTATGCAGATACAGTTTGTCAAACTGAACAGTCTGATTCTTATTGTCATTTTATGCATGCAGTCTTTTTTTTCCATATTAGGATTTCTTCCTGGCTACCTGAGCAGAGAAGGAGCAACATCTCTTAAATGTGTGTGTTTTTTTTAATTACAACTGTGTGGTATGATTTCAGAGTTAGTGTCCTGCTGTTAAATATAAAATCTAACTCATTTTGCACTGAGCAACTGGCAATCATAAAGAGAAAGGTTCCAAATACAATTAAAAATATGGTTATGCTTGTACCTGTCTATAGTTTTCAATTTTTTTGCAAGGCTAACAGATGGTCATTTCAAGCAAGGGTAGGTCCAGAAAATCACTGTTGACAAACATATTTAACTTCCAAGACTCAAATATCCATAATGACTGTAAATGTTCCATGCAAGTCAATGCTTTCTAGAAAGAGATTATTGTTTAGTTTAATTTAGAAAGGGTTACTCGATCTGGTGTTTTAGGGAATAGAGTTTAAATAAACATTTTTATGATGAATTACTATTAAAATGTACACCTGAACACTAGATTTATAATAAAATAGAAAGAGCTGTAAACATCAATAGCTGCCAAAATAAAATTCTAAAAAAAATCAAAAGTCCTACAATAATCAACCAGTTCAGGCTCTAATTATCTTTGTTTAAGTAAATTGGGCTAGATTTACTGTGCCTAGTCATGATGGGCAGATTGTTAGATTGTTGTTGACATAAGTCTGAGTATTAACTTATTTGTCTGAATCTGATGTATATGCTATCTATTGAGAATATCATTGATATTTACTACTTGAGTATACTGCTGATGATATGGTTAAACTATTGGAAATGTATCCATCTATATAATGTTAAATCTCAGCCAGTTCAAATTACTATACCTATATCATGTGAATTTGTTTTATTAGCAAATCTATTGATATTAACATAGCCGCTTTAGATTGGTGTGGATATAAGCCTGAGTTGATAATAACATTGAGAATTTACTGAGTCTGATTTTCATGCTATCTCCTTAGCAGGAGAGGGATCTTATATTTAACACATTATTTTCATCCTCCGAAATATCTTTCAAGATTGATTAAATTCTTATTAATATTTTGAATGAACAAGAGTATATCATTTCTCAAAGTCTTATTAAGTCTGGTATCTTTTGTGAACTTACTGTTGTTTTTCCAAGCTGGCTCCCTGGCTCTAATCTTTGTGTGTTTACAAGTTCTCAGCAGTTTTGAACATAAGGCATTTTTTAATAATATATAATAACATCACAAAGGATAGAAAGATACAGGACCTTATTGTGGACCATATTGTGTACCTGTTTACAGGTGATCTTCATAATTCATGTGATGAGGGGTTAAAATGTATTATTTATTTACTCTAATCACTCTTCTATACACTATTGACTTGCACTAGTTGGTGGTGCGCTTCTCTTCCCGGGTCCACTTTTTATCTGTTACATATTTTGATCACGTTGTGAATAGTGGTCAGTGAAGAAGCTGCAAACCCAGTTTTGCATTGGGGCCCTGTAGAGGTGGTTTACGGATTCTCTGGACATAAAGAAGTTTTTCAACAAAAATTCACGACAGTAAATAATGAAACTGTGCAAACATCTGGAATCATAATATATGAGTTTTGATTTTCTGTGTTATCTAACACACATGGGACCGATACCCTTTTTACTATTGGACTGTCTTTGATGTGGTTATCTTCTTTGTTACACACTGAGGTAGTATATGCTTTCACTAGTATTGCTACTAACACAGATGGTTTTCAAACTTCCCTTCACTTATACTTTTTTTTTTTTTATTCTGTCTAACTTAATCCTCTAAATTAATGGAGATGAGTTGATTGCTATAACAACATTTTTGACTAGCCTAATGCTCTAGATCCCTGTAAAATATTTTTCGTAAATCACAAAGATGAGTTCATTGCTGTAAATAGAGCTTTCCAGAACAAACAACAAAACTTAAGCAATAATGACTAAATCATGTCATCTAACAAAAGACAGTTTGACCACAAGAATCTCCCACACTTACCATGCAGCCTCAATTCCATTCTCTTGAGTGAGCATATCCCTCTATGACAACTAGCAAATCACTCAAAGCACTTCAAAGCACACAACCTCTTTTTTATGCCTACAGTTATATTATCTTTTTTACTATTTGTAAAACAAAAATCTGAAAATCACTATGTTCTTTTAAGGAATCGGGAGCTATATTTGTGGCCCTCCAAGGGAAAAAGGTTGTCTGTCACTGCTGAAAATACCACCACTAATCCTGGATAAATCCCAAAAAATAATGTTATGCTTTATATGCATTCAATGTGAACTTTCACATATTTTTGTTATGACAATATTCAGATGATGCTACACTTACTACACACAAGGTTAATAATGATACATTTATATATTTTTTTTATTGATGTAATTTATTAGTAACAACAAGACATGCAACTGAAAAACCTTTGACATATATATACAGTAAAAAGTGTTCATGGTCTGCATCAGTCTATATGTATCATGTACAGCTAATACTAATATATTTCCCCTTTAATTTATTGGTAGGTTTGCATAATTGCATAGAAATACACAAACACTTAATTCACATTAAGATCTTAAGATTAGTTTTAGATTCACTAAATTCAGGATATTAAAATATATTAATGGTATTTTTTTACAGGCTGCTGTTTTGCTAATCTAATACACCTGCACTTCAGGATGAAAACTATATTTTATTTTAACACTTTTTTCCATGATGGGTTTAAATCCATATTAGTTACACTTAATTGTTATTTCGTTTGTTTTGCTTTGAAGAGAAAAAGGCATAATTTGTCATGGATTATTAAACACAGCAACAATGCTAAACTAAAAAAAAAAAAATTTCAATGTAAATGAAACACCTTGTTATTTGATCATAATATATACATAGGCCCTCATTCAATTGCAATTTGGCCAATTGAATAGGGCTCTAAATAAGCACATAACAAATGTTTTTACAGAAGTTTTTAGTTAATAAACATCTATCCAAAAGCAAGGTTTTCACTAACTAAAAACTTATTTAAAAAAGATATGCTATGTGCTTATTTAGAGCCTTATTCAATTGGCCAAATCACAATTGAATGAGGCCCATACTGTATATTTGATGCAATATATGGCTTTGAGAAAAAGCTTTACATGAAAGGGAATCTTAAATGTAACATATGGTGTTTTTAACTATACCAATTAGCAACGCATGAAAATAAGAGGACCTCTTTAAAGGTAATATGTAATATAAGTGGCAATGGACAATTGTCAGTATCTGTAATCTAAAACAAACTATTTTGTGAACAGTTTGGACACTTTAAAACCAAATTCCATTTTTATATTCATAAATGTAAACTGCAAAACCTTTTGGTTTTCCTTACTTGTCTTCAATAACCTGGTCCTAGTCTAATAAATTGTAAGCAATATTCTGATCCCACATGCATCTACATTTCTCTCAAGACAAGAACACTAGGATAAAATATTTCTTAAGCTAAATGACAAACATGCTCACGATTACACTTTAGAACAAGAAATAGTATTGTTGCATATACTTGAATTAAAGACCCAGGGCATTAACTATATTTTAAATGAAATATCTAAATATATTTAAAACAGTTGAATATGTTTCTATGAAAGTTGCAACATTTTTCAATGAACATTCAGTTTAAATAATCAAAAAGTAATTCACAAGATAAAGAATAGATATTGTGTATTCAAAATAAAAGTAAAAATTAATCAACTATAAAACGTTAATGCAAATAAATCAATACATTTTAAAATGAGATTAAAATGGGATTTAACTAAACATTATCTCATATTCCAGCACATTTACTATAGCCTGTATCTTAAATAATGTACAATGCCTAGCTATTATTAATATATATATATATATATATATATATATATATATATATATATATTTATATATTTATATTTATCATTGTTGTTGTTGTTATGATTGTTATTACTATTACTAGCATTGCAAGAAGTTATTTACAATAGTCCTAATCATTAAATAGAATGTCGTTAATAAAATTACCTTTATGAAGTGTTTAGTAGGGGAATTCACATATTTCCTCTGTCAGGAAGCTAGCTGTGTTCTCGAGGATGAGGGCGGTACCGGAAGTGGAACATACACCGGCTCGCAGATGAGCTGGTGGTAGGAGAGCTGGGAGGTCATGTCCTGCAGACAGCAGTATCCCTGAGCCCACATCGGATCCTGGATCCAAGTCTACAACGATTTAAAAACGCCTGGAAAGCCTCAAGAAGGACCATACTATCATTATGCAGCTAAGTAAAGATTTTTAAAAAACCTTTTTATAAAGAGTAATTTATCAGCTGTGCAATTACCCTATATACTTCCCATCCCTCCTCCTAAATATGCCTCATAGGTCGATATAAATAAAAATGATAAGTCCCCAAAGTTACTAGTACTGTTATAAGGCGGATTTAAGCCAAAAAGTCAAACCTCGCAGAGTATAGTAAAGTCGGAGGACGGAGTCGATCCCCGTGAAGATCCCGCGAGAATATGTGCAAACCGCGCAAAAGGGCGCGAAGGAGAGAGTTTTCCCGCGAGAGAGCTCGGGAGACCTAAAGGAGATTAAGTAAGTGAATATTGAAATACACAAAAGTCCTAAAAAAGAAAAACAATGGTGAATAACAGAAAGAGGCATATTATGCCATAAGTATAAAAGCCCCAGAATATTAAAACCCGCTAAAACTTGCAAGGGAGCTATATTGGGGTATACAAAGATAAAGGACTATAATAATATATTGAGGCAGAGGAGGTAGAGGGAATTGAGGAGAAAGGGTTTAAACGATAAATAATAATAAGCTGTACAAAAATATGATAGAGATAAGAGGCTAAGGGCGCGAAGATGAAGATACAGAAAGTACCCTTCTAAGACATTAAGAAAAATCATCCACCAATCTAAATTATAAAAGATAAACAAAATTAAAGGACCCTATATAAAGAAAGGAGGAATAAAAGAGGGGAACAAGAAAGGAGAAGGAGGATAGGAAGAAGGGAAGGAAGAGAAAGGGAGAGAAGAAAGAAGTGAAAGTAAAAGAAAGAGATAAAGTGTAGTGGAGAAAACTAAAAACTACAAAATCTCAGGAATACCTCCCAAAAAAAACAAAAAGATGGCAAATAAAAAACCCTCAAATACAATAAAAATAAAAAGCAAGGAGAAGAAAACAGGTGTCCTAGAATCAAATCAATTTTTTTCCCCAAAACAAAAAAGTAGTATATTAGAAACAACGCAATCAGAATCATCCCTATTGGAACAATCCATAACTTCCTCCCCGAAGAAAATAACAGATTCTCTCCATGATAATACCGAAATACAACAAGAGGAACCATTAACCTATTTAAAAATGAAAGACCTTTTACAAGACTCCCAAGAAAAGATCATGTTGGAAATAACAAAACAGCTGAGGGAAAATACAAACTCAGTAAAAGAAACTAATAAAAGAATAAATGAATTGGAAACCAAATGTGATAAACTAATCATGGATAATAATGCATTATTGAAATATACAAACAAATTGGAATATAAGATTGAAGAACTAAATATGAAGATTAATATCATGGAAGACAGATCAAGGAAAAAAAATATTAGAATAAGGGGAATAAATGAAAACATATCCGAAAAAGATTTATGGGGTTATATTAAAGATCTATTTACTAACTTATCACCCCAAACCTCCAAAGATGAAATGAAAATAGAAAGTATACAAAGGATTTCCCTCCCTAGAGGATTAGATAAAAATATACCAAGAGACGTTATAGTTAATCTCCAATCCATTAACTATAGAGATACAATAATCAAAGCTAATTACATAAAAAGGCCAATGGAGGCACCATATGACAAAATCAAAATATTTCCGGATTTGTCAAAATATACCTTGGATAAAAGAAGAGAATATATGGCAATAACACAAAGTTTAAGGAATGCAGAAATCAAATACAGATGGAAGTATCCAACGGGATTATATATAATGGAAGGAGACTCCTGGAATAAAATAGACTCTGTTAAAGAAGGACATATGCTGTTACAAAAATGGAATATAGAAGTAGACTTTTCAATTAATCCCAAGGATAATATCCAACTAAATTTAAAGAATCCGGAATGGGCCTTGAAATAATAGAGGTTAAGGAGGAGAGGAAAAGTCCCTTGAAGAAAATGCATTATTATGGACTGCTGATCTTTTTTTTTTCTTTTTTTTTAATAGGTTTTCTTTTTTCGCTCCATATTAAGGGTTGGTCCACTTATTATAGTGGATATGTAGGGGTTCATAAAATATAGCAGTAAGAATATAGATACTCACCAAGAGACCACCAATATTATGGTAGTGAATATTGAGCACCTTAATATGAAAGCACTTTATAGAATTTTATAATTAATTATAGGACACAAAGCACTTTAATCATTTATACTGAGGATTGGAAATACTATATTATATTCGTAAACAAAAGCACTTTATTCATGCACTTTATAGAGGTATAGAAATTAAAAATGGCATTGGAAACACTGTATTTAGATAAAGGAATGGGTTTGGATAGTTGTATGGATAATATATAATAGGTCTTAGTAAGAATAAGTTTACGAACTGGGAAAATATAGAAGGAATAAGAAATATTCACTATATTAGAGTTTAGGAAAATTTCACTTTTATTCTGTTGAGAGAACACTGAGGAAATATCTCATGGGGGGAAGATTAAGCACTTTATTGATATGCACTTTATAGATTTATAGAATGGTTTAATAAATTACTATTTATTCGAAAAATTATAAAGAAATAAAATTTTAGAATTTTTTGGTATATGTATCGAGGAGAATCCATACTTGTTCCTTGAGAGAAAAGGAGGATAAGAGAGTAAGGAAGGGTAAAGTAAGGGAAGAAGGTAAAAGAAAAGAGAGAAAAGATATATCAAAGAGGCAAAGGGATATATGTAAATACTAATACTAGTTCTCTCAATATATTTTAACCCTCAAGTTTGGGGGGTATAAGGACCTGAGAAAAATGGTATGGATTCCCTCTCGAATAAAGGTATATAGGGGGATGTATAGATATTTCGATTTTTTAGTGTAACAGGTTAAGAGATAATGTATCAATATGTAGATTAATAAATGTGTGTTAAATCATGATAGAAATTGATTATAGAATATGTATTATAATGATCTGTTTCGGGAGAAATATGAAGCGATGAGATGGGAGGAGGCCGCCAGGAGGGAAAGGTCCAGTAGAATGAAAAAGGGTAGGTTGACACTATTTAAAATATATTATAGGGGAATATTTTGGTCACGGTGGACAAGGATAGTATTTTTTTTTTTTTTGCTTTTATCACCTATATTCCCCTAAATAGTAAATAGTAGTAGTTGGATAAAAGATTAAGAAAGAATAGAGGGACAAGGAGAGTGAGAAGGAAAAATCAAATTAAAATACATAATGACAATATTTAAGAAAGGCGTAAATCAGGGAAATAAGATCATATGACCTCCCAACTAATGAACTAGCAAGTTTATTATAATTCCTAGCAATTCCTAAAATTGGCATAACAGCCCTTATTAATTGTTTAGAACGAAGGGCAAAAATATGAAAACAAGTAAAATTGGACTTATTTTAAGCTCCAAGGAAATAAAGCCCAAGATTTGTAAGAATGAACGAATGAATGAAGTACGAATGAATGAAATCCCGGGAATGCGAATGGCTCAGGTTCAACAATTGATGAGAGGTGAGATGGAATTAGATATATGGACACAAAAGTGGAAGGTTAATGTATTATCTATAAACAATGGTTAAAATAATAACTCATAATGTTAATGGACTTAATTCACCAGCAAAAAGGAAAATAGCTTACAATAATTACATAAAAAATAAAGCAGATATTCTCCTACTACAAGAGACACATTGGGGAAACGATACCTTAAGATATGTAAATAATAAAAACTTTAATATTAAAATAGATTCAACATACAATAAAAAATCTAGAGGAGTATCAATCTGTTTTAGTCACAATATAGAAGTTTATGAGGAAGCTAAAATTATTGATCCCTTAGGAAGATATATAATTTGGTGTGGCAAAATAAATAGAGAAAATATGACAATAGCCAATATATACCTTCCAAATGTAAAACAAATTAGATATCTTAAAAAGATTTTGAAAGAAATAAAAAAAATTAGAAAGGGACAATTAATAATCGGCGGGGATTTTAATATGGTGTTAGATCCATTAACAGATAGAATAGGAACAATTAAAAAAAATTCAGAAAATCAGATTAAAAAAACGTCTAAAGACTTTGGAAAAATAGTATCAAACGACGACCTTTATGACACATGGAGATTACTACATCCATATGAGAGGGACTATACATTTTTCTCAAATCGTTTTAAATCCTACTCAAGATTAGATTATTTGTTAACAGATATAAATACAATAAGACAAATTAAGGATATAGAAATAACAACCGCTACATGGTCAGATCACTCAATGGTCATTATGAATTTAAAAGAAGAAAAGAGAAGCAAAAATAAAAAAAAATGGAAGTTAGACCCTATCTTATTTAAGAACGAACAAACTATGGAATTCTTAAAAAAGGAAACAAACGAATTTTTTAAAATTAATAAAAATACTGTAGATTCACCATCCACGCTTTGGTGCGCATATAAATCAGTTATAAGAGGACAAATGATATCACGGATGGCAGTAATGCATAGGGAAAGGGGAAAACCCATGAGACTATTATATATAGATTTGGAGAAATTAACAAGAGAAAATAGAGCGAACCCATCGGTGGAAAGAACAGAGTTGATTATTAAAAAGAAAGCCCAAATAAATAAAATATTACAAAATCAGGTTGATTCACTGATGTGGAAATTTCAACAAACCAATTTTATAATGGGTAATAAAACAGGTAAATATCTGGCCAATAAATTAAAAAGACAAAAAAATCAAAATAAAATATACAGTTTAAGAGACTTAGATAATGTCTTATACACTCACCCTGATAAAATATGTGATATTATGAAGATGTTCTATAGTTCATTATACAATTTAAATAGTAATTCTACATTTAAAAAACCTAGTAAAGAAGAGATAAATACATTTCTGAGTGAAGTAACTCTACCAAAATTACAAGAAGAAGATCAAAGATTTTTGGATCAAGATATTTCTTTGAAAGAAATAGAGGAAGTAATTAACAAAGCAAAAGTTAACAAAGCCCCAGGTCCAGACGGATTTGACCATTTATATTTTAAAATGTTTCAAAATGAAATTGGCGAACATTTGCAAAATATGTTTAATGAGATCAAAAATCACGGAAAAATGCCGTCAGAACTATCAGAAGCTAAAATAATTAACATTTTGAAACCAGGGAAAAATCCAGAAGAAGTAACTAGCTATCGTCCTATTTCCCTTATTAATATAGATTTAAAAATATATACAAAAATCATGGCAAATAGATTAAATAAAATTATTCCAAAGTTAATACATTTAGATCAATCGGGCTTTGTACAAGGACGTCAGGCATCAGATAACACCAGACGTCTAATTGATCTAATGTTTTCCATTCGGAAAAAAAGAATCCCCACACTAATCCTGTCATTGGATGCAGAAAAAGCATTCGACAGGGTTAGTTGGGAATTCATGAATGCAGTATTACAAAAGTTTGGGCTCACAAATTTTGCTTCTAAAACAATTAAAGCTATTTATAAGGATACAACAGCTTATATTGCAGGTACAAACTTCGAAACAGAGAAGTTTGGGATCAGCAACGGAACACGACAGGGATGCCCCCTTTCCCCATTGCTTTTTTTGTTATTTATGGAACCATTAGCATCATTAATTAGGAAAGCTGAAAATATCAAAGGTATCAAAATAGGAAATAATGTCTACAAAATAATGTTATTTGCGGATGATATCTTGTTAACATTAACAGATCCAATAGGATCCTGCGCCAATTTACAACAATTGTTAATAGAATTTGGTAGAGTTTCTTATTTCAAAATAAATCCTTTGAAATCAGATATTATATACAAATATATAGAGCAAGATACATTAAATAAATTAAAAAAATTATATGTGTTTAATTGGAATTCAAAATACGTCACTCATTTAGGTATTAAATTTAGCTTCCAAAATAATAAAATTATAGCAAATAACATAACAGAAATATTAAAACAGATTAGAATACTTTTATATGATTGGAATCCAACAAGATTTTCCTGGTCGGCTAGAATTGCCATAGTTAATATGAGTATTGTCCCCAAAATAACATATCTAATGAGCTGTGTCCCGGAGAAAGTCCCGGAATATATCATTAAAATAATACAGCAAGTAATAGACAATATTGTTTATGCTGGGAAAAAAGTGAGAGTTAAAAAAACTATAACAAATAGAAAGTTCGATTTGGGAGGTATGGGATCTCCAGATATGAAAAGGATTAGCGAAAATATAGCAATATCTCACATAATTAATATGAATTTACAACATAGGATAATAGCATGGAAAAACATTGAGGAAGATTTGGTGGGAATTATCCCAATAAGAACACTGCTGGGTAAATTTAATGGAAAAGAAACAATATGGGATAAATTACCAGAAGGTATAAGATCTATTATAAAATTTTGGGGGAAAAGTAAAATCAGAGCAGAGCTTTTCCATATACCTTCCGTTACTACACCTATAGACATACTAAGAGATGAATCATTTAATTTAGAAATAAATATATTGAAAAAAGCATCAATTTTGTATATAGCTGATCTATACCCAGCAGGCAGTCTATTAAAGCAAAGGGAACTTCAGGAGAAAGGAGTAACAAAATCCTTTTCATGGATAAATTATGGAATATTGCTAGAAAAAATGAAACAAAAGGGATTTATACATGATAAAATAGATAAACTGTACGACCTGGAAGCAATTTTGATTAAAGGTCAGGTGAATCATCTGGTATCAAAAATTAGTAAAAGTAGGATTAAACTAATGAAATTTGAGAAAACTAAGAGCATAAAAGACTGGGAATACAACTTCAATATAGACTATAACGAGCAAGAATGGTTAAGGGCTCTAAAGATAATAAAGAAATCTTCTATTAACACCATGTATAGAGAATTGTACTTTAAATTAATACAAAAGTGGTATATAGTACCGACAACTATGAAAAAGTTTGATTCTCAACAATCATCATTTTGTTGGAAGGGTTGTGGTAAAGAAGGTAATACACAACACATGTGGTGGGAATGCGTTAAGATAAGGGAATTCTGGGAAGAATGTTGTGGATATCTGACCATAATCGCAGGGACAAGTTGTCCGTGTTCCCCGGAGCTGTTATTATTCCATATAGGGATAGATAAACATTTCCCCAGTAATAAATTTTTGATATCTCACATATTATGTGGAAAGAGATTATTAATAAAACCAATTATAATAAAGATCTGATGAAAGAAAATACATATGAACAGTCCAAGAAAATAAACATTTTTAATTGGACTATCTGGGAGCAGTATTTGGAAGAATATTAACGGGGAACATGGAAAAAGATACAATTGAAGCCGATGTCTATTATGACTGATGGAGTTATAAACGCTGTCAAATTGTCCAGAGATTAAGGAAAAATTTCCTACTATTTACCTTCTTTAGAATCAAAAATGGGTATATTTTGTCTATAGATATGTCTATTTCTATTGCGGACCGTTTTGTTGAACCTGGTTGCTTGTATTTGTTGGGTAATTGTATGTATCTATGTCATCTGATCAAAAATAAAATAGAAAAGGGTTAGAAAAGGAAAGGATAGAAGGGGAAAGCGCTGTAAGACAAATAAAAAACCTTTTATAAATAATTTATACAGGGAGCTATACCTTAAATTAATATAAAAGAGGTATTTAGCCCCTGTTATTATGAATATGTTTGTCTTCCAGATTTCCCCTTATTGTTGGAAGGGCTGTGGATAAGTTGGTAGATCATTCCATAAGCGGTGGGATCGTACTAAAATAAGCATTCAGAGGTTTAAAAATGTGGGACGATCATTCTACACTTAAAAGATGTTATCCCTCTTTTCTGCTATCCCAATAATGTTCATTAAAATGTATTTATAATTTAGAGCAATAAGAGATGAAATGCATGTATATGTTTTGTATGTTTTTTTTTAATATTGAAATAAAAAAAAAAAAAAAAAAAGTGTTTTTGTTTTCATAGTATTTTATAAAGTATAGAAGCAGAAGAAACATTTTATATTTTCAAAAATGATTATTTTATATCCAGTCTGGTATAAGGCATCACTTGTTATCAACAATTCTTATAATGTTTTTAAAATATTGCTGCTTGTGATGAGTGGGTCACCTATTGAGAAGTGTGGTGGAAGAGAAGATCACTTATGTGGAATAACAATGATTAATGAAGACATGTTTAGTGAACACTTTAGTGAAGTTCTTTTCACATTAAACATTCCACTAAATCAAAAGACTGAAATTGTTTGGTATCCTTAGAGTATACAGAGGTGTATATGCAGGGATAGCTGGTTCATAAGGGCAAAGGGGCAGCCGCCCTCCCAGAATACTTCATGAATAAATAATTGTAAGTTATTTGCTCTCTTTTAATATCAAGACATCAGTGACTGTTCCTCCGTTACTCCACAACCCCCAATATCAATAATATATGTATTTATTTTAATATTTCTGGTTGTATGGTGTTTTGGACTTTACATTTGACATGCAGCTGCACTTAAGCATTGGAGAAAATTGCCTAGATTGACATATGAGTATTGGATAGCTACAGTGCATCTTGTCACTCAAATTTAGGGGGTGCAGCAACTCTATGCATTTAGGCTGGGTTGTTGTGCAGGAACACTCCCAGACAATAAAGCTTCAGTGGGAAACTGATGATTCAACAGCTCCTCATAAATGTTTAGAATAACTATATAAGACAAGCTTCAGTGTAACTATCAGTGTATTCTCGCTTATTTTATACGATAGTTAATAAGGAGTAAGGTCTGATTAATTTCTTTCTGCTGTTTTCTGGCTTTAAATCCTCTGAAGTGCAGATCTGTGGACCAGCAATGCAGTCACAGTGAGTAAAATGGATATACAAATACATTTGACCCTCTCTTTTTTTGTCCCATCAACTGTACCCATCCATTGCACCCTAATGAAGAGGAGCTGGTGTGCTAGGGGGAAAGGATGGTAGAATTGCGGGGGGAGTTTTTAAACAAGTGGGTGGGCGGAGAGACTAGATATAAGTAATGGGCTAGAAAGTGTGGAGGCGGTAAGAAACAAATTAACTAGTCAAGGGGGAGGAGATGGGAAGAGGGTTTGTATTTTGTCAATTGGGAGGTATTGTTAAGTAACTCAAGTACAGTGGTAGGCACTTCAGAACTACAGACTCATAACATAAGATGTATGCTTGCTAATACCAGAAGCTTGCCAGGAAAAATTGAAGAGTTAGAAGTATTAGCTGTTAATGAGAAATTGGATTTAATAGGAACTACGGAAATGTGGTGGGATGAATCTCATAACTGAACTGATAATCTGGATGGTTATAACCTATTTAGGAAATATAGGTGATCTGTCTGTATGATAAGCCTGAATTTAAGCCAATAGTCAGAGAAGATATTTATGGTGGAACTAGCGATAATGTTGAATGTTTGTGGGTAGAGTTACTGTAAATAGCGGAGGAGCAAATTCTAAAAGAATATTGGTTGGAGTATGCTATAAACCCTCACAAATACTTGAAATTGAGGAAATGCAATTATTGTTACAGATTGGAAATGCAGCTAATAAACTGGTTAAATGAGACTGGCAGTTCAGCTAAGGGGAGCAGGTTACTGAGTACACTCAGGAATCATTATCTGGCCCAGGTTTTACAAGAACCTACTAGAAATGAGGCTATCTTGGATTTAGTCATCACAAATAATATTGATATAGTATCAAATGTTGACATAGGGCAACCTTTGGGAAACTGTGATCACAACACAGTCTCATTTGGGATTGAATTAAAGAAACAAAACTGTAAGCGAGCAACAAAAACTCTGAATTTTAAAAGGCCAGATTTTAACAGTCTAACGGCAGCGATACAAAGTATAGACTGGAACAGAGAACTGACCAGTAAAAATACTGACCGTAAATGGACAACTTTCAAATCCTTACTAAATATACATACACATCGGCATATACCATGTGGGAATAAAAGGAGAAGGAGTAAATCACAACCCATGTGGCTTAACAATGATTTAAAGATGAAGATGAGGAATAAAAAACTGGCATTTCAATTATAAAAAAAGAGGGGTAAAAAACTGCTTATGTGAGTCAACAAGGCTTGCAAAAGGGCTATTAGACTGGCTACAATAGAAAATGGAAAGTTAGTTGCAAAAGAGAGTAAGACAAATCCTAAAAATGTTTTTAAAAAACACTCCTTTCTTCTAAATTTCCCCTTCACCTTCAGCATGCTTATCTCCCTCTGGTGCCATGTGCAGTAGTGTTGCAGCCCATCCCTCTACTTTGAGCACAATGAGCTGGAAATTGCTTGTCTGAGGTAAGTACACATGCCCTTAAGATTCCTGACTGCTCCTTAATATAACTCTCTAGCCTTTACACACTACCCGTCTGCATTATATATCATCCCTATCCTCTATATACCCTCCTGACTACTCCATGTAACAAACCTATTCATTATACATGCACTGACTTCTCCATATATAACCTCCAGACTATATACATCTCTAACTGTATCATATATCACCTCTATCCTCTAAATATGCCATACGTGTTCCGTATAACATACCTACCCAGTCATACATCTGCTGCCTGAAATATATAATACCCTTACCCTCTATACTCCTCATGACTGCTATACATAATGCCTGTACCCTCTATACCTCAAGACTGCACCATATAAAATACATACCCTCTATACAACCCTGACTGCACCATATGTAAACCCCACTCTCTTTTCACTCCGGGACTGGTTCATACAAGGCCCCACCCTATATACACACCAGGACTACACCATATAATACCCCAAGCCTCTAAACATTGTTGACTACTCTATATAACACCCCAATCTCTATACCACCCTGACTGCTCTATATAACAACCCACCCTCTATACGACCCCCTGACTGCTATAGACATGGAAAGAAGTGAGGGAGAAAATTGAAAATGGTGAGATGAGAGAATACAAAGAGAATAAAGGGGGGAGGTAGAGTTACAAAAAGGAATATGTAAAGTGAAAATAGAAAGCTGGAGTGAAAGGGAGATGGGGAAGTATGTGGCAAAGGACAACTAGGAAGTAGTTGAGCAAAGTAAGTTGGAGAGAAATTAGGGTAGTAGAGGAGTTTATGTTGCACTAAAGAGTTTATGAACTGGGGTTCTTTGATGGGCCATTGGTTCAGGGCTTTCAGAGCCGCAACCTGGGTTTGATTCCAGTCAGGGAACCAAGAGATTACACCACCATGAAGTCATGCAAGGTTGGGCCTGGTCAGTACTTGGATGGGAGACCACCAGTAGCTGTATGCTGTGACCCACTGGAGAAGGAATTGGCAACACACTCCAGTATCTCTGCAATGAATTCCAAGTGGATCAGCATGGTGTGTTGAGGTCCATTAGGTTACAGAGAGTCAGACACAACTGAGTGATGCACACACAAAGAGTGTACAGTGCCTTGCAAAAGTATCCCCCCCCCCCCCTGGCATTTTTCATGTTTTGTTGCGTCACAAACTGGAATTAACATGGATTGTTTGAGGATTTACATCACTTAATTTACAGAACATGCCCACAACTTTAAAGATGTTTTTATTTTTTTATTTTATTGTGAAGCAAGTAACAAATAGGACAAAACAACAGAAAAAGTCAATTTGCATAACTATTCACCCCCCTAAAGTCATTACTTTGTAGAGCCAGCTTTTGCGGCAATCACAACTCCAAGTCACTTTGGATAAGTCTCTATGAGCTTGCCACATCTTTTTTGCCCATTCCCACTTGCAAAACTGCTCCAGCTCCTTCAAATTGGATGGTTTGCGCTTGTGAACAGCAATCTTTAAGTCTGACCACAGATTTTCTATTGGATTGAGGTCTGGGCTTTGACTAGGCCATTCCAACACATTTATATGATTCCACTTAAACCACTAAATTGTTGCTTTAGCTGTGTGTTTGGGGTCATTGTCCTGCTGGAAGGTGAACCTCCATCCTAGCCTCAAATAATACACAGAGTGGTACAGGTTTTGCTCAAGAATATCCCTGTATTTAGCACCATCAATCTTTCCCTCAAGTCTGACCAGTTTCCCAGTCACGGCTGCTAAAAAACACCTCCACAGCATGACGCTGCCACCACCATGATTCACTGTGGTGATGGTGTTCTTTGGGTGATGTGATGTGTTGGGTTTGCGCCAGACATAGCGTTTTCTTTGATGGCCGAAAAGTTAAATTTTGGTCTTATCAGACCAGAGCACCTTCCTCCATACATTTTGGGAGTCTCCCACATACCTTTTTGAAAACTCAAAACGTGTCATTTTTGCTGAAAGTAATGGCTTTCTTCTGGCCACTCTGACATAAAGCCCAACTCTATGGAGGCTACAGCTCATTGTTGTCCTATATACAGATACTCCAGTCTCTTCTGTGGAACTCTGCAGCTCCTCTAGGGTTACCTTAGGTCTCTGTGCTGAACCTCTGATTAATACCCTCCTTGCCCGGTCCATAAGTAAGTTTTGGTGGGCCGCCATCTCTTGGCAGGTTTGCTGTTGTGCCATGTTCGTTCCATTTGGTTATGATAGATTTGATGGTGCTCCTGGGGATCATCAAAGATTTGGATATTTTTTTATAACCTTACCCTGACTTGTACTTCTCAACAACATTGTCCCTTACTTGTTTGGAGAGTTCCTTGGTCTTCATGGCAGTGTTTGGTTAGTGGTGCCTCTTGCTTAGGTGTTGCAGCCTCTGGGGCCTTTAAAAAAAAGGTGTGTATATCTAATGACAGATCATGTGACATTTAGATTGCACACAGGGGAACATTATTTCTCTAATTATGTGACGTCTGAATGTAAATGGTTGCAACAGAGCTTTTTATGGGCTTCATAACAAAGGGGGTGAATACATAAGCACATACCAATTTTCTGTTTTCTATTTCTAAAAAATAGTTTTATATATATATTTTTCTCATTTCACTTCACCAACTTAGACTATTGTGTTCTGATCCATCACATAAAATTCAGATTAACAAAACATTGAACTTAAATCTGTAATGTAAGAAAATAGGTAAAAAGTGAATATTTTTGCAAGCCACTGTATATATGTGACTTGTATTGTACTGATGCAGGATTGCCTTATTCTAGGAAACATGTTTAGACTGATTTGGCAGAGTATGTAGGATATATAACAGGAGAAACCTAAACTAAATAATTATAGTGCCAATGTAAACACAATGAATTAATTAGGGTATCATCATACTCATACTTCCTGTTGATTTTAAGGTGCTTAAAATGTATTTATTTATTAACAATGTTTATGTTATATTTTAGCACAATCCATAATATTTTGTGACACTGTTTTTTTTTATTTTTTTATATATATTTATTAAAGGCATATGGTATTACATCATCACATTTCACATACTTGAGTTACATAAGTATCTGTAAGTGGTACAGTGTATGTTTTAACTGTACATTCTAAGTTGTATTGTACTTTGTAAATAAAACATTAAGCACATTTATATTTTCTGAGCCTTGCCTTTTTTTTCACATTTTTAATTATAACAATAAATTTAACTAAGCAGTAAATCAGAATATGATGCTGAGAGAATTATGAGTGCAGAGTATCTAACTCATTGTAACATATATGTGAAATACTTCCTCCCAATAAGGAAAAATTAACAAGAATGGTAATGGAGAAAAAATCTGCTATCTCTTTTCCTTGAATTCACTTTCGGTTCCTCCGGGAGACTTTCCAACACAGATTTTCTCCGCCTCACATGCCAGATTATGAATATGTGTATTAGCAAGTTAAAGTTATATGAGGGATATACTAAATGGATTAATTAATTATTTTAAAAACTGTGGGAGAGTACCCGATATACTATGGGTTAAGCTCTCATTTATTAGCATATAGTTATTTTTTCGTACAATTTCTGAAAAGTTTCAATCATTTTTATTATCATCAATGTCAATTACATTTCAGCTAAGTAATAAAGTAGGATTTACAGGTCAAAAAAGTTCAATCTATTAAGTGAAACATTAATTTATTTGGCCTAGTCTAAAGTATAAACAACATTGTTTCCTTCAACATCTTTTTCCATTTTCCATTTATGATGTAATGTATTGTTACTAAGGTCTTTCTTTTCTTTATACTTTCTATATTGTATTTAGACCTTGTAACTAGAATGTAATAATCAATTGTTATTTTATTTATTGCATTTATATAAGAACATTCTAGCTAAATAATAAATCATAATATTTTAAAATCATATAAAACAAACTAAATGTACCATTAGTTTTTCTTTTGATTTTTCTTTATATTAACTATGATGTTCTAATTTTGTCCCAGAATATTTGGGTTCAAGAATCAGCTCCACGGCCTAAGGTTATTTCTCCTCTTGCGACTTTGGCATATGTAATTCAGGATTTAATTAATTAATTAATTGAAATGGAATGAGTGGAGTTAATCCAACAATCCCAAATCTTTGTGAATTTCGGAAGAGTGTTATTCAATGCATGTGTAATTTTTTCGTAGATCATTACAGTGGATATAAAAAGTCTACACACCCCAGTTAAAATGTCAGGTTCCTGTGCTGTAAAAAAATTAGACAAAGATAAATCATTTCAGAACTTTTTCCACCTTTAATGTGATCTATAAACTGTACAACTCAATTAAAAAACAAACTGAAATGGTTTAGGTTGAGGGAAGTAAAAAAAAAAAGAAAAATAATGTAGTTGCATAAGTCTGCACACCCTCCTATAACTGGGGATGTAGCTGTGTTCAGAATTAAGCAATCACACTCCAAATCGTGTTAAATAGTCAGCTCAAACCTGCCATTATTTAAAGTGCCTCTGATTAACTCCAAATAAAGTTCAGTTGATCTAGTCGGTCTTTCCTAAAATTTTCTTAGTCGCATCCCACAGCGAAAGCCATGGTCCACAAAGAGCTTCCAAAGTATCAGAGGAATCTCATTGTTAAAAGGTATCAGTCAGAAGAAGGGTACAAAAGAATTTCCAAGGCATTAGAACACAGTGACAATGGAGACAAGACAATGGAACACAGTGAAGACAGTCATCATCAAGTGGAGAAAATATGTCTCCCTCCAAATTTGATGAAAATATGAGAAGAAAACTGGTCTGGGAGGCTACCAAGAGGCCTACAGCAACATCTAAGGAGCTGCAGGAATATCTGGCAAGCACTGGCTGTGTGGTACATGTGACAACAATCTCCCGCATTCTTCATATGTCTGGGCTATGGGGTAGAGTGGCAAGATGAAAGCCTTTTCTTACGAAGAAAAACATCCAAGTCAGGCTACATTTTGCAAAAACACATCTGAAGTCTCCCAAAAGCATGTGGGAAAAGGTGTTATGGTCTGATGAAACCAAGGTTGAACTTTTTCGCCATAATTCCAAAAGATATGTTTGGCGCAAAAAACACACTGCACATCACCAAAAGAACACCATACCCACAGTGAAGCATGGTGGAGGCAGCATCATGCTTTGGGGCTGTTTTTCTTCAGCTGGAACTGGTGCCTTAGTTAAGATAGAGGGAATTATGAACAGTTCCAAATACCAGACAATATTGGCACAAAACCTTCAGGCTTCTGCTAGAAAGCTGAACATGAAGAGGAACTTCATCTTTCAGCATGACCATGACCCAAAGCATACATCCAAATCAACAAAGGAATGGCTTCACCAGAAGAAGATTAAAGTTTTGGAATGGCCCAGCCAGAGCAAAGACCTGAATCGGATTGAAAATCTGTGGGGTAATCTAAAGAGCGCTGTGCACAGGAGATGCCCTCGCAATCTGACAGATTTGGAGTGTTTTTGCAAAGAAGAGTGGGCAAATCTTGCCAAGTCAAAATGTGCCATGCTGATAGACTCATACCCAAAAAGACTGAGTGCTGTAATAAAATCAAAATGTGCTTCAACAAAAGTATTAGTTTAATGGTGTGCATACTTATGAAACCATATTATTTTATTTTTATATTTTTTCTTCCCTCTACCTAAAAGATTTCAGTTTGTTTTTCAATTGAGTTGTACAGTTTATAGGTCACATTAAAGGTGGAAAAAGTTCTGAAATTATTTATCTTTGTCTCATTTTTTTACAGCACAGAAACCTGACATTTTAACAGGGGTGTGTAGACTTTTTATATCCACTTTATGTAGTTCCGCTTCTCAATTATTTATTTGCTATCTAATAGTGGTGTCTTCCATCGTTTGGCAACTTGAAGGTCAGTAGCTTCCAGTTACTGGCTATATGAGTTTTGGTCACCATTGCCATAAGTTGGAGTCATTTATTTTAGGAAGTGGTTAAGCTATTAACGTGTATCACCAATAGGCACGATTCCATTTCCAAAGGAAAGATTTTTTATGAATTATATGTAGTGATATGCTGAAAGGGAGGGATAGTCTTTGACAAGAGATAGGTGGCATATAGTGATGTCCCGAACAGTTCGCCGGAGAACTATTCGCGGCGATTTTCGCATGTTCACGTTCGCAACGAATGGCGAACACATGCGCTTTTCGGTCCGCCCCCTATTCTTTATCATTGAGGAAACTTTGACCCTGCACCTTACAGTCAGCAGACACATTCCAGCCAATCAGCAGCATACATTCCCTTAAAGGGCCTTCCATCTGAAGGACAGCCTCCATTTTAGAATCATTCTGAAGCTACATTCGTTGAGAGAGGACATATATTCTACCTGCTGCTGATTTAATAGGGAAATAGATAGCCAGGCTGTGTATTTAGCTTTCACTACACACCTGAAGGACTCATTTGATTTCTGCTGCAAGGACAGCAACCCAAAAAGCCCTTTTTAGGGCTAGAACATCATTTTATTATTTATTTATTTTTTCTGTGTAATCTAATTGCATCTGCCTGCCTGCTCGCGTGTGTGTGAGGCCTATTGCATCTACTCTGCCAACTTTTGCCAGTGCACAGTGACACTCATATCTGGTGCAACCGTAGTGTACAGTGACATAAAACAACCCTTTTTTTTCTGTAATCGATTGAATATCAGTTGCCTGCCTACAGGCGTGTGTGTGAAGCCTATTGCATCTACTCTGCCAACTTTTGCCAGTGCACAGTGACACTCATATATGGAGCAACCGTAGTGTACAGTGACATAAAACAACACTTTTTTTTCTGTAATCGATTGAATATCAGTTGCCTGTCTACAGGCGTGTGTGTGAAGCCTATTGCATCTACTCTGCCAACTTTTGCCAGTGCACAGTGACACTCTTATCTGGTGCAACTGTAGTGTACAGTGACATAAAACAACCCTTTTTTGACTGTAATCGACTGAATATCAGTTGCCTGCCTACAGGCGTGTGTGTGAGGCCTATTGCATCTACTCTGCCAACTTTTGCCAGTGCACAGTGACACTCATATCTGGTGCAACCGTAGTGTACAGTGACATAAAACAACACTTTTTTGACTGTAATCGATTGAATATCAGTTGTCTGCCTACAGGTGTGTGTGACGCTTATTGCATCTACTCTGCCAACTTTTGCCAGTGCACAGTGACACTCTTATCTGGTGCAACTGTAGTGTACAGTGACATAAAACAACCCTTTTTTGACTGTAATCGACTGAATATCAGTTGCCTGCCTACAGGCGTGTGTGTGAGGCCTATTGCATCTACTCTGCCAACTTTTGCCAGTGCACAGTGACACTCATATCTGGTGCAACCGTAGTGTACAGTGACATAAAACAACACTTTTTTGACTGTAATCGATTGAATATCAGTTGTCTGCCTACAGGTGTGTGTGACGCTTATTGCATCTACTCTGCCAACTTTTGCCAGTGCACAGTGACACTCATATCTGGTGCAACCATAGTGTACAGTGACATAAAACAAAACTTTTTTGACTGTAATCAATTGAATATCAGTTGCTTGCCTACAGGCGTGTGTGTCAGGCCTATTGCATCTACTCTGCCAACTTTTGCCAGTGCACAGTGATACGTCATATCTGGTGCAACCGTAGTGTACAGTGACATAAAACAACCCTTTTTTTTCAGTAATCGATTGAATATCAGTTGCCTGCCTACAGGCGTGTGTGTGAGGCCTATTGCATCTACTCTGCCAACTTTTGCCAGTGCACAGTGACACTCATATATGGTGCAACTGTAGTGTACAGTGACATAAAACAACCCTTTTTTGACTGTAATCGATTGAATATCAGTGGCCTGCCTACAGGCATGTGAGGCCTATTGCATCTACTCTGCCAACTTTTGCCAGTGCACAGTGATAAGTCATATCTGGTGCAACCGTAGTGTACAGTGACATAAAACAACACTTTTTTTTCTGTAATCGATTGAATATCAGTTGCCTGGCTACAGGTGTGTGTGTGAGGCCTATTGCATCTACTCTGCCAACTTTTGCCAGTGCACAGTGACACTCATATCTGGTGCAACCGTAGTGTACAGTGACATAAAACAACACTTTTTTGACTGTAATCGATTGAATATCAGTAGCCTGCCTACAGGCATGTGAGGCCTATTGCATCTACTTTGCCAACTTTTGCCAGTGCACAGTGATACATCATATCTGGTGCAACCGTAGTGTACAGTGACATAAAACAACCCTTTTTTTTCTGTAATCGATTGAATATCAGTTGCCTGCCTACAGGCGTGTGTGTGTGAGGCCTATTGCATCTACTCTGCCAACTTTTGCCAGTGCACAGTGATACGTCATATCTGGTGCAACCGTAGTGTACAGTGACATAAAGCAACACTTTTTTTTCTGTAATCGATTGAATATCAGTTGCCTGGCTACAGGTGTGTGTGTGTGAGGCCTATTGCATCTACTCTGCCAACTTTTGCCAGTGCACAGTGACACTCATATCTGGTGCAACCGTAGTGTACAGTGACATAAAACAACCCTTTTTTGACTGTAATTGATTGAATATCAGTTGTTTGCCTACAGGCATGTGTGTGAGGCCTATTGCATCTACTCTGCCAACTTTTGCCATTGCAAAGTGACACTCATATCTGGTGTCACAGTAGCTTGCACGCATAGTACCACTAATCTTAAAAAAAATGTCAGGCAAAGGCAGGCCACCCCGCAGGGGCCTACGTGGTCGTGGTGCTGTGATTCTCTTTGGCCCTAGAATAATGCCCAGTTTTCAGAGGCAACGTACCCTGAACTTGAAAAGTTCTGAGGACATGGTTGACTGGCTAACACAGGACACCCAATCTTCTACAGCTTCCGCTCGGAACCTAGACGCACCATCCTCCTCCAGCTTAGCTTCGGGCACCTCTCCAGTTACCACTCGCCCGCCTCCCGCCACCACCAACACTAGCACCACAGCCGCTTCACTTGATCCGTCAGCAGAGTTATTTAAACATCAGTTGGAAGAAATGAGTAATGCACAAACGTTAGTGCCAGTGGATGTAGATAACAGGGATATGTCCCAGTCAGGCAGCATTACACACATGGACGTATGGTCTGATGATGATGATGATGTTGTACCCGGTGCTGCTACCTTTGTTGAGTTGTCAGATACAAGTGAAGCGGTTGATGATGACGATGCGTCCGTGGATGTCACGTGGGTGCCCGCTATAAGAGAAGAAGAACAGGAGGAAAGTTCAGATGGGGAGACAGAGAGGAGGAGGAGACGAGTTGGAAGCAGCGGGAGGTCGTTGAAAGTAGCTAGTGGCACAGTCAGACAGCATGCATCGGCACCCGGGGTCAGCCAGACAGTACGCCAGTCAACGCATGCTGTTGCCACCACCAGAATGCTGTCATTGCAGAGCTCAGCAGTGTGGCAATTTTTTTGTGTGTCTGCCTGTGACAACAGCGATGCCATTTGCAACCTGTGCTAAAAGAAACTGAGTCGTGGGAAGTCCAACACCCACCTAGGTACAACTTCTTTGCCAAGGCACATGATGTCACATCACAAACGCCTATGGGATCAACACATGAGTACAAGCAGCACACAAAGTCAAAGCCACCATCCTTCTCCTGGTCCAGCATCTTCAGCCACATCAACCACTGCTGCCCTGCTTGCCCCCTCTCAACCATCCGCCACTCCGTGTCTCGCCCTGAGCAGTCCCCGCTCATCTGCCCACAGTCAGGTGTCTGTCAAGGACATGTTTGAGCGTAAGAAGCCAATGTCACAAAGTCACCCCCTTGCCCGGCAAATGACAGCTTGCTTGTCTGAACTCTTAGCCCGCCTGCTTTTACCATACAAGCTTGTGGAGTCTGAGGCGTTCAAAAAATTTAGCTATTGGGACACCGCAGTGGAAGGTACCCGGCCGAAATTTCTTTACACAAAAGGCAATCTCCAACCTGTACTCGATTGTGCAAAAGGAAGTAATGGCATCTCTGGCACACAGTGTTGTGGCAAGGGTCCATCTGACCACGGATACCTGATCTGCAAAGCATGGTCAGGGCAGGTATATCACCTACACTGCGCATTGGGTAAACCTGGTGACGGCTGCCAAGCATGGAATACGTGGCTCTGCAGAGGAGTTGGTGACACTGCCACAACTTGCAGGCAGGCCTGCTGCCACCTCCTCTAGACCTCCTACTCCATCCTCTTCCATAACTGTCTCGGCTGAGTCCTCTTCTGCTGCTGCTATGTCTTGCTCCACATCAACGGCACCCCCCTAGCTCCACAGGTACTATTCCACATCCCGGATACGGCAGTGTCACGCCATCTTGGGGTTGACTTCCCTGAAAGTAGAGTCACACCGGACCAGCACTCCTGTCCGCCCTGAACGCACAGGTGGATCAGTGGCTGACTCCGCACCAACTAGATATCGGCAAATTGTTTTGTGACAACGGAAGAAATTTGTTGGCGTCATTAAATTTGGGCAAGTTGACACATGTGCTGTGCATGGCACATGTGTGTAATCTGATTGTACAACGCTTTGTGCATAAGCACCCAGGCTTTCAGGACGTCCTGAAGCACTCCAGGAAGGTGTGTGCCCATTTCAGGCGTTCCTATACGGCCATGGCGCACTTTACAGATATCCAGCGGCGAAACAACATGCAAGTGAGGTGCTTGATTTTAGACAGCCCGACACGTTGGAATTCAACACTCCTAATGTTCGACCGCCTGATCTAACAAGAAAAGGCCGTTAACGAGTATTTGTATGACCGGGGTGCTAGGCCAGCCTCTGCGGAGCTGGGGATTTTTTTGCCACGTTACTGGACGCTCATGCGCAATACCTGTAGGCTTATGCGTCCTTTTGAGGAGGTGACAAACCTGGTCAGTCGCAACCAGGGCACCATCAGCGACATCATACCATTTGTTTTCTTCCTGGATCGTGCCCTGCGAAGAGTGCTGGATCAGGCCGTAGATGAGCGTGAAGAGGAAGAGTTGTGGTCACCATCACCACCAGAAACAGCCTTATTAGCATCGCTTGCTGGACCTGCGGCAACGCTGGAAGAGGATTGTGAGGAAGAGGAGTCAGAGGAGGAATGTGGCTTTGAGGAGGTGGAGGAAGACCAACCACAACAGGCATCCCAGGGTGCTCGTTGTCACCTATCTGGTACCCGTGGTGTTGTACGTGGCTGGGGGGGAAGAACATACCTTCAGTGAGATCACTGAGGACGAGGAACGGGACATGACTAGCTCGGCATCCAACCTTGTGCAAATGGTTTTTTTCATGCTGTTGTGCCTGTTGAGGGACCCTCATATAAAATGGATTAAGGAGAACGATCTGTACTGGGTGTCCACGCTACTAGACCCCCGGTATAAGCAGAAAGTGCCTGAAATGTTACAGAATTACCACAAGTCGGAAAGGATGCAGCACTTCCAAAATAAATTAAAAAGTATGCTTTACACAGCTTTTAAGGGTGATGTCACAGCACAACGGCAATCTAACAGCGGAAGAGCTGAACATAATCCTCCTCCTCCCCTCGACCACGCCGGCAAGGAGAGGACGCTTTACAGACGTGTTGTTGATGGAGGACATGCAGAGCTTTTTAATTCCTAAGCATCGCCACAGCCAGAGAACGACTCGACTGTCAGGTAACAGACTACCTCGCCATAACTACAGATATCGACACTATGAGGAACGATGAACCCCTTGACTACTGGGTGTGCATGCTTGTGGCCTGAGCTATCCCAATTTTCCATAGAACTTCTGTTCTGCCCCGCTTCAAGTGTCCTGTCAGAAAGGACCTTCAGTGCAGCAGGAGGTTTTGTCACTGATAAGAGAAGTCGCCTAGGTCAAAAAAGTCTAGATTACCTCACCTTTATTAAGATGAATGAAGGATGGATCCCGAAGGGACTGACAGTGGGCAATACATTCGATTAAAAAAGGCCTGATAGATGAGCTGCCTTGAGCTAATAATGGTCCACACGCTGCTGTATTTTATCCCTGAATGCCGGATGACTTGCGAGACTTATTCGCCACCAACTAGGGTTCAAGACGCAATGTTTTAGGGCACTTTCTGCCTGGCGAACTAACATCAATTTTTCTGGTCGCTGCAACAATACCTAATTTTTGCATTTAAATTATTTTATTTTAGAAGGCGTACAGCATGTAATGAAAAATAAAGCATTTTTGAACAGTCTTGCATAACAGTTGTGCAAAAATACATATTTACAATAAAGACATTTTGTGAAAGTAAGCTGGCTATTCCTTCATATTTTTACTTTTTAGGTTAATCATTTTTCTTATTTTTTACTGTGATTGCAATTTAAGAGATACCTAAAACATGGTAAAACAGACAATAGTAAAGAGTATATCTGCAGGAAACACCAAAGTCCTATTAGCTATCATCCCTCCAGCAGTATTAGCTTATTATTTACAATATCTAACCTGGGCACCCTTGGGTTACCCTAGGGCAGGCTTCAGTAAGCGACCTCTCCTTTCCTGGGATGATTTTGCCGCCGGTTGCTTCTGAAGGGTCTCCAGGGCTCCCCCACCCGGTCCTTCCCCCAGTGTCGCTTCAACCAGTAACAAATGTTTTATATTTGTAAAGCGACCCAATGATCCCCCTTAATAGAGGTTTATCTTTACAAATTTTGGAGAACCAATTTAAGACCGGTGTCCCCTGTTTCTGGGTCAGGGAGTGTGTGAAATGCCTCAGCCTACAGTAATTGTAATGTTCTGACAGCGGTAGCTCATGCTTGTCCCTCAGTTCCTCATAGGTGAGCATCTGGCCCTTTACTAACCAGTCTCCCAGTCTATCTAGTTTCCTTGACCTCCACCATTGTTGTAATGTTGTGCTCATGTGTTTCGGGGCCTGAGGGTGGTCAAGAATTGGGGTCATTTGGGTGGATCCAGGGAACAAACCCATGTGTTTCTTGGCCCATTTCCAGTATGATAGTGAGTGTCTGATTGTCTGAGGGGGTTTGGCGAATTTTTAAGGCTCTGAGGCAAATCTGATAGCCAAGCCACCTTGTCCCAGGATAAGGGCCTTAAAGTGTGGTTCTCTAAATACACACAGGCCGGTTGATGACATATAGAATGTGCTATTGGGAGTAAAGATAGGTGACGTAACAGGTATTAAACTGATAGGAATAAATAGTACAACTTAATACACCACTCCTATCTGGTGGCACATTACATTGCACGCGCAGTCCCCAAATTTGAAGTGGGAGGACCGACCAAGCATCTTTTTCCATCTCCCTGTTCCAAAAATCCATGCCATATACACGTCCCCTGATAGGTGACGTAACAGGTATTTAACTGATAGGAATGAATAGTACAACTTAATCCACCACTCCTATCTGGTGGCACCTTAGATTGCACGTGCAGTGCCCCAAATTCGAAGTGGGAGGACCGACCAAGCATCTTTTTCCATCTCCCTGTTCCAAAAATCCATGCCATATACACGTCCCCTGATAGGTGACGTAACAGGTATTAAACTGATAGGAATGAATAGTACAACTTAATACACCACTCCTATCTGGTGGCACCTTAGATTGCACACGCAGTGCCCCAAATTTGAAGTGGGAGGACCGACCAAGCATCATTTACCATCTCCTGCTTCCAAAAATCCATGCCATATACACTTCCCTTGATAGGTGACGTAACAGGTATCAAACTGATAGGAATAAATAGTACAACTTAATACAGCACTCCTATCTGGTGGCACCTTAGATTGCACGTGTAGTGCCCCAAATTCGAAGTAGGAGGTCCGACCAAGCATCTTTTACCATCTCCCTGTTCCAAAAATCCATGCCATATACACGTCCCCTAATAGTGGACGTAACAGGGATTAAACCTATAGGAATAGTACTACTTAACAGTACACACCTTATAATAACGCAGACAGAGGCAACGTAGAGAGAGGAGTCTGAAGAAGAGGAGTCAGAGAAGGAAGGTTGCTTGGAGGAGGTGGAATACCAAACACAGCAGGCGTCCCAGGGGGCTTGTTGTCATCTTTCGGGACCCTTAGTGGCTGGGTGGAGGAAGAGACCTTCGATGACATCAGTGAGGACAAGGAACAGGACATGGCTAGCTTGGTATCCAACCTTGTGCAAATGGGGAGTTTGCGGTTGTGCAAAGGGACTGTTTGCGGTTGTTTGCGGTGCATTAAACAGGGAGATTGGTCTGTTACTGTGAAGCGGGTGTAACCCTTACACTACCTGATCGATACAACATCATACCTGATGTTTTAAAGCATGTTATTCCAAACAATTTAGGAATGTTAGGTGATTTATGCCCTTTATGGATTAAAACCAGACTCTGCATCAACTATGTAATTTTCCGTGGGAGTTTTGCCATGGACCCCCCTCCGGCATGCCACAGTCCAGGTGCTAGTCCTCTTGAAACAACTTTCCCATCACTATTGTGGCCAGAAAGAGTCCCTGTGGGTTTTGAAATTCGCCTGCCCATTGAAGTCTATGGCGGTTCGCCGATGTTCGCCCGTTCGCGAACATTTGATGAAATTCGCGTCTGGGGTTCGCGAACCGAAAATTTGATGTTAGCGACATCACTAGTGGCATATTTTGAAGGATGTAGATATGAGGGTGAGTGTGTAGAGAGGGTTAGGATGGAGGTGTTTGTATAGAGGAATTTGAGGCCAGTAGATTGAGAATGCAATTCAGAAGTATGCAGGGAGGTAGATAATGGGAATGGTGTTAGATAGTGGAAAATAATATAAATAAGAGGAGAAAGCGAAATTGATATATATGTGATATATATGGAGTGTAAATGTTGAATATATTTGATTTGCTAAGCTGATCCATAGCTGTTCTGTGGGCCACACACAATTTTATTCACTATTTTATTTTTGTTTTGAGTTATAAATATGCTTGTAGAGATGTGATGCAGTTCATCATGAGGCCTTCACCTAATCATGTGCTCCTGTTAAGAGCTCATACAGTCTGCTGAAGTTTGTATGGGCTGCTGCTGTCACTGGCTTCAACTGTTTTATTTATTAATTCAGTGCTGATAGTTGTAGTGATTGTCACAACAGTAGCACATTTAAATCTGCATAATCTTGACAATCACAATCTACATTTTCTCCACTTCTATTTTTTGCTTCATTGACAGACAAAATGTATTAATATATAATTCCCACAGGTAAATTGGGCTATTTCTTATATTTGCTTATTCCTCTGTTAGCAGTTGAGTTGGTTGTTACTTAATCTTGATTGCACATACACACATATATCTACACACGTATTCATACAGTGATGTTAGAATAAAAGTGCATTTATATAGGAGAGTGGGATTATGGGAGGGTCACTCTCCCATCCCCTATATAACACCCTTGTATCCTCCCACTAATCGTACACTTGCCAAAGTGTCTGTGGTTCACGTCGCTATTGGTTAATTTGTTAATGTTGTTCCATTGCTTTCGCTAGCTCGGTGAGCTCCCTGCTTCCCTACCGCCTCCCTTCCCCTTTTTTGTGTTCCTGCGGCAGGGTGTCCCGCTTCACCCTCCATAGCCTATTCTCAATCCTCTCCCATGTCTGCTTCCCCTCCCTCCGTCCTGTATATAATACAAGGAATTAGGCAATCTCGCTCCATTTTTTCTTCCACTCTTCACCAGTACTTTTTGAAATGTGTAGCAAACAAGAAAGAAGAAAGTGGCAAAACCTCTAATGTGACAATATCTTTAGGTATAATTTAATGTAAATAGTTAAACGATGCAAAGGGTCAACCCCAATAACAAGATGGTTTCATCTTAAAGAGCATTAAGAATTGCTTATACATTGTACTAGACATGTTCTCTATAGTAAATTATTCCAGAGATTGTTTGTACTGATTCTGTAAATATCCTATGCAAATGTTTGGCACGATAAAACTAATGTGAGGCTCAGAGTGCCTGATAACGATGGGAGAGGGGATCTAACTGCCTAATAACCTTATTTTTGCAACAATAGAGGTGGAGAAGCAAACTGAATCCTAATTAGTACCTCAAGGCATGCTTATTTGATAGCCACTCATTTGTATAATAATAAAGCAAACATAATGTTGATAAAAACATGGCTAGCATATGGTATATCTATTTTTTATTGAACCTGTTATGAATAACAACAATAATTAAAGCAGTTCCTGAGTTTTATAATGCTGGGTTCATTTTATTTTTAAATATTGCATTTGTATAAATGGCATTTTAAAGAGACATCAGCTGTCTTGATGAAGGAATCAAAAGAATCTGAAAAGATCTGCTGGGTGGGTTTGGCAACAACAGCCTTATCAAGCTGACTGAAGAAGCAGATCATAACAGGTGGGTGTGGAGAGGGTAGGTGGGAGGGCAAGTTATAGGAGTTCTGATACTGAAAAGAGGTGGTGGTGTGTAAAGCGCTAGGTTTAGTAGCAAAAGAAATGGTAAATAGAAATTGAAAAATAAAAGTTAGAAATTGAATCTGCAGAATGAGGCCCAGTGTGTTTGTTTGTATCTCTGTAGAAATGTCTGCTCAGTCCTGGTGGTAAATGAAACTGAAAAGTGATGGTTGGAAATTGAATCTGTAGAAAGGATGATATGAGACCATTGAATCTTAGGAGCAGTATTTGCATCTATTTGTGTATCTGCTCGCTTTAACGCAGTACCTTAAGTTATCTGCTTCACATTAGAATTTTTCACCATTTGAGCAGTTCTGGTATTTCTGTGAATATTGTCTGATGGGGATTCCTTGTTTTAGTCTTACAGGATGACGACTAGTCCATTTGAATAGGGAATTAGTTGCTGTTTCCTTCCTATGGCAACTAGTCGATTACCATTATTATCTCTCATGATGACTAGATCAAGGAAAATAATAGCATTACTGCTGATGGAGAAAGTGAAACTCTAACCAATTTCATTTTGATTGAGTTGCAATACTTTTAAAAACATACTCCCCTACCCACTGATATGGCCTGAATTACATAGCAATGGTTGTTTTTAGTCAGCTGCAGTATACAAATCTTACATTCAATCTTGTTGATACCCATCAATGACTGCTAATGTTGCCCTGAGAAACCCACCATAATGTGTGATGTAATACTGATAAAACTATTATAGAACAATGAGGTCATATCTTTAATAAGGCCTAATCATGGGTTCATCAGCAAGATTATAATTTAAATTATGCCAATCCCCAGACCCATGGCTTCAGAATTCTTTGTTATTAACCAGTTTCCTGATCCTTGCCTATACAATACATCATTGCAAACATAATATATAAACACTGAATGATGTTAATATGAGAGCTAGACAATAAATATATGTTATTTTTCATCTACAGCCCAACATTGACTCCCAGAGGACCATTGAAAGAAAAGGAGAAATAAATAGGTTGGCTTGAGCATAAGTTACATGTGCCATCTGTCACCCATGTCGACTTTAACCCCTTTGCCCCCCTGTTCTATCAAATCAACATGAACACCAGCAGCATTACCAGTAGCACTTTCATCACACTTTCTTCACCAAAAGCACCATCCTCTCTATCGATATACACTCCCACACAGACATTTTCTCACAAATACAGCAACATAACCAGAAAATGATAATGGAGAGCTTTTAATTAGAGCTTCTCCATGAGGTGTGATATATTGAGGTAGGACAACAAGAGGCACTAGTGCCAGATGACAATCAAACTCTCAGATTGCAAACAACAGATTGCAGCACCTAGAGGTGGTATGGCCCATCAAGATGTAGCTCTTAGGCATAAACAGGATATTGGCCAGACTGGATGACCTATTTATCTCTTTAATAAAGACACTGTGAGGAGAGGTGAGTCCCATTTTCAGTTTTTTTTTTTTTACAGGTAGATCACCCCCCTTTTTTCAATGACACTTGCTGTGTATAGGTGAATGGGGTTCTCTTTTCCTGTGTGAAAGGGATTCTGGTGTACTGCCAAGATGAACATAATGTAGCTGCTAGGCACTGTTTTAGTTCCATTTTAGAAATAATTCTGTTACATAATCTCTTCTTAGAGATATTTAACAAATGGTGTGTGCATTTGTTTTGCTAGCAATAGGATTATTTGGATTATTTTCGTACTAATTAATATTTTATCATGGTCTCGTTGCCATGCTTCTTGTACAGTAAAGATCATTAAGCGATCAGAATCAGGTTGCATTGATTAGGGTAATCTAAAAATTAGAATTACAAGTGCTTAGTAATTATTTTCCATTAAATTATTTTTTTAGGTTTTAATTCTATGTTACAGATTCTTCTTAAACCATACAGCAACAGTCTTTTTATTGAAAGGATTGCATTAAAATAACTCTGTGACTGACCCAAGTATATTTTGTCCCCAAGTAAAGAAAGGAGGTCACAGATGAACAATTGCAGGACTTGTTTGCATTCAGGAGTCACTAAGAGCCCCATTCAAATTGCAATTACTCGAACATGTAAGGCAGCTCATAAATGTTACAGATATTCAATTGGCTACATTTAGCTACTCCAATTCCTATTCCAATTCCTATTGGCTACATTCCAATTGCAAGTTACCCACCCACAATCACAACGGGCCAGCCAAAGATGCAAAACCAGTCTTAGAACTTCACTGGTTTTAGCACAGCTCAAAAAAATGTATGAGTGCTAAATAATTAAAGTTACACAAAATCAATATTCTATTAGATGCGTAGCTCTAGCTCATTTATCAAGTTTCTGTCAAAAATGTTACAAGTATGAATAAGGCTTGCAAGGGCATTTTCAAACACTTATCACAGCTGCAGCAGCAATTTAAAATATACCAGTGTGCTTTAAAAGCATGGGAAGGCATATAAATTCATTAGAATTAATTGTACAACAGTCTCAAACCCACAAATATACAATTAAAATGTATTTATTTTTTTAAATATTTTTTTTTGTGTGAAATGGATCTTGGGACTTAAGGGGTTAATACATATTATGGAACCTGCATGGGCAAGAACAGTTGCTTTAATTCATTTTATTGATTTCTACATTGATGAAGTGTGAGTCTGATCACAAAATTTACTTCTCAACACAAATTAATTTGTAGTCTCTGAGTGTAGTATAAACTCCTTGTTCTACTGATGTCATGATGACAGTCTCATTTACTATTGGCTGTGTAAATTTGGGGCTTGCTTAAATATTATCAGATCATATGACCACACCCTCTGAAATCCTACTTACGAGTGCATGGTTTCCATGTGGAGGCTGTGAGAGGGCTGTTGTGAGTTAGAGAATTAGACAGTTTAATGTGTCTAAATATTTATAAAAAATTCGGTCCTCAGCAAAAATGATGGGCTAGAGGCAGAGGGCTTGCAATTAAATGGGGCCCTAAGTCTTCCAAACCACAAGTAGACACCATCTCCATGCCAATAAACTATTTGAAAGGCTTGCCAGATAGAAGCATCTGCTGTTTTTCAAAACAAAAAAGTAAGCTCCTGAAATTTGTTAATCATTGCTGCAACTTTGATTGGAACTCGGTTCTATGGGCAGATTAGAGAAAAAAAAAAAGCTTTTTGACAACAAACGCTAAAGGTGGAAAAAGAGACAAAGTCATGCAGAAGAACCTAATTCTAACGGTGAAGTGTGGTGGAGATTTAGATCAAAATCTAGTTGCTTCTGCCAGGAGGCTACAACATTTTATCGTGGTTGGATTTTCTAGAATCCTACCTTCCTTTATATGTGTCCTCCCTCCTCATCCAGCATTATAAGAGAAAACTCAGTGCTGTTTTTTGTAGCTAGGGGAGGGTGCAAAAAGTACTAATTACAGGGGTGGGTCCTTGCCCTCTTCACCATCGCAAAATCTGACATCTGAAGTTCTGGTGTCAGCCGACAGATAAGGCGCGATGACAGAAGAGGCGCGCCCGAGGCCCTGGGGGGTGGAGTGCCCTCGCCGAACATAGCGATGTCCTAGCTGTCGATGCAGCACCATCGAGTTGCGCCACATCAGAGGGGAAAATAGTTCTTTGCCTTCCCTGGAACTTGATGGTGCCCGAAAACTCACAGCGCCCTCTGGCTGATGGCACCTGTAACTGCAGCTGTCAGTGCTGCAGAAGAAATGCGCAGGCAAAGAGGGATAGAGCCCAGGGGTGCTAATAATAATCAAGTTTCTTATTTAAAAAATATATTTAATTTTTTATATACATAGCGTTTTTAAATCCAATTTTAGAAATATCAACATATCACACTAATCCAAAGATAATATTAGTACTGAATAGTAGGGAGATACATTACAATGCTAGAGTCAGACAACTGGTATCTAAATGAGCATCAAAATGTTACATCATCCATGTTTGAACCTAAAGGACTATTGTGATTTTATATTTAAATTACTACAGTATTTTGAAAACCTACACTTGAAAATATGCTAAATGTTTTTAGAAAGGGAAATAAAGTAATACAGCTTCTAGTTTATTACATTTTATGTAAAATGATGTTGCTGTGGGATCTACCAATTTGGTTTCTGGTGATCATCTTCCTGAGGTGGGAGGAGACTTTGTGTAAACAGGAAGTCTGTATCTGCACAATGAGAATATGGAATGTACAGCTGTCAGTGCACTCAGGTGTAATGGAAATCTCATTAGCATACAAGGACACATTATGAGAAAAAAACTAAATAATTTGCTATTAAAAACAGTAATGTATATAAAATATAAAAATATAAAGGCTGCATTTATATAAAAATATTTTTCTAACTATCCAGTCAAATAAACAAAAATAAATAAAAAACATTACAGTGGCCATTTAAAAATCCCTTTATGCATGGGTGGCTCAATTTTGCCTGTAAATATTTTGGATAGTATTCCAATAGATCACCTCACAACCAAATTTTATATACACAATAACAATAATATATTTTTTTGTTCCTACATACATTTATGGGAACTGTGAATACTGATTTAGGTGATGACCTATTTATACAAATAACACAAAGGTTGTGCATCTGTAGTTTGGTGATGTACTGTGGTTAAATTCCCTTTTTACTGGTTACAAAAGGGCATTTTTGTGAATGCAGGTGAATCTGTCATAAGAGGACTAATGTGTTCATGTTGTTTGTGAAATGCTGACCATTAAATAGCAGATTGCTGATCAGCAAAATATATCAGATAATCTAATTATATATCATATTATAAATGATTTATAGTTCTGTAGAAGAGATTTAGATTTGTGTGACATAAATAACTCTGATACCAGACTAAGGCCCTCATTCAATTGCTATTTTGGCCAATTGAATAGGGGTCTAAATAAATACATAACATATGTTTTTTAAGTAAGTTTTTATTTAGTAAGCATCTATCTTAAAGCAAGGTTTTCACTAACTAAAAACTTATTTAAAAAATATATGTTATGTGCTTATTTAGAGCCCTATTCAATTGGCCAAATCGCAATTGAATGAGGGCCTAAATAAAGTTAAAAAACAGAAATACTTTTAACAACTTTGCGTAAACATGGTCATGTTTTAGTTAGACACTTTGCTCAACTGCCTCCATCTTAGATCATAGCAATTCCCTTCCCTCAAATTTGCAACTTGCAACTGCTCTCCAAAGGTATATACAGCCACCTAATGATTCATCACTACATTACTTCTAATACTGTAAATTCAATTATTATTTTTCGAATTTTATATAATATTTGGGCACATAGAAACTTTATTGAAACCGTGTTAATTTCATTATCTTTGCATTGTACTATTCTGTGTGTCATCCCACCTCTCATACCCCTCCCACACACCTTTCAGTTGTTTTTAACAAATTTGTTCTGCTCATATTCACTGGTTCTGGTTTCATCTGTTCCCCTCATTCCAGCAACAGACTCCATTTTAGATCATAGCAATTCCTTTCCCTGAAGTTTGCAGTTTGCAACTTGCAAAGGCTCTCTCTCTCTCTCTCTGCCCTCCCACCTGCCTGTGTATTCTCATAATTTATAGAAACTCATATGACTTGCACCTGCTCAATCAACACCACCTGCTAAAAAACAAGACAAAACATTTTCATAAGACTCTTAGCTACTCACCTACCACAGTCATTCTGATAAACCTTATCAAACTCTTTTCCCTGCTCCTGAATCTATATTACTACTACTATTATATCTTAGGATAATAATTCTTCCCCCACAATCTTTTAACCTATTTTCCTAATCTTACACACTGTCACAATGCTCTCTCATTCTTTCCTCTTTCTTATAACCTACTGCCTCTCTCTCAGACTTTCCTTTGCAGTATCTCCATATCACGTCCCCAATAATATTACCATCTGAAGTTCCTTGCTCTCCTCTCCTCTTCTCTGCTCCCATGAGCTCCTCTCCCTCCTACAGTCACAATATCATCCCCTCCCTAACACTCACAAGCAGATACAGCACTGTAAATCTGATCCCATCTTCTCTCCCTTTTACTCCTCCTTCTCCTGGCTGCAGGAGATATATCCCCTAACCCAGGCCCCTCACTCATCTCCACTTGCTGTCAGACATGCTCTGGTTCAAGGCCAGCAAACACAGTAACACCCAGAATCTGATATCCATCACATGCCACACACCTTCAACTCTACCTTTCTCCTGCGTCCTCTGGAACGCACAATCTATCTGCAATAAACTCACATTCACTCATGACCTATTCACTGCCAACTCCCTCAATCTACTGGCTCTCACTGAAACCTGGCTCTCATCCTCAGACATTGCCTACCCTGCAGCATTCTCTCACAGTGGTTTTCACCTCAGCCACACACATAGACCTGGGAGCAAGCAAGGTGGTGGTGTGGGTATTTTACTTTCCACTCGCTGTACATTTCACCTCATTCCCCCTGTCCCATCCCTCCAATTCTCATCCTTTGAAGTTCATGCAATCCGCCTCTTCTCACCTATCTCTCTATGTGTAGCTGTGATCTATCGCCCCCAGGCACTCCTTCTCAATTTCTTGATCACTTTTCTGCCTGGCTCCTTCACTTTCTCTCCTCCAATGTTCCATCACTGGTACTTAGAGATTTTAACTTTGCCGTTGACTCTCCCATCTCCCCAGCAGCAGCCAAACTGCTTGCACTCACCTCTTCCCTTGACCTCTCACAACTAACAGATTCTTCTACTCATCATGACGGACATTCTCTTGACCTTATCTTCACCAATCTCAGCACAACCTCCTACCCAGTCAACTCCCTCTATCTGACCATCACTTCCTTACATTCAACCTCACCACATCTTCCAATCACCACCCTCTCCAACCCCTGCCCCCATCATGTACAGAAACCTGTGAGCACTTGACCCTACTCGGCTCTCCACTATTATCCAACCCTTTCTCCGCCCCATCATCAACCTCAACTGCCCTGACACTGCCACCTCACTCTACAACTCTACTCTCTCTTCCACCCTTGACACTCTGGCCCCCATAACCACACACAGATGCCCTTGCTCTCATCCAAAACCATGGCACACTACACAAACACAATACATCCAGAGGTGCTCTGGCACTGCTGAACGACTATGGAGGAAATCATGCACTTTAGCAGATTTCCTCCACTAGAAATTTATGTTACACTCCTATTCCTCCGCCCTCAACCTTGCCAAACAGCAGTACTTTACATCACTAATATGTCCTCCGGCTACAGAGGATGAAGTCTCCAAACTGCTATTATCCACTTGCCTCACTAACTGTCCTCAGGATCCTATTCCATCTCAGCTCATCTCTCCCTTCTCTACAACACTAATCCCAGCTCTCACACATATTTTCAACTTCTCCCTAAATACTGGCATGTTTCCATCTTCTCTAAAACATGCCATAGTTATACCCACCCTCAAAATAACCTCACGTGACTCTGACGTCACATCTATCGCCTTATCTCTCTGCGTCCCATGGCTTCCAAACTGCTGGAGCGACTCGTCTATAACCGCCTTACCAGCTTTATTTACTCTAACTCCCTTCTTGACACCTTCCAATCCGGCTTTCGGCCCTAACACTCTACTGAGAGAGCTCTCACTAAAGTCACCAATGACCTGCTTACCGCCAAGTCAAAAGGTCAGTTTTCAATTCATCTTCTTCTAGATCTCTCTGCTGCCTTTGACACTGTCGACCATACACTTCTTCTACATATCCTCTTCTCCCTCGATATTCGAGACACTGCTCGCTTGTGGTTCTCATCATACCTACAAAATCGATCATTCAGTATCTCCTTCTCCGACACCTCTTCTTCTCCTCACCCCCTGTCTGTTGGTGTACCCCAAGGATCAGTCCTAGGCCCCCTCCTCTTCTCCATCTACACTTCCTCACTAGGTGCCCTCATAAACTCTTTTGGGCTTCATTATCATCTCTATGCAGATGACACCCAATACTCCCTCTCCGCACCAGATCTATCCCCCTTTCTTCTAACACGTCTCCAACTGCCTCTCTAGTATATCCTATTAAATTTCCACCCACCATCTCAAACTCAACATGTCTAAAACTGAACTCCTAATCTTCCCTCTCTCTCTCTCAGCGTCAATTCCTCACATCTCTCTCACTGTCAACAACGACATCATCACCCCCCCCCCCTCCCAAGCCCGTTGTCTTGGAGTTCTACTGGACCCAGCTCTGTCTTTCATCCCTCACATACAATCACTAACTAAATCTTGTCTTCTCCATCTAAAAAACATCTCCAGAATTCGTCACTATCTTACACAAGACACAACTAAAATCCTTATACACTCTCTCATCGTCTCTTGACTAGACTACTGCAACTTGCTTCTTGTTAGCCTACCCACCACCCGACTATGTCCACTTCAATCCATTATGAATGCCTCTGCTAGACTCATCTTCCTTACACAACATTCAGTGTCGGCATCACCTCTCTGTAAACAATAACGCTCCCCCTTACATCTCTGCTCTCATCTCCAAATACTCCCCCAGCGCCCTCTTTGTTCTGCTAATAAGCTTCTTCTTTCTATAATTCTTGTCACCTCCTCTCACTCCCGCCTCCAGGACTTTTCTCGTGCAGCCCCTAGTCACTGGAACACCTTGCCTCACTCCACTAGATTATCCTCTTGCCTCAAAACATTTAAAACCTCACTTAAAAGGCATCTCTTTAAAGAAGCATATCACCTTCCTCCCTAACATGCTTTTCACCTCTCTCTCCCTCTTTTACCACTCACTATAACTTAGATTGTAAGTCTGCGAGTTTCTATCCTAAGTACTTTTGGAATTCATCATGGACATTGAATTCCTAGCTCAAAGACAGGGTCCTCCTTTCTTTGCAATATGTTAATTTGTATTTATCTTTGTCTGAACTTAACCTATGTATAGCGCTACGGAATATATTGGCGCGTTATAAATGAACTATAATAATAATAATAACCGGGACAAAACAAAATTATTAAGTTTGCATTCCTAATGGTGCTACTAACATGAAACACATTAACCCCGCTGTAATTAATAGACCACAGTAGTTTAAGAAAAATGTATATGTTTTTAAAGTAAGTACAAATCTAAAGACATTTTAAGCTAGGTAAGTCAGACTTAGCTTGTGCCTAAAGGCTGCCTTCTGGTTGCTCTTCTGTACTAAATGTTGATGCAGAGCATGAGTGGGATCCTCTGCAAATTTTCTTTCCCTTCAGCTGTGATCATGCCTTTTAAGAGGAGTGGGTGGGTCATGTGACTTGTACATAGGCATATTAAATAATATTTAATGTACCAAGTTAATTATAAGAAATTAAGTGAGAAAAATCACCTTCATTAGCTTGCGACTGCAACTCCTGCAACTACTCCTGTGTACCCACATCACTGGATCCTCAAAGAACTGTTGGTAAGACAATAGCAAATACTCTACACTTGTTAGGACCTGATTCAATCGCCTAATTCATAAATTTATACACAGTTAAAATCACTCTTAATATTGCTACATATTCTGCAAATATTACATATTGGCACTAATGAATTCTTAAGTCAATAGAATGCATATAAAAATGTATAAAAATAACACAAAAAGCCAAATTTATGAGTTCACAGCAGTTGCAAGTATCTAATTGAATAAGGCTATTAGAGTCAACTGGGTTTAAATTTGGTAATAATGGTAGATATTGAAAAACCATACTGAAATTTGAACAAGCTTAACATACAAACATAGAAAAATACAAATGTTGCATTACTCATGTGTTTAGTATATAAAGGCACAATTGAAAAATACAACATTTTAAATTAAAGCAGTTATCAAGCAGTAATAAGAATTCCCCTTGTATCCACTATAAAGCATGTTTTAGAACATTTAACATATCACTTTAAACAGTGCTTTAAATTCCAATTGTTTTTGGAATAAATGAACTGATAGATAATATATGGTGAATAGTGTGTCACATTTCATAATTCTAAGAAATATATAAATGGAACGCAGAAAGATATAATTGACAAAGGAATACATTTCCTTAACAGCCATTTTAGAAAGCTTAGATCAATTGTAACTGCCAAGATGATAAAATAATTATGTAGTTCAGAAAAATATCATCCACTGTACAGAGCTCATTGTGTGTAAAAATATGTATAAGTTAAGGATAGCCTAACAGAAGGAAAAGATAAGTAATTAGCACACTACCCTAATAAAGCACTTAAACAAATAACATGCTTTTGTTTTAATGCCAATTTGCAATTAATTAAAGTTCCTTTCTTTTCAGTCTGTTGCTAAAAAAATAGTTTGGCTTGTAATTATGTCAAATAATATATTTGTTAAAAGCAATACCAATTATGGAAAGTTGATAGTGTTGATACCTAAGTTGTGAATTAAAGTACTGCTTCAATGTTTTAAAATTGGTATCATACTGAAATCAATACATCAACTGTCAATATGTTTCCTCTCTTTTCTTTTTAAAGGTTGTTCAATTAGACAAAAGTAACAGCAATGTAGTTGAAATATACTTACAAATTCAAATTAGTTTTTGGTTAGGATTACGGTGGTTTCCCACCCAAGTACTGACCAGTTCCAACCCTGCTTGGCTTCAGGGTGGTGTTACCTCTTGGTTTGCTTACTGGATTCAAACCCAGGTCGAACCCAGGAGTGATTGCTACTTATGTAAAAGTTACTGCCCAACAAGAGATTTTACCTAAAGTGTTATAACATGCCTCGGATCTATCCCATTGTGTATGTGGAAGAATTCGGCAGCACTAACAGCTGCAGTGCCAACAAGTAGCCACTAGATGAAGCCATCAGGTTTCAGGTAAAGCCTATAATTATTCCGCCCCCTGACGTGGCACAACCTTCCTTGTAAACTCAACCTCCAACAAGTGCAGATAAACATACATATGGAGCTATGACCATCCCAGTGCAAGGAAAAAGTTATGTAAAGAAGCATTATTTAGGACTTGTTTAATCCAGCCCTATACAACAACACAAAACAATCAGCTATATCACAATGTAAATTACAAATACCTGCTCACACAATTAAACACATCCAACTAATGCTAATACAGAGCCCAAGGGGTTAACTCGTATACACCTGCCCTACAAATATATTTACAAACCCTTTCAACAATGATCCTGTTTTACAATTTAATATGTATCCTCTGACATTTAATACCATTTAATAAGTGTGAAATAATAGGAAACGTCAATGTATTAAAATAGGGGGACAGTGGACGGGGCTAACAAATAGTGGGAGTGGCTAAAAACGGTGCTATGGTTAGAGCACGGAGCAAAAAAGTAATAATGTAATGTACATCTTCTTGAGGGTAATAAACATATGAATAAAAGGATATTAGTGTTGGGGTTGAAAATCCAAGAATAAGTGTAGTAACCACATCATACTCTGAGCTACTATATGAGCAGGTAGTCTGAGAAATTCCTCTGGTAATAAATGGGGGCAAATTACCTAATTAATAATAAAATAGGGGTTTTATTAATAATGAAGTATTAATATGTATGCAACTATAGCAATACTACGTAAAAAATTGTGGGTAATTTTGTCTTATGAGAAATACAATACTCAAAAAAGCAGGAATGAAAACTGAAGTATAGAGAGGTATGGAACTGTATAGGATAGAGGTGGGCTGGGTGCTCTGTGAAACTACATATAAAAAATGCATATAAAATGTGTACAGGATGTATAAAACCCACAGATTGTGATAAGGGTTTATATTATTCGTGAAGTCTAATTATGTAGAAATTATAAATATAATGGGTCAAAAATAAATAAGTAATATATTAAAGGAAGAGGAGAATAATAAAACTTGAACCTAATAAGAGGTGTGGTGGAACTGCTGAAAGTAAGCATTTTGCCGAGTACGTATAATAAGAGCTATAAAGTGGAGTTAAGTGCCTGTATAACAAAACAATGTATTAACCCCAAGATTTATGAGTCTGGAATATTTATACCTAATAAATGATATGGCTAGGGTGAAGAATGAAGAATAACCAAATGATATATTGAACCCAGAGCAAGCAGAGAATGGTAAGGAGAAGACTAATGAAGCCTAGTCACCATATATTTTAATATACATGTCAAACCATAATATTATGAAATCTAGAAGACTGCCAAATCAATGTCCCTGTTTAATCCATCTGGTTTGAGTGTTCTGAGCATGTGAATCCAACGAGTTTCTGCTTGTCATAGTTTTAATACTCTTCTCCTCTTTTGGACTGCTTGAATTTCAACACCTTGTATATTGTGATCTATTTTGCAGTTGGTTAAGTCTCATATCTTGAAAGATTTCCTCTTTTGTGTCTAGAGAATTTAATTTTTCTCTGATCTCTTTAAATGTTTACAAGTACTATATTTTTTGGTGCCACCCTGGTGGCTCAGGCATCCTCCGTGTTTGATGTTATTTGACCTCAGTTCACTAGGAACAATGATGTTTCTCAGATTTTTATTGCATTTGAAGGTGACTGTAGGTTTTTCAGGGAAGATCTTTCTAAGTATTTGATCTTCTATAAGGATTGGCCAAAATTTACCAATACTGGCTTTGATGGTTTTGGCCGCTTTATTGTAACGCATGAGAAAACTGCAATGGTTATTTCTGTTTGTATTTGTGGTCTTTTTCTTGATGAGTTTGGCCCTGTTTAAGGTTCCTGAACTTGCTTGGGCCTCTTGGATCATATTTTCTCTATATCCTTTATCCAGAAACATTTGGATCAGCCTCTCACTTTCCACATCATAATCTTCATCCTCAGCACAGTTTCTACGAATCCTCCGAAATTGACCTGACAATATATTGTGAATCCTATGTGGATCATGGCAGCTGCTAACTTGAAGGTAACCATTAGTATCTGTAGGTTTTACATATAACTTGGTGGTTACCTTCTGCTCTTTCCCTTTCAGAACTACATTGAGAAAGGGGATTGATTCCTTGTCATGGTTCATTGTAAATCATAGTGACAAGTTATTTTGATTGACATAATCTCTTAATCACTTTCTTCTTGTTCCTGCCACACTACAATATTGTCATTGATAAACCTCCTCCAGCAGACGATTTTAGAGACAAAGGGATTATTGTTCCATATGTACAAATCCTCCCACATGCCCATATAGAGGTTCGTGAAACTTGGTGCAAATTTGGTTCCCATTGCTGTCCCCATTTTCTGTAAATAATATTTTTCTTCAAACATGAAATAGTTGTGTTGTAATATAAATAAGATGGCATCTAGAATGAAACTTGATTGAGTATCACTGATCCTTTGGATGCAGCAGCCCGCAATTCTTGGGGGATGGATGTATATAGGGAGGTAACATCAAGTGTGATCCAGCAATAGGAACTCTTCCAGGTCAGTGTCTCTAAAACATGGGGAGTGTCTCTCCCATATGATCGTAGGTTAAGCACTAATAGTTTAAGGAAGTGGTCTACATATTTGGATAACTTAACTAGTAATATTAACCCTTATGTCAAGCTGTGGGTTTTATACATTATGAACACATTTTCTATATATGTCCATTTTTTAATATATATTTTTTATATATGTAGTTTCACAGAACACCCAGCCACACATCTTTTTGACTATTGTATTTCTCATCAGACAAAATTACCCACAATTATTTACGTAGTTTTGCTATAGTTGCGTACATATTAAAACTTCATTATTAATATACCTCCTTTACATTATTTATTTCTCAGACTACCTGCTCATATAGTACCTCAAGTATGGTGGGATGTGTTTACTACATTGATTCTTGTTTTTTTGTTTTTTTTACCAGAGGAATTTCTCAGACTACCAGCTCCTATAGTACCTCTGGGTATGGTGGGATGTGGTTACTACACTTATTCTTGGGTTTTCAGCCCTGACACTAATATCCTTTTATTCATAAGCTCATTGCCCACAAGAAGATGTACCTTACATTCTATATCGTTTGCCCCAGTTTATTCTATAGGCACCCTACTTATAGTCCATTTTTGCTTCGTGCTCTAACCACAGCACTATTTGTTAGCCCTGCCCACCATTTGTTAGCCCCACCCATGTCCCCTCATTTGCTGAGCTATGATAATGGAGATGATAATTGTGTCATTTTGGCCCACCGTTTGTTGGCCCCGCACACTCTCCACTCATTTACTGCACCATCTCTATCACAACGGAGACCCTTTTTTCATTATTTTCGGTCCATTATCGCAACTAAATCATTGTTCTGGGTGGTTTAAATAGACGTATGCCATGTAATCTTCTTCTACTACAAGTGCTTACAGACTGCAAGTTATTTTACAAACTCACCCAGGTATGTTTTATCAAATTTTTGTGTACGGTCCCACAACCTTGGATTTGATTTAGTTTTCACTAGTATTCCTCACCTTTTATTTCTGTATATATATAACATACCGGATAAATTCTATTTTACAAATTGTGGCTTCATAACATATTATAATTGTCGGACTACGAGACGTTTTTGTCGTAGTGCGTACGACTTAGCCGAGCCAAAGGCGCTCATTGCCTGGGAGCCTCGCGAAGCGAGCCGTTAAACCACTAAAATATGCAGCACAGGCAATGAGCGCCAAAGGAGCTCATTGCCCCCAAGCCGCGCAAAGCGAGGCGAGCAGTGGAGGTAATGAAACACTCCGGACTAAGCCTCCAAACACTTACAAAACGTACCTAGAAAAAAAAATATGAGACGCGGCACTTAGAGAAAAAAAAAATACGACATAGGAAAAACACGAAGTTAATGACCGAACCGCGCAAACCAAAAAACAAGAAAAAAACTAAAAATGCAAAAACAACAAAAACATCACACACAGCACAGGAGAACAGCTAGGACATCTGAAAGTAAGGTGGAACGCAAATTTAAGTCTAATTTAAGCAGTTTCTGCACTTGAAATCCAGCTAAGGGAGAAAAAAGGACCCAGAACCGTGCAAAACACAGCCAGCGAAGTAGACAAATGCTAATAGGAAGGACGCAAAATGCTTTAGAAACGCGTAAAACATAGACTAACGCCACCGATTTACAACACTAACTTACAAATTTACACATTATTTTCCTGCCTAAAACAACGGTTTTGTCTCGCGCACGCAGCGTACATATAGGGCACACTTGAAACAGAGCTGATACTTTCTTCTCAGGTGATGACAGTCTAAATGTCTTATTAATACTTTCATGCTTAGCTGTTTGTAATATATTTATTCATTGAATAATTAATTAGTAATGTACATTAAGTTATTAATTATTAATTTGTAATCATTATCAAAAAAATGTATACAATTTTAAACAATTTTATTAATACATTAATGCTTACCTCTTTCTAATATATTTAGACATTGATTAATTAATTATTAATGTACATTATTTTATCAATTAATTATGATTTATCAATTAATTAGTAATCATTATGAACAACAAATATTCTATATTTTACAATACCTTACTACTCATTCATGTACATTGCTTTTGGAATTATTAATTAATAATAATTAAAAAAAAAAAAAAGAAAAAAAAAACATTAATAATAGATGAAAAAATATGTACAGCCTGACGGATAGGACCTTCAAAGCACTTACACATTTAAAGCAGTTTCTTCGATTCTGACACGTGCTACATTTAATGTTTTATACTACTTTTATTTATGAATATATTGATGATTATACGTTAATGTTTTGCATCTATGCCAATTAAACATCATAGTTTCAATGAGTCATGAATTATCTGAATACAAACATTAAACATGATTTTCATGTAATTTCACAGATTCCTGCAGGATTTTATCTGCAATAACATCAATTTCACAGGTATATGATTTCATGATGCCCTTTTTGTTTTGCATTGATGACAGTTAATGATTAATTAGTTAAACTATATTCATTTAGTGCCTCATTCAATTGCAATGTGCCCAATTGAATAGGGCTCTATATAAGGACATAGCATATTATGTTTACATAACATTTTAGTTAATGAACATGGATCCAAAACCAAGGTCTTCACCAACTAAAAACTTTGGTAACAAAATATGCTATGTGCTTATATAGAACCCTATTCCATTGCACACATTTGATACAGATAACAATAAATGAGTTTATGAATATACTTTTATATACAAACGTTAATAAAAATAGATGTAGGTTTAAAACACAATTAATTAAAATCTTATAATACATAATTTATAAATATAGAATGGTGTAAATATAGACAAACAAAAATAATAGACAATAAGATATATTTGGAGAAGGAAAACATCCACAAATAAAAGATTTACTCAATGATACCATTGAAATTCCATCACAAATGGTTTGCAAGGAATCACTCATATCGACAATCTTTCTAAACACTCTCAATAATGACGATTACTCAGACATTGCAAACAAAGTGATATTAACATCCAAAAATATAGATGACTTGAATCTAAATTTAGAAATTTTAAAATTTAACAACGCACCCCAAAAGAATTATTACAGTGGAGATTCAGTTCTGGCTGACGATAAAAACAGTGTCTCTCATTCTATTATCGGCTGTAAATCGTCCGCAAAGCTGCGATTCCTTGCGGGGCTCCCGTTACCTTGCAATTCAAATATACGGCGCCGCAAGGATATCCCCTTACGGCCGGCCATATATATCTTGCAACCGGCCGTAAGCTCAGAAATCTTTAAAAGCAAAAATAAATTCAAGACAGCACTGTAAAGGTCTGTAAATGCTAGGAATCATAATGGGGGACATGAGGATTAATAGCAACCCCCTCTCAAGCTTGCACATCAGCCCAAATCCGAGATTTCATTAACTGTTTATTTTACGGCCGCAGCGTGGGCGGGTCTGAGGTGTTCAAAGCCCTCTGGACTTTTTCCATGGATATTTGACATAAATTAAAAAATACATTATTTACGGATTTGAGTGTAGGGGAATGTTGTGCTATGAATGCTAACACCTACAATCACTTTATAGTCTCATCAGAGTGCAGGATGGCTTTATTATGTGCTTAAATGTGTGCCTGCGGGACCTTTTTGCTGCAAGTAAGCTGCGGCTCAGTTTTAGCCTTGCACAGAGGGTTCCCGGAGCAATTGAATAGCAACCAGGATTTTCTTGCGGCCGAAACTCTTGCGGCCGTTTAAGATCAAAGGCTTTCCTCCGGCGCGTGCGGCCGCAAGGGATAACAAGGAGCCAGCCGCAAGCCTGCCGGAATCCCCGGCCGGAAGGGAATAGAATAGGCAAATAGCTTGCGGCCGGTCCTTGCGGCCCCGCATCTCCTATGGCCGATAATAGAATGAGGCCCCGTGAATCTAACTTTAGTATAGAATGTATTAATTATTTAACACCATCTAGAATGCCACCACATGTCTTGCAACTGAAAATGTTTCTAAAAAAGTACTTTGTAATAGGACCAGATTAATTGTGCACGATTGAAAAAGTCATTTCATACATGCAGAAATTATGACTGGTATCCATAAAGGTGAACAAGTTTTTATACCAAGAATTGAATTGGCTCCAAATGAGAGTGTTTTGCCTTTTGTCCTTCAAAGGAGACAATTTCCAGTTATCATAGCATTTGCCATGACCATAAATAAATCCCAAGGACAAGCTTTTAAATCTGTGGGTATTTGTTTACAGGAACCTGTTTTTCCACATGGACAACTCTATGTTGCTTTTTCAAGTTGCACAAATCCAGATGATATTAAAGTTTCAATTGAAGACAACCCAAGTCAGGGTGATCTATTACACAATAGATGCATTTTTACCAAAAACATTGTGCACTATGATGTTTTGTAAACATAAAGAATAGTGGTTTCATTTTGAGGACGGAATTTTATGTAATTGGGGCTCTTTTTAGAGGACCACTATTTCACATAGGAAACACTATGTACAATTTTACAAAACTACAACAATAACAACAAAAAAAAAAAAAAGTCTGCTGGGCTCTTGCAAAAAGTATTGGAATGTCTTGGAAGTGGCCTTTTGCCAGGATTGGCCCTACAAAACAGTAACGTTGCATTTTTTTACTATTATACTATTTAAAGTTTAATACATTAATTTTATGTTTGTAATGTTAAAATATTTTTTTGCAAAGGTCACAAAAGTTGTTTCACTGTATATAATTAAGGATTCATGTTAGTAGGAGGATGATAATTTGTTGTAAAAATGTAATGGATAATTAAATACTGAGTATTGATCCAGGGAGTAATCTGATCGCCCGTTAATGGGGTCAGGAAGGAATTTATTTTTCCTTTCATTGATTCAATTGGCTCAGTTTTCATGTTTTTTTTACTATTTGCCTTCCTGTGGATTCAATACCTATGTGGTTTAACAGTACTTTAAATAAAAGTTGCATGTTACAAACCATTATGTAATGGTTTCATATACTCATTCTTATAAAGTTGACCTAATGTTATGTTACTCATCCATGCCTTAGTATTGTTAATAAAAATGGTTCACTAATGTTTCAAATCTAAGTTGTGTGTTGCATTTATGTAATGGTTTACAACTATTTATTCATACAAACTTCATCCATTGTTACATTATTCCTGCATACATGATGATTAAACATTTTAATATGGTTAAAAAATGATTGTTTTAATTTAGGGCTGCAAGATATCCAAAGAAGATTGTGCACAGGTATAGCATAGAAGGCAGTCTTAGTTTCAGTAAATTCAGAGTTGCTGGTTAGGTAAGCCTCATCAAATTCATGAAGATTTTTTGTCTCCACACTGCCAGCATTTTGTCTCCACATTTCATGTATACTAATAACAGAGGGTGAAATTATATTAATTTTCATTACCCTACATCCTTTTCATTACAAAGGAAATTCAAATGCTAATGATATTTTTTAAG